>JAJMGF010000013.1:0-309777 GCA_030568495.1 Suhomyces chickasaworum | reverse complement strand
ATGGCCAAGTTGGTAAGGCACCTCACTAGTAATGAGGAGATCGTCAGTTCGAATCTGGCTGGAGGCAATTTCTTTTTGTCTACAAATCCTAAATTTTTGGCACAATTGCAATAAATGACAACATTAGTAACATTAGTAACCTTAATAGCTGTACCCATAAGCTGTACCCATAACCATGTCGACAGTTTCTGTCACAGAGGCTAGCTGAATAAATTATCCGAAAGAAATATCCGTTTCTATAAAGATTATTCTCATTGAATTGATTGCTAAACATTCTATCTTGACACCAAAATTTATAGTTTCACAATTGTGACTTCTAATACCATTTCCTACCTATCAACCGAATTGAAACAATCGATAACTTTCAATAAGTCCAAGTATCAGTAAGATTATTTTCATTAGATTATCATTCACATATTTCTAGTCCATTCTTGCTCAAAAGTGCTTAATAGTCACACCCAAAAATGAACATCAGCAATCCTGATAAATTGAGCCAGCTCCAAAACCACTGGCTTCGACTTGTTCTCTCATATGTTCATTGTAGCTTAAACTGGCGTTGGATCTACTCTCTCTACTCTCTACTATTCCAGCGTACTGCACATAGCCTCATTACGTAATACATTGTTTGTTTATATTACCATATGCTCAATATCCACATACAATTTCCCACCAAACACTTTATCGCTTACTACCAACCCATGCCGAAAGGATCCGGTCCATTCCTTTTCAAAATCCAGCTATAACAATCAATTCCCCAACCCATTTAGTTGAACTGGACCTGTTCCATGATACCAACTAGTAGAAAGCCCAAAGTAAGCAAAAAGGCCTCTACGCCTTCACCAGGGTTAAATATCCATGAAGAAGGAAAAATGAACAAGAACGATCTTTTACTGAAGTTTCAAGACCAGGCCAATGACGATGATGACGATATCTTTGGTACAAACGAAGGTGGACTCAACTTTGATGATGATTTTAACACGTTACGTATCAATGATCTAGAGACTTTGAAACTTCCAACCCACAATAATCATAATCACAGCAAAAATTCCATTCCTTTTGATGATTTTTCACAATTTGAGCAAGGCTCAAATAATTTACTAAGTATTCCAAACCTTGAAATGTCACCCGTTGATTCTGCATCTACATTTTCTCCAAAACTGTCACTTTTAACTCCTAGCAATAGAATGGGACTTGGTCAGAGTGGCATCAAGTCTAAATCAAATCTTTCCAGTCAAGGTATTCATCATATAACTAGAAAGGCATTGAGTGAATACAGTGAAGGTGACGACACAGATGTTACGTCACAATTAAATGAAGATGATTTCGAAGATCTTGATAACATATTCGGGTCAGATGAAACCGGCATTTATGAGAAAATTAACCAAAAACTTGTGGCCAATAAACTTAAACTTCAAAACGAAGCAGATTTAGAAGAAATTGAGTTAAGGAAGAAAATTCAAAAGAAACCTTCTAATTCATCCCATAAAGATGTCAATATGACATTAAAGTTAAAAGATTTCAATTATTTCAATAGCTTAGGAAGCAAAACCCTAACCAACCAAAACTTGAACCTTCTTGATCAATTGGAGAATGATAAGACAATAAATTATGAATATACTAGAGACGATTTCGATGATTTTACTGAAGGATTTGATAATAATTTCGAGAAGAAAATGAATTTAGAGACTCGAAGAATGCCTCCTAGATCGTACAGCTCAAATGTTGTTTCCATGAGGAACAAGAGTTCAATGCCCAATATGAGCAAGACAAATTTATCATCGATTAAAAAATATAAATCGAGTATGGACATCGTCAATGCGTACAACAGCCGGAAAAACTTCGATTTGAATGAAGAGGAAGAAGATGAAATGCATGATTTGGATCCAGGATTCAATTACAATAATAATGTGATACGAAAGCTTGATCGAATTCCTTCATTCTACAATCCCAAGACGCAGAATGATTCTAATGGTACGAATAAGAAGCAACAGCTTTTGAATAAATATGCTGAAAGGAAAAAAAACCCCAAGATCAAAGAAACTCCTAATATGCCTGATAAGGTGAAGCACAAGATAGGATTGGTTAAGTATTTGAACAATAATTTGGTAGTGAGTAATCCTACAATTCCAACAAACACCAAAAACATGAGATATGATGCCAAGAATAAGAGATGGGAAGGTAATGAAGCTGATTTGATACGATTTGAAGCCATGCAAAAACCGTCATTAATCACTTTGAATGATATTAAAAACCTGT
This sequence comes from Suhomyces chickasaworum, assembly GCA_030568495.1. Classification (NCBI taxonomy): domain Eukaryota; kingdom Fungi; phylum Ascomycota; class Pichiomycetes; order Serinales; family Debaryomycetaceae; genus Suhomyces; species Suhomyces chickasaworum. The sequence continues at coordinate 307,521 of JAJMGF010000013.1, read as the reverse complement.
TGAGCAGTGAAAAATTATCAATCAATCAAGCACATAAACCTTTGGATGAACTCGAAGAAGACAAAAGTAAACCATCTAATATGGTTTATGATCAAGAAAACTTGAAATGGGTCAATCTCAATGAAGATGCAGAATCAATTTTTAACGATATTCCTGATCTCGTTGACTTGAAGGGAACCCCTGGTTACAATGGAAGAGGCAATGGCACATATAAACTCATGTCTCCGCCCTTGGCACCTCCTCAACGCAGTATGATGAGTCTCGGGGGGACAGCACAATCGAAGAATTCCAAGGAATCGAATTCGAACTTACAATCTCCCATGACAAGAAGAGGACTCAGTCAATTCACTCAAAGGACGGTATCCAGCAACACCAACACCAGTACCGAAGATAGTGCCGAGGATGGACAGATTGGTGAGTTCCGAGTATCAGTCAAGCTCGTGGACAGGTTCAGGAAAGAGGAAGACAAGATCATCAAGAAAACGTCACATTGGTTCTCGGTGGAAGAAGAGTACGACTACACCAAAAACACAGACCACGGATTCAACCGAGATTTCCACTGGGAGATACGCAAAATGTTGATAGATAACGAATAATGAAATTATACCAACGATTACAATTTAATCACAAATACAATCAAACCACAAATACAAACAAATTTACAAATACAATACCCACCCGTATCATACCGACAGGGACACGATAATATAACCACCCTATCATACCCCAAATCCATCCACCCTACCATACCCACAATTCAACATCCACCCTTACTATACCTTTAAGGTATATTTACCAGATGGTACCATAACATACCCCTGTCCAATTCCTATTACCGTTAGTATTATATTTACTATTACCATCCCATGTACTATTAGTATTATATTTACTATTACCAAGCATGTACTCGTACTTATTAACCATTACCAGCCATGTACTATTAGTATCATAAAGACCACATCGGATCAATGTAGACGCGAATAGAGCAATTGGGGAAACAGCCTATGCTTCCAACCATGTCAGGAACACCGACACCTTGGAACTTCCCTTGTTGTTTGGAAGTTTCAAACGCCAGAGTTAAAGTTAGGAACACAGTCAATTCTCTATGTAGTTACCAATTACCCATGACACAGCCTGGCCATATGGAACAGTCTAGCCATCCCAAATTTCATAGACCGGTAAGTAGAGTTAAGTTCCTTCTACAATGCAAACACATACTTCTTCCACCACGAACTGAGTCTTAACTTGTTACGTATCCTCCATCACCGCCACCACCTTCCGCCTTAATACTGTAACACAATAATCCAATGATCCTATGATCCAATGATCAATAATACCAAACGTGATCTCTGTACCACTGATACAATCTAGGAACGAAAGATGTTACGAACACAGTAATAATAGATGTGCCTATTTGAGCTGTATTGCAAGCCTCAAGTTTCTTGCCACAGGGACGTTATGAACCTAGTGAGAACAACACGGTGGTAACACGGTGGTAACTTGGTGGAAGTTGTAAGTTGCTGGTAGAGACTGTGATGCAAACTGTTAGCCACTTCAATTGATCCAGAATATTCTCCTAAGCAAACCTCTAATCTCACCTCGGATATGGTCCAAGTGCCCAGTACATTTTTGCACCCATGCCAAGGGCATTTGAGTGAGCTTTCTTGATTGTTTAGGTAATACTCCTTGGAAGCTTGGAACCATTTTGGTAGAGGGAACACCCTTTTGCGGAGGAGTGGCTATGTTAGGAAGGGTTCATAATAGATGTAGTACTCAATTGGGAACAAGCGAATTGGGAGTTTAACTTTTGGTACCTGAAATTTCTTGGAGTGGTTTGTGTTCATAATCTCCAACATACTTATAGGACCAAATCGCTACTTGAAGAATCATGGATATTACTACCAAAATTCCACTACCAGACTCTTGTTGACACATGGCGAAAACTTGTTTATATTAATTTAAGCAAATTGGTCATATTAATCAAATTGGTCTAATGAACTTCAACTCAACATGAGATGACTGGTTCTACAGATGTTAAACTCACATTTTATTTATAAGAGCTCCGTCCTACCAAATTCATAATTGGTACACGGCAGTCAAGAAGTTTCAGGTATTTAAAGACAGATTAAAGTCAAACCAACGGCGAAACCACCGAAGATAAGAGACTTGGCATAAATGTCAAGGGCAACCTTATTGAAACCAACAGATGGCTTGAAGTTGGAGTTAGCACCGTTGGAAGAGCTGGCACCGGAAGAACCAGATCTGCCACCAGATCTAGAAGCAGAACCGGAACCGGAACCAGAAGCACCAGAAGATCTAGCACTTCCAGAACGAGAAGCACGAGAAATACTACCAGCACCAGAAGCACCAGCAGATTTCAACACAGCAGGACAAGAGCTGGCACCGGAGAGGGAAGTTCTGGTGGCAGATCCTGAGAAGTTACAAGCATCATTTCTGTTGTTGTTACTTTCATAGTAAAGGTTCAACACATAGTTCAATTGGTTCTTGACATCACATGGAGAGAAAGCACCATACTTACCGGTGGTACCGTTACCACTGATTCCACCACAGTCAATCATACCACAAACAATACCAATCAACTTACCGTAATCTTCTTCATCAACGTCATCAGCAACGAAACAACCGTCACCACTGGAGGCACACTTACAGATATCCTCATCAGGAGTTGGTGGCAAGTCGGTAGAAGCTCTCCAAGCAGTGTTAAGAGATGGACAAGTGGTAACAGCGTTAGAAGAAGCGGTTTGAGCAGCAGCAGAAACCAAAGAAGGAGAAATACTCTTGATTTGAGACTTATAGTTGTTGTAATTGGAAAGGGTGGAGACCTTGCTGTCCTTGTCGATGGTAACCAATCCATAGTTGTTGTCTTCTTGGAAGTACATGTAAACGATACCACCAGACCATTCGTTAGTCATTTGAGGACTGTAAATGGTTCCAACTTCTTGGAAAAGTCTTGGTTGAACTTCGTTACAACCGTATTCAGAGAAGAAGATTGGAATACCCAAGTCCTTGTATTGGTCAGAGATATGAGAGTAACCGGATTGGGTGTAAGAAGATCTTCCACACCATTCGTACATGTTGATACCGAAGAAATCGGCTCTGTCTTCATCACTACCACAAGCAAAGTAGTTGGCCAAGTCATTACGGATATCAGAGTCATCGTTGGCGGAGTAACCGACAGGGATGTTCTTGTAACCCTTCTCCTTGATGTAGGCCTTGGTGTCTCTGACAGCAGCCTTGACATAAGCAGAAGCATCAGTGTTGTTGATGGCGTTGGTGACTTCGTTACCGGCAAAGAAACCCAACACATTGGTGTAGTTTTGGAAGGAGTCGACAACCTCCTTGTATCTGTTGAACAAGTCGATGTTCCATTGTGGGGTGTTTCTGTTGATGGACACCTCTGGTTCAGATAAATCAGCGATGATATAAATACCAGCATCGTCGAACATCTTCATACATTCGGTGTGGTCCAACGAAGAGTTGATGGCATAGACTCTGATGACGTTGGTGTCCACAGCTTGCATGTATGGAATGTCACGCTTACAGTTGTCTGGATTAGCCAAAGGATCGTTGAAAGAAGCGGTGGTGTTTTGGGGGTTTTGTTGGTAAGCAATACCTTTCATAAGGAACTGAGTACCATTACCTTTGTAGAAGAACTTGTTACCGATGATTTCGATCTCTGGCAATGCGGTGGCACTGGCCAAAAGGGCACTGGCTCCCAAAATCTTACTGAACAACATGATGGAGGTTAGTGAAGTCAAACTGGAAAAATCGACAGATGGCGGTATATAAATGTGCCGCAACGCCAATCGCCAAAAATAGCCAAATCATCAATTGTCCAAGTTGAGAAAAAACATAACCCAGGGGGTAAACAAAGGAGCGCAGGCGTGTCCAGGATAAGATGGGTGATATGGGTAGATACGGGCGGACTGGAAAGTCCCAGCGGTGCGGGAAAGGTCCCACCGGAGCGGGTGAAGTAGTAGAGACAGAGGTGAGATGATTACTGGTTAGCGGTTGATCTTGTAGTACGAGGTGAGGTGAGAGGTTGGTGGAGAAGAGGTGCGATGTCGAGCCTCGGTGTTGTGGTGTGGGAGTACCCGATGTGGGCCGTGTTTCGGGTTTGTGCCGTCTATACCGAAATAGTGCTGCGCCTGTGTAGTGCGGGAACCAAACTGGCCCAGTGGGGGAATCGGAGGTTAATTGACGGGTATTCAAGAGTATTGCAGTTTGGGTTTTCATTTAGGCGATATACGCTGCACGGACCCAAAATTACCCAGGTGATAGTAAGCGGTCCGACATGAAATCCCACACACCTGGCTAATTCTACGCACTCCGACGCGGTTTATTGCAGTACGTTCCCTGAGCCTGGAAATTTCACTAGATTTCCCCTAATTCAGTTGGCTGAGTTGACGTTCGGTCGCTAATCCGGCATCAAATTACCATCTCATCTTTCTCTAATTATGGCCACATTTAGACGATTTTCCTGGTAGGGAATTCTTGGCTCACTATCGACGGTTGCCCTAGTACCAGAAAACGAGGGTTTTGATAGAAGAACATATCGTAAAGGGTTCAGCCTTGATATTTGACGGACGCGTGGCAGGAGTGTTTCCTCTCATTAGCCTCTTTGGATGTGTCGTAAAATAACGGCACGATTTCATTGCTAGAGCCCTGGTGATGCCTGGTGATTACTGGTGATGGCTTTCACGAGTGAGGTAAGCAGATAAAGATAAACCCACTAACCTACCAGGACAATGAGGCCTAACCTACCAAGACAAAGAGGCCTATGTCCATCTAGTAGATTCTACGCTGAATCAACCAGTTACACGGTCCCGCAATTACACGACGGATAGATACAGATATCTGGTTGAGACGGGTACTGGTACTGGTGAAACATTGACCGCGTAGGTGGAATGGCTGACGACTGAACGAGTTTATGGCAGAGTTACTGAGTTCAGCTCTTCTTTGTTTGCCCTTGAAAGCAGGCGTAGGACTCAAGCAGGCGTAGGCACAAGCAGGATCATTTGGTTATTGAGCCTGGAAGGCTAGAAGGGGATATTTTTCAGTCTCGGAACAAATGGAAGCTCGTTTTATATGTATGTAACCTGTAGAACTCAAACCCGCCAGGTCGCAGAATAAATATACTGCTTAGGACTAGTTCTTTTAGGCTGTTTTAGGCTGTTTCTACTAAGGCTGTTTCTTTTAGGCTGTTTACTGTTTAGGCCGTTTACTGTTTAGGCTGTTAACTATTTAGTCTTAGCTATTTATTCTGTTAACTGTTTAATCTTAGCTGTTTAGTCTGTTCCTACTTGTAGAGAGACATCTGCTATTGGTGAACTATTTCTATAAACTGGCGCTTATAAAAGTATCTTACATCATTTCTAGTTCCTCTACATCATTTCGACTTTTTTCGCTTGACTTTACTATTCTGGGTGAAAACTGCACCATTTCTCCGAGATGTATTTCTAAGCCACCTTTATGGCTATTTTTGTACACCAGCTCCTCTGGTTAGTTCAGGCTCAACTCATCTGATATGAAGCTGATTAGTTTTGCTTTTGCTGATTTTGCCGGCTATGTAAGCCGGTTTAACTTGTAACTACCAGGTATCATCGCCTTGTACCATAGTCAACTACTCGTCAATCGTCAATTACTTTCCCGTAATGGCCACCAATCACATCACGTAAAAGCATTTATGACCTACCACCTTGGTTTATTGACGAACAATACAGCCACTATTCTGAGCCCACTTCTTTGTCAAGTCTTGCACTGATGTCACAAGTGGTTGGTGTGCATTCTATATTTCGCAGCCAATAAGGGACACAAATAGAATCATCAAACCAAAGAGAATTCAACTAACAGATTTCAACAAATGAAAATTAACATTATAACAACATCGTGACTTTAAGTATTTATCTAAAACACAAACACAAACAGAATAGAAAAATATGTTGCCTTGATTCTTATTTAAATTTAAACATAAACATCAACATAAAATTATGAACTGATATAGCTTCAATAGTTTAGTGGTTCAATGGTTTAGAGGATTCAGTTTAGTGGATTCGGTTTAGTGGGTTCTAGGGAGGGACTATATTAGGGGACGTGTGAATATGTTGGGAGTATGTTGGGTTATTGTTACATTAATTCTTCGTTGTTCATTCATTATATTCATCATATTAATCACATTAATCATATTCATAACTAAATCTTCATTTCATTTTCATAGCTCAATGTTATGAAGATGTACCATTCATTTTTGGTTATTTGGTTATTTGATCAGGATGATCTCTCGTCCACATATTGAACAATGTCAAAGAAACTCTTCTTGAAATAACGTTCTTGAGTGGTTCTGTTGACAACTTGAAGTCCAAACTGTTGACCATAATCTCCAAATTCCCAATTATCAGCAAATGACCAAGCAAATGCTCCCATCACTTCAACCTTATCAATGTTGATAGCTTCAAGTACCGATTCCATAAACGTTCTGTAGTACAAGGAACGGTTCAAATCAAAGAGTTGATCTGGTAAAGTCTTTTCACCTTCTCTCCATTCAGGGAATCCAAATTCTCCAATCAAAATTGGCTTCTTATAAGTAAGCCACATATAATTCAAATAACTTCTGAATTGTTTAGGAGTGATATAAACGTAACTTTGTGATCTGTAACCCACGGCCCATCCATCATCACGATAATTGGTAGCATTAGCACAAGTTGGCCATAATGGATGAGATGAATTAGCTTGACAGGCAGCAATTCCTCCATCTGGTGGAGTTACAAGAGTAATGGTATAAGGATCAATGCCGAAGAAATCAGAATTACCAGAAAATTGTTTCAATTCTTCAGGAGTAATTAAAAATTCGTTGTTTGGGTCGTTAGTTCCATTAAAACTAGTGAAAGTATCAATCCAAGATTGTGGATAATTGGTACCATTAAGTAATGGATTATAAAGACATTCAATGGTAAATTCTTGAGTTCTACGAGCAGCTTCAATGTCAGCAGGATCAGTAGCATTCTTTGGCATACCGAAATTATCTGATAATTTTATACCCACTTTACCAGTACCCTTAATTTCTTCATGATAAAATTTGTACAATTGTGATGTAGCATTTATCACATTCTTTGCTCCCATTGGATATCCCACAAACATCATAGGTTCATTAAAAACCACCCAAATTGGCACTCTATCAGCGAAATGGGTCATAACAATCTTACCATAATTAACAAATGCTTCAACGAATTTTGGATTAGCGTATCCACCATCATTACCAAGTGGATATGGCTTTCCATTCTTATTAGTAGCCTTCGGACGAGTCTTATCTTCATTTAAGAACAAAGCAGGACTATCAAAATGAGTTAAAGTAATCACTGGAGTGACCCCATATTTCAAACAAGTATTAACTAAATCTTCATAATGGTCAAGACCTTGCTTGTTTACTGGAGTTCCTGGCAAGGTGAATGGTAAGATCCGACTCCAAGGTATAGTAAAGGAATAATGCTTTACCCCCATGGCCGCAAGACGTGCAATATCTTGTTTATACAAGTAATAGTTCTGGTTGGTGATATAATCTTGAGGTGTTTTCTTGTCAGCAATAAATTCCTCCATGATAGTAGGACCACGGCCTTCTTTGAATACAGCACCTTCAATTTGAGCCGCCAGTCCAGCCACTCCGAAAACGAAGTCCTTTGGGAATTTCAATTTCTTACTGAAACTGACAATATCTTCAGGCGGAAGAACCAATGAAGAGCTTGGAATAGGAGTAGGACACACAGTACTAGAAAACATATCGTCACTAGCAGTAATGTTGTACAACGTCATGTCATCCCAGAGTTTAGACCACGCATATTGACCATATGGATCATCAGTATCTGTGGCCGAATTGTTATGGCGAGGATTATAATCACCCCAAGTAGTGGTGACTAATCCAGTGGGTAACAAAGTAGAAAGACTAGAATAAGCAGCAGCAAATGTAGGAGCTGGACCAGTAGGAATTGGTACAGCCTTTGCATATCTTGGCGCAGGGTCTGTGGGGAAGACGTAGATCTTCTCTTCAGAACTCGAAGCCGGAGCTGCGAAAATTGGTGCTAAAAGAAATAGAAGCGATAACATTATGGAGAAGAGAAACTTGGAGGGGTCAATTGATGGGTTTAAATAGTTGATCAAGTAGGTTTTCAGATGGAATGGAATTGTAGCGGATCCCAGTTAGAAAACCGGCCACAAGTGTGGGGTGGCATTGTTTTCACCGGGATCCAGAACATGTACAGGATTAAGTTCCGGAGGGGATAAACCTGCCAAATTTGTTGAACTTTGTCCAACTTTGTCCAACTTAGTCCAACTTTTGTCCGAAACTGACACAACAGTAGTCTCACAAACAGCCTGCTGCATATGCATAATTGAAAGGAGTAGAATGCCAATCCGGGGAATGGTACGATTGGTATTAACCTGGGAATTAACACCGGTAATATTGACCTACGATGCTCATGGTTCGGGTTTATCCTCCAATATCTACGATAAGCGAACACCGTTAATAACCGGCCATTTCCATTCGGGGTTTGTTGTTTGGTAAAGAAGTTGCCATACAAGTTAGCCTGGAATTTCTCCGAGATGAATTTGCTACTTAAACGAATACTGCATTGATCCCAACAATCAGTACATTTAGCAGGGATCTACAACCGATTCATTCTACCATCGGATCATTAGGATCAATAGGTTCAATTGGTCAATGAGCTGGGACAATTGTCAATGGGTCTGGGACAATCGGGTGTGATGCAGTTTGGATGATCCACCCTTTTAGGTAGTAGATCCGCATGGTTGGGTGATGGGTGATGGCATAAAATCTGCTAATAGTTTGTCCGAGAGCTCCCCACCTTCCTAGACTGGGGGCGTTTGCACTCGGCATTTGGTTAATCCGTTAACTTTGTAAGACCAGGGCACACAACCTGCGTAGTTTTGTCTCATTTATCATTGTGGAGTTACACCGGACAGGGTGGAGTAAGTACCGTTCGGAATGCATCCCCTATGGGTTCCCTTATGGGGTAACCCCTATAACTCAACATTGCACCGGAATTAATAGATAATACTTGACAAGTGGATCCACCTTTTACACTTCTTGTCACGTAATACCACTTCATCCAACTTTGTCCGATCAATGCCGGCAGCTTTGGGAATGTTGTTAGTTGGCCGTCAGTTAGCTGACGGATTTCTACTGTCCGACCGCATGAAATTTCCAATGGCCGCAACTACCCGATGCGTGGAATTATATGGTGAAAAATCAGCGTTTTGGAAGATATCAAAATTTCTTTACAAAAACATGCCTGTTTGGTGGTAGCGGAAAAGCAGTTGTTTCCAATTTGTTTCATTGTTATTCTTCACTACTAATTCGACACAATTACACTGTCCAAATGATGGTTCGGTAAGTCTCACACTCACACTTATTCTTATTCTCACCCCCCACCTCGCCACCACCAGCCCCACAAACTCCTGCATACAACCATCAATTTTTCCAGTGGCACTCACCCAGCCATCACAACTCCCACATCAGCTACTTGCTTCTTCAACAATGACGGACACCAAAGCACCCACCATCTCTGAAGATGAAAAGCTCATGAACGATATCGAAGAATCCGAAGAAGTCGGATACTTGGAGGTTTATATTCGTTTCAACAATGACCTGGAAAAGGATTACTGTTTTCAAATCAAATCCACCACCACTTTCAGAGATTTGTACAGAATTTTCAATGAATTGCCTATTGCTTTGAGACCAAACTTGTTCCACAACCCTAAGCCAATCGGGTTCCGTGTCAGCAACAGTGCAGGTTATTTGACTGAAGATGGTTGTATTTTGTTTGACTATGAAGCTGACAAGGTACTGAGACCAATCAAGTCTATTGACGACAGAATCTCTGAAAACGTTTGGCCAGGACAGTTGATCTTACCAGTTTGGGAGCTCAACACCTTTGGATTTTATGCTTTCATCACCGGTTTGCTTACTTGGTTGTATACTGATTTACCAGACTTTATTTCCCCAACTCCAGGTATTTGTTTGACCAACCAAGTTTCTTTCTTGGTATCTAAGTTTGCTTTATGGGTTGGATTTGAAAAATTGTCTAAGGCCATGATTGATGATATTGCTGAACCAACCTCCATCACTGCTCAAGTTCTCTTTTTTATTTTCCATATCATTAAAGTGGTTGGTATCTTTGCTTTCCTTAATACTGGTGCTTTCAACCCAATTCAATTGTTTAGATTTGGCTCTAAGAATATCAAGTTAAACATCTCTAAGGAAGAATTGCTTGCTTTAGGATGGACCGGTTCAAGAAAGGCTTCAATCGAAGAATATAAGGAATACTACCGTGAATATAGAATCAAGGAATTCGGAGGTATGATTCCTGCTCACCAAGGTGGTTTATTTGACAGATTAAGACTGTTGGGTGTTTTCCTTGGAAAGGACGAAGGTTACAACACTCCAATGACCTCTAAGCACACTCTTAAGGATGCTCAAACTCCTAACAAGGACGGTGAGTACAAGCTTCCAATGAGTTACGAGTACTTGGCCCTTGTTGGTACCAACTTCAGTGACTACATTGAAGGTAAGGATACTGCTGGTTTCGCCGAAGCTGTTAAGCAGCACAGAAGATATGGATTATTGCACAGCAATGAAGTCATCACTGAAATTGTTGCTAATAGAAAGAAGAGCGGAGACTCCAAACCTCTTCTTAAGAAGTAATCCAATGAACATTTGTTTGTGACCCAATGTAGCAATTATATGGAGGCCTTGACCTCCAGACGTTCCCAAGACGTTCCCCTCTTCTTCCTAGTCCGTATTACGTAATCAACACACACCTGACCAAACAGCCTATTTACAGCACTGGTATCAACAACCAGCCGATGCCATGTCACAAGAACTCTCCACTTATGTCTATGGAAGTCACGTTACCACTCTGGCAGCAGAAGTGGTCCATTGGATGGTGCTCAGAATGTATGAGCTCGTCGACCAAGGCGTCACCTTTGTTTACTTCAACAGCACTGCTCCAAATACCTTGATCAGTACGATAAAATCGTTAGCAGAATCCCCGGAGCACGAAAAACGTCTTTTGAAGGCGGTGGATTATCGCCGAATAGATAATTTGAAACAAGTGACTCAAGTGAATTCAGCATCGGTGTTGATAGTGGAAGAACTTCATACCGTCGTGTGCAATGGGTTGCACCACATGGACTATACTGAACTCAACTATTTGCTTTGTTCAATAGTGAATCATCAAGGAAAAGTCTTTCTTTTGGATATACGGCCCAATGAGTTCGTTAAGCGATTGACAGATGAAGAGATTTGCATTCACATTCATCGTGCTGATACGACAGTATGTGACATCAAATAGGATCGAAGCGATGACATCCGCGAACTCACCACACCGTAAACCAGAGATTTACGGTGGTATGGACTGCATACAACCAGAGAAACGATTCATGCACTGTGGTTAGCGAGTCAAGAGGGCGGAATGGAACCAGGGGAGAGGCGGCCATGGGGCTGAAAGATATGATAAAGATCGATAACGATTTTCATCGGCGCTAACAACAAGTTCCATCGGCGCTAACAACCATTTCCCTTGAACTATCAGTTGCATCTTGACTATCTCCGGTTGGCTTAGACCTCAAATCTACCACCAAACCCAAGTGTTTATTCGTGATGTAAAGCATCCTCCACCACATCACGTGTTTACCCCACTACCCCACCCCGCCCCCACAGACCCCTATTATTTTACCGAAGGATCTAACTCCACATGGTGTAGCCTTACACCAACCACTAATATTGGCTAAGTGTGCACCCTTACCAAACCCCGCCTATTATCTACTAGTGATAATACACTGGAGATTGGAGGCTCAACTGGGCGGTTCATGGCTACCGTATCCACCGTATCCAAGCATGCATATGGATAGACACTATTGTGTGACGCGGTAACTCCATGGATCGTATCCCGTTTTGGAAACGTCCCGTCCGTAAGTGCAGAGTTTGAATTGGATGAAGGTGCCGCACATCCCAGAATTTTGTGGAGATCAGGTTACTAACCCAAGTTATAAAACCAGTGTTCATCCGGTTGATATTAACTTCATTTGCTGTTGTTTGTTTCTATACCAACCAATCCACATCCACATCATCTTTATTATAACCTGAACAAAAGGTTGTCGGTGGTGCTTTGAGTTTGAAAATCCAATTCCATCACATCACATCACATCATTAGTATACCAAACAAATTCTTTGTTCCGTGATTTTAACAACATGAACATGAGCTTTTTGAGTCCATGTACTTCGGGATCTACCGTGGTGAATTCGGGTGCTGGGGTTCGTTACAATGCCCAAATCCTCAAAACATACATGGATAGCCGTGCTGATGCTGCCATGTCTACTCCAGATATCGATCTTACCTTCATGTTCCAAGAAGGAAGGTTTGTGATCAAGCTCTCAGTGGTGGCCAGCTTTATCAACTCATTTGCTAGCACGCCATTGCCATACTCCGCTATTACCATCAATCACCTTATTGTGTTCATCTATTGCTACCAGATTAACCTTCTTGGACAACAGTCCAAGATCTATGTGAACCAATTCAAAGTGATGCACTGTGGTAAGGCATTTCGGTTTACTCCAAACCAAATAGATGATTTGGATATGGAGCCCGAAATCACCAGCCGAACTCAAACCATCTTGCTGTTGCACAACATTTCCAACTTCAACGTGTTCCACCTCATTATCCACCATGGTGAAGGAGGTCCGTTGAACGTATACCAATACTTCAATGCAGAGAACTTTCTCTCCAACACTTTATCTGTGAAACCATCGATGGTCTCCAAAATCTTCTCTAGAGTCAAACCTTCTGTTTCTTCTGCTGGTTCAGAAAGAGACACCAAAGCCGACAAACAGGTCCTCAAACCAACTCAAAGAAGATCTTTCAGACGTCTTTTATTTAGGTGAGGTTTTGATCGATATGTATCAAATCAATTGACCAACTTCTAAACTAATAGAAGCATACGGTTGCTTTATTAGGAGAGATTTACTGGTGGCTGCAAATGGGCACTTGAAGTTGATGGAGTGGGACTCCTTCTTCAAGGAAGAAAATTATATAGGATTGTAATATTACTAAAGAGGAACTCGAGATTGAGTTCTAAGCAAATCATTGTAGTATAATTGATCACCATGTTCACCTACGTTTCGAACCATATAGCTTGTTGTTATGGGAAAATTCTTTCTGACTAGGGACTGCGACATTTATCTATTTGTCGTGTGCGACACCGAAATACATGCGATATACTAGTGTTTGCCTTAGCCCATTCATTACATTAGCTCTTAAATGTATAATACATTCATTCCTACACAGGGTAACCCTTGATAAACTACTAGAATTCTGGTGCTGATAATGTTATTTGCATGTATTATAGTGGATTACAAATAATAATAAAACAATCCAAACCAATTATGTTATTATCATTCACGCTTAGTAACCGAGAGCAGCCAACTTCTTAGCAACATCGGATTCGGCAGTAGCAGACTTAGCAGCTTCAACCTTCTTGGACAAAGCCTTCTTCTTGGCGTAGTATTCAGCAGAGTGCAACTTTCTCTTCTCTTCCAACTTGTCAACGACGGATTCGTACTTCCATCCGACAGCAGAGGACAACTTACCTACGGTAGTGTATTTTCTACCTGGCTTCAATCTCAAAACTCTCAAGGCTTGAGGAACAACAACTCTCTTCTTCTTGTCGTATGGTGGTGGGATACCTTCGAAAACCTTAAGTCTTTCCAAAGCGGCTTGACCTCTAGCAGTCTTGTGAGGAATCATACCTCTGATAGCCTTGTATAAAATTCTAGATGGAGCTCTGAAATGGAATGGACCCTTCTTCTTGTTGAATCTGGTAGACTTTCTCAAGTAGTCGTGGTATTTCAATTTGTTTCTGAAGAATTCACCGGAGATGTTCAAGGATTCACATCTAACGACGGTGATCTTTTGGCCGTTCAATAACTGCTTGGCAATAATGGAAGCCAAACGACCCAACAAGTGGCCCTTACCATCAATCACAATAACTGGTTCGAATTGAGACATGTCGATTTTTGAGTTGTCTTAAAAGAAAACTTAACCAAAGGATGAAAAAATTTGTTAAACCGCACTGGAGGGTAGAGACAAAAAAATTTTCGATGGGAGGACACTGAGAATGTACTGCAGTATGGATGTTTGTCAGGATACAGCTGCGAACTGGTTACATAAGCTTCTACGGGTTTGTGCAGTACATTTTATTCATGCGTGACTGGGGTACATTGGAAGAGTGGCACGTGCGTTAGGGCCTGTGCCCTAAGTGGCTGCAACCACTTACCCAACTATTGATCTAGGAATTGAAGACGGTATTAACTCGGTGTTAATATAGCAGTCTTAAACTAAGTATGTTACCAAAGATCCAAAGTGGTGCAGCAATATTATATTAAATTATTATCACTTTAGCCACGAAACAGGAATAAGACAAGGTGGAGATTATGATCGACTCTTGGTCATTTTCCTCATGTAGATACCTCCAATCATCACTTCAACGACGTGAACCTCTGAAGCGAATGAATCATAGACCTTCACATATTATAGTGATAATGGCATGATACTCTCCGTTACAGTAAGTCCCATTTGGTGCATTTCGGCTTGGTAGCCCTAAAATATTTCAGTGTGCCTATATGTTCACAGATAGATCCAGTACCATTGAGGTACCATTAAGGTACCATTGCCTCCTCAGTATCAGGACAAGCAGGCACAAAAGACTAAATATAGTTTTCACTCACATTGATTTTGATCTTGATCTTTCACCTATTACTTCATAGACCTTGCCCATACTTCAAAGAGGGTGGAAGTTGGTGTATTTCAAAGGAGAAATTGTACTTCAAAAGGTGGAACAAGATTATTAGAATCTTAATAACGCCATTTTAAATTTTTAAAGTTTTGAAGGTTTACATCTCTACATTCGACACTTCTTTAATACTTATATTTAATTTGTCAAAATTGGGATCGTCTGAATCGTCTGGATCGTCTGAAGTCTTTAAGCTTTTGGAGTGTTGAGATTGTAAATATCCTGCTAGCTGAATTATTCAGCTGGATTGTTACTTTTGAAAGGAACACATTCATTACTGACTATTGTTCCCCAATCCAATAACTCGAAAGCAATACCAGAATTGGTAAAATTATCCTAAACGTGGACACTATATTTGCTTGTAATTGAGACCAACTCTTTTCATGCTATGAATAATTCTAATATCTCTTATCATACTATGAAAAATTCTGATATTACTTATCATACCATTTATAATTTACTTAACTCTACAGTAATGAACAAAATATTCAGTTAAAACAATATATATCAAGCTGGGTTGAGTTCAATGATACTTAAGCACAAATGGCCTTCATCACTGGGAGCTTGGAGTGTCTGAGTGGAATTTCACCAGAGATGTCTTCACTCCATGGCTCACAGTTGTTACCCCATCTATCACAAGTTCTGGTTTGAACAGTGAAGGTTTGGACAAATCTGGAAACCTCGAATTCACCATCAAGTGGGGAACATTCAGAGAGGAATTGCTTGGAACTGGAAGTGTCGATCTTGTATCCACCGGTAGTCTTGATAAGCTTCTCCAAGGCATCGAAGTCAACCTCATCTTGTTCCTTGTCGAAGTAGGACTTGACCTTCAATTTCCAGTCACCCTTCTTCTGCTTAAGAGAGTCGTAACATGGGCTGACAGACTTGTCCTCACATCTGTCAACAGTGGTGGAGTCAGTCCATTCGGAGTTGGTGCTGACAAGTCTGGTTTGGTAAGCCTTGAAGTTGTGCTTTTTGGTGTAGATACCATCGACAACGTCCTTGCTACCACGGTTGTGTCTAGCAACGATTTCGACAGCCTCTTCGGAGTCTTCGAGAGGAGCAGCGTAAGCAACGGCAGCGAGCATGGAAACGATAACAGCGAACTTCATAGTGATTATTGATTGGGGATTGAATGTGATGATTCTGATGTGAAACAAGAGAATCTAAGGTGGTATTTATAGTTTACTTGGAGCCATCCAAGACATTTCTTTCCTTTACCTTTACCATAGTTAACCAGTTTGTCCAAGATTTTTGCATCAAAACGAGCCATACCAACCCCATTTCCATCAAGGAAATATTAATGCTAAGAGAAGTGAATTTTTAATAAAATAAACTGGAGAAGTATAAACGAAAGGTTCGGAAATGTCCGAATACTTAGAAGAGTTAATCAAGAGCCGATAATTATAATGGTTGTAATTGTATGCTATTGTAATTGTATGTGATTGTAATTATAATTGAGATTGAGGAAGTTGACCATGATGGAAGTTGTTAGTTCCCTATGGTTCGGGTCCATTATATCTTTCCATATCTACCTAATTGATCAATTAGTTTCCCATATCTTCATACTAATTACATACTCAGATAAGTCATGGTGCAGATTAGGTGCCAAGATTGACACATCCTTGAAAGGTACAACCGATGCAAAATAACCGTATCGATCCTTCCTCAGAAGAATAATCTACTGAGGCGTATTGCAATTACGTGGAAATAGCACCAGAATTGGAGCTATTCCAATTATTATTGGCATGGTTTGGTCATGGTAATAATTATGGGCCTATTCAGGTTCACTGTGTGTTGAGACCGCCTGTTGAGGTCTTGTCCCTTAGCGACCCGCTTAACCAATCTTAACGATGCATAATAATGCAGATGACTTGAAATGCCCAGAAGTTACTGTAGGTAATCAAAACTATAAGTTTCTGCTACTATAATTACTACGAGATAATTATAGTGCTGTTTCCATTGGTAGAAAGTCCGCCTCATCACCATTTCTCTCCAATCTTCCAAGTGTCATAAATGGCCCTGGAAAGTCCTTGGTTTTCTAGCAAGGCTCATGACTGATAACATGAGTCGATTCCATGGTTGCAGTCTCTGGTACAACTCAAGAACATTCTAAGACAGGCAAACCAAAGTCACCCAATTTCGGTAATGGGTGCAAAACCTGGAGCATGGTTTGTGCCTTGGTCCAAAAAGGCAATTATAGACGGACCTCTGCTCCCATAGCATAGTAAACTGCAATTTGCTGCTGTTAACTGGCTGGACTCACGGAGATGGCCGTGAACCATGATGTAATAGATGATCCGCCAAGGCTATGACGTTGTCCAAGAAATGAATGAAGGCCGGGGTTTAGTTTGGGTTCTGGTGTGGGTTTTGGTGTGGATTTTGGTGTAGGTTTTGGTCTGGGTTCTGATTATGGGGCTGGACAACTGAATGGTCATGTTAGAAAGAGAGGTGAGAGGACAGGTGGTATGATCTCTCTGTGTTGAGTTTTCTAGTGTTGAGTTTCCGTTCTACATTATCTTCCTCACTTTCTACAGAGTTCGCCGGTCATAATATATTATAACTATTTTAGATTCTCCATAATTAGATCTCAATCTCGTTGTTCTTAATCAAAGAATTCACGATGGTGAGAATGGCCTCGAAAGAAGCTTGAGAAACATCGCTGTGAATACCACATCCCCATCTCTTGACCTTTTCATTGGCCTTATTTATGTAACTTAACTCAACATAAGTGGCTGCTTTACTTTGAGAACCCTTACCCACCATATGCTCAGAATAATTGACCACTTCTAACAAAGTACCATATTTGTTAGATAATGCGTCAAGGAATGCAGAAATAGGACCATTACCTTGGCCACTTAACTTAACTTGGTCTCCCTTAGGAGTCTCAAATAAGAGGAAAATTTCTCTATCATTGTCAGTGGAACCAGATAATTTCTTGTTCTTGGTAATTTCAAAGTCCTTAAGAACCAATTGTGGAGCTGACAAGTATTCAGTCTTGAATAATTGAATAATCTCGTCGGTCTTCAATTCTCTTCCTAATGAATCAGCCTTTTCTTGAACAATAGAGGAGAATGCCACTTGTAAGTGTCTTGGTAAATCCAATCCCAAGGATCTCAAAACAACCCAAGCAGCACCACCCTTACCTGATTGAGAGTTGACTCTAATGACAGCTTCGTAAGATCTACCAATATCCTTTGGATCCAATGGTAAGTATGGAATGGTCCATTTCACGTTGTTTCTCTCTTCAGCCTTGGAGAATCCCTTCTTGATAGCATCTTGATGAGAGCCACTGAATGCAGAAACGACCAAATCTCCACCATATGGAGCTCTTGGGTGAACTGGGATTTTGTTACATTTTTCACTGATTTCAATGATGGAATTGATATCACTAAAGTCCAATCCTGGGGAAACTCCATGAGTGTACATGTTAAGTGCCACAGTAATCAAATCAACGTTACCAGTTCTTTCACCGTTACCGGTCACACATCCTTCAACTCTATCGGCACCAGCCAAAAGCCCCAATTCAGTAGCTGCAACTCCGCAACCACGGTCATTATGACAATGGACTGAAACAACCACCTTTTCTCTTTCAGTAATGTGGTTACAGAAATATTCGATTTGGTCAGCATAAACGTTTGGACCAGCAACTTCGACAGTAGCTGGTAAATTGAAGATGATTGGTTGTTCCACGGTTGGTTCCCATGCATTCTTGACCGCCTCACAAACCTCAACCGCAAACTCGGTTGGGGTGTCTGAGAAACATTCAGGACTGAACTCGAAGGTCCATTCGGTTTCTTGCATAGCTGGATCATCCTTGGTCAAAGATCTCACCAATTTGGTGGTTTCGACGGCCTTGGAAATGGCATCTTCCTTGGACATACCGAAAACAACATCTCTGAACACATCCGAGGTGGCCAAGTATGTATGAATAATTGCCTTTTTGGCACCTTTAACACTTTCCACCGTTCTTCTGATCAATGGCTCTCTTGATTGAGTCAAGACTTGAATGGCCACATCTTCTGGTGCGTGTTCAACCGCATATCTAGTGAAGTCGAAGTCAGTTTGCGAAGCTGAGGGGAACGACACTTCGATCTCCTTGAATCCAACTTCTACCAACTTGTGGAAATATTCCTTCTTTTCAGGAATAGACATCGGGTCTGGTAATGATTGGTTACCGTCACGTAAGTCGGTGGAGAGCCACCGGGGCGCTTTTGTAATCGACTTGTTTGGCCATGTTCTGTTCGGTAATTCAACCCCCTTGAAAGCAGTATACTTTGAAGATGGATCTTTGAGCATGTTCTTGTATGGTAAATTCACTGGTGGGATACGTTTGGACGCTGAAGCAGCAGATCCCACTACTTTTTGCAAACTGCTAATTGTTTGTCTCATGGCAGTTTGATTGATTGGTTAAATTCAGCGATTGCCTTGTTTGAATGAAAAGTACCACGTTGGAAAAACCAAGAGTTAAGTATAGAATGAAAGGTTAAACTGGTGACAGAAAATCGGACCGGAACAGGAGAAATTCAGGCCCGCAACTACCCCACTATTTCAGCCGGTATCGGCGTGCGCCGGTCGCGACTAGAGGGGTACTTACGTTTAAGTCATACCTGATTGGACTTATAATCCCCAATGGGTTATTGTTCTTATAATTTGTGAAGTGGAGAAGCCTATTGCTTTACCAGCATTTAGCACTAAAAGATTTTGTCGAACCAAGCCTGTTTTTTCCAGAAATGGTGACCTCAGAATGGCTACTGAACAATCATTACATCAATTTATTTCACATGTTACGTAATCATGGCCAGTAATGTCAAAGTGAAGGTCTTATTCAATTGTAGAAGCAAATTGAAGTAAGATGCTTAGTAGCTAATTTTAAACAATTAACTTCATCAATTATATACTAGTGAAAATTGACTAGTATTGTTGGGTGTACCAAATAAGTATATGATACATAGATGTATTGTACATAGTTTATTTTTTTATTACTACATGGTTTATTGGCTTATTGGTTATTGGTACATGGTTATTGGTACATGGGCTTATTGGTTTATTGGTGATTGGTGCATGGTTCATGGGTTTATTATTTTTTTAAGTAACTATTGGTATTTATGGCATATATCCATGGTCCACCAATATAGTTTGAAGTTTCAAGCAAATTGCAATGTTTGGTAGAATAAATAACACAAATTGACTATAATCCAATTAATAATCCATTTATAGAATAATTTCTTTGACCAGTAGTGTAAGCTTCCGTTATTCTAATATTCAGACCTTTTGGTTTCAATTCACTACCCATTGTAACGGATTCCAATTTTTTATTATAACGGATTTACAAATTACAGCTTCCTTCACTCCGTCTATTTATGCAGCTTTAGTGGTTTATTCTTCTGAAAATCTCCTAACCAATTGTATATCCTCGTGAGCATTCATCCTAGTCACAGTCACCAGTCAAAATAAAATAAAAAAGCCAGTCACTTTCAACTTAATTCCAGCAATTTGTCCTCATATTATTGATTAGCTTCAACTTAATTTATTAGATTGGCTTTAACTGATTTAATTGATTTTCTCTTTTTTGATATTACATAATAATTTTGCTTCTAATCCCTTGTAACTGATTATATGCACGTACAAACACTGTATGCCTAATTAGTTAATTCTCCTTCGCACTATCTCATCGTATCACGCGACTACCTCATCTCACAATTTTTCAACCCCATTAGAAAAATTCAAATACACATTACTACTCTAACCAAAATGGCTAAGACTACTAAGGTTTCAAAGGTGACTAAGGTCGAAAAGAAGTCCAAGGATGACAAGAAGTCCAGCAAGCTGAAGAAGGAAGAATCTTCTGATGAATCCAGCAGTGAAGAAGAAAAGTCTGACGATGAATCCAGCTCTTCTTCCTCTTCTGACTCTGAATCTGGTTCTGATTCCGACTCTTCTTCTTCTTCTTCTTCTGATTCTGAATCTGACTCTGACTCCTCTGATGAGGAAGAAGAGAAGAAGGAAGAAAAGAAGGAAGAAAAGGCTTCTTCTGACTCTTCTGACTCTTCTGATTCTTCTGACTCTTCTGATGACGAACAAGACAAGAAGGAATCCAAGAAGGAATCTTCTGACTCTTCTGATTCTGATTCTAGCTCCAGCTCTGATTCCGATTCCGACTCTGAATCTGAGACCGAATCTTCTGATGCTGCTCCAAAACGTAAGGCTGATGAAGCTGAAGAAGAACCATCTTCTAAGAAGGCTAAGACCGAAGAAGAACCAGGTACTTTGTTCGTTGGTAGATTGTCCTGGAACATCGACGACGAATGGTTGAGAAGAGAATTCGAAGACATTGGTGGTGTTGTTAGCGCTAGAGTTATCATGGAAAAGGCCACTGGTAAGTCCAGAGGTTACGGTTACGTTGATTTCGAGACTAAGTCTCAAGCTGAGAAGGCTCTTGCTGAGTACCAAGGTAAGGAAATCGATGGTAGACCAATCAACTTGGATTTGTCTACTGGTAAGCCACACACTGCTAAGCCAAATGACAGAGCTAAGCAATATGGTGACACCCCATCTGCTCCATCTGACACTCTTTTCGTTGGTAACTTGTCTTTCAACGCTGACAGAGACAACTTGTTCACCACCTTCGGTGAATACGGTAACGTCATCTCATGCAGAATCCCAACCCACCCAGACACTCAACAACCAAAGGGTTTCGGTTACATTCAATTCTCTTCTATTGATGAGGCCAAGGCTGCTTTTGAAGCTTTGAACGGTGAATATATCGACGGTCGTGCATGTAGATTAGACTACTCCACCCCAAGAGACAACAACAACGCCGGTGGTTCCAGAGGTGGATTCGGTGGCCGTGGTGGTGACAGAGGTGGCTTCGGTGGCCGTGGTGGTTCCAGAGGTGGCTTCGGAGGCCGTGGTGGTGACAGAGGTGGATTTGGTGGCCGTGGTGGTTCCAGAGGTGGCTTCGGTGGCCGTGACAGAGAACCTCCAAGATCTGGTCCTAATGCTGCTGAGTTCAAGGGTACCAAGAAGACCTTTGACTAAACGCTCCACTGTGACCAGTGCGACCGCATTGCATTGACCCCATTGCATTGACTTCTTTTTATCCTCTATAGCCTAGTGCATTTGTACAGTAATATATCGTTTTCAGAACTTTCACTCTAAGTTGTAAGTTTTTCAAGCACCTGGCCTAAGGTCAAAGCTGTAAGTGTCTCAAGTCCCTGGGCCTGGGGTCAAAGTTGTAAGTGTCCCCATTCCCCAGTCTCCAGTCCCCAGTCCCAAGTGCCCGGGTCCCCGGGTCCCCGGGCCCACCGCCAAGGGTATTTGGTGGTGACACTAGTTGGCAAACGTACTCGACTAGTCGCTAAACCATCGCTTAGTTGAATGCTCCATTAGTTCGGTACAATGGCTCATTGCTTGAATTCACATAGCATTTGCTGCATCTGCTGCATCGACATAGCATCGGTTGCATCAGAAGTTGCAACCTTGAAACGATCAAAGCGATAAAGTAATGGTCTAGGGGACCGATTCGATCTGCCTGGAAGGATCGCAGCTCCATCCTCGAGGATACTTGTCGTAACTTCCTGAAGACCATGAATCAGTTTCTACAGTAAAAAAAAAATAATACAAAAAGAATGTTTCATCACCTCGTTCTGTACCACCTTTTGGTTATCATTTTTAAACGGGTGGAATCGAAGTCGTCCCACCTCAAAGGTACATCTATAGCAAGTCCCGGGCTCTTGGCCCCCGCGCCGTCTGTATGCAGTCCTCGAGCGACCCCCAACTGGCCAAAGTGTAATTTATTGTCTTTGTTACAGGCCCGAGAAAGTGCCGTGTTCCACCCAACATCACATTTATTATACATTCTCCAAGACGTTGTTGTAGATCGTTTCCAAGCTGTGACAGTAACTCTTATTCTTGATCCGCAACTTAACCGCTCCGCATTGCAAGGCTGCTACATAC
The DNA here is from genome assembly GCA_030568495.1 of Suhomyces chickasaworum. Lineage (NCBI taxonomy): Eukaryota > Fungi > Ascomycota > Pichiomycetes > Serinales > Debaryomycetaceae > Suhomyces > Suhomyces chickasaworum. The sequence continues at coordinate 284,682 of JAJMGF010000013.1, read as the reverse complement.
ACCCGTATTTCCCCGTGTCTCTATCCGCTACCACATATTGCCTTGTGGCCACTGCCCCTAATACTCTAGACCTGTACACAGGAGTCTTCCAAAAACTGTCAACCAACTTAGAACTCACCCTCCATTAAATCCTACTCCACAGCAAAACCTTCAACTTTCTGACAATCACGAGTCATTGTTTCGGATACTTCAAAACCCCATCACCCACCTACCGAATCTCGTCAATAGTTTGCGCGTCCCATATCTTCGTTGACGCTCTTGCCATAACTCCCTTGTTCCAACACTTGACCATTACCCTCAAGGTCGCCCACCGCATCATTGTCCGTCACCCTCATCACTTCCCGGTTTCTACCATTGGCTTTACTTCCAAATAACCGTACTGTGCTGAATCTCAATCCTATTCACTTTAATTAGCGCCATCCAGGGACCCTTCCAAACGGCTCGTCCCGTCGAATGCTAGCATAATCCAACCTTCATCATGAGGCGTGCAGTAGCTAAGATCATACCTACATCCAAGTTTCTATCTAATCCAACATCCAATGACTCCACTTCATCCACTTTCCAAAATGCTTCAGCCTCCAGCCTCAAAATAGACTCCAACTCGGTGGATGAATTTTACATCCAGCTTGATAATCCTCACAAACCTTGGCTTCCAGGTGATGAAGTCTCTGGCCAGGTCATACTTATTTCGAAGAAAAACCTTGCAAATATTGTCATAACATTGTCGTTGTTAGGCCATGTCAAGATCAATGCATCGTCACATTCGAAATTAAGGCCAATAAAGCATTCTCTATTCAACCATACAATAAAGATATACGGGGAAGCTCTGACCTCAGATACGGAATTCACAAATGGTCTCTTTAAAGGTGAGCATCGTTTTCCTTTTATCGTCAAGCTTCCAAACAAGCGTGTTTTCACATCGATTGATTTCGGTAAAGGAAGTATAACGTATATCTTAAGAGCTTCAATAGGTAACTCGGGAACTTATTCTTCAAATCATAACTCGGCATTATCGCCAGGCCTGCTCAATTATCCATCGTCATCCAACTCGCCAAATAACTCTTCTCCCGGGGAAATGCATAGTCCAGGTTCTGGAAATCACGCTTTTGCTAAACCAAGAAATTTGAAAGTTCTTCATAATCCTGTCTTCAGTGCTGAGAAAATAATTAACCTTATAAGTCCAATTGATGTTGCAAAGTTACCTCCTCCAAAACCCAAGAGGTTGATCATACGAGATCCCAGATCAAGTCGGAAGCTCTCGAGAACACAATCCTCTACTTCTACGATTAACACATTCAATACAATTAATAGTTACAGCACTTATTCATCAAACAATTCAGATGATGGAAACTCTATTCATACACCTACAGCACAAAGAAATCTGCAAATTGGATTAACTTCAACAACCACATTACCAACTCCCCCTAGCAATGATTCTCCAAAATCAGAGAATATAAAGGTTGCTCTTGAAATACCTCAAAAAGGCTATCTTCGTGGTGAATTAATTCCAATCAAAGTGTCAATTAATCACCTTAAAAAAATTCAAGACTTGAATGGAATAATCGTAACTTTTGTCAGAGTGTGCAGACTTGACAATGGTCCAGATGGTTTGTTCGAGTCTTTCAGAAAGGATTTACAACAGCTGATTATACCTCTATACGTTGATCCAATTACTTTCAAATCAGAGATTAATAGTAGTGTCAGAGTGCCCGCTGATGCATTTCCGACGATTGTTGGTTGTCCTTTGGTATCCTTCCAATATTTCATCGAGGTTTTGATCAATTTATCTGGAAAATCTTTACCACTAGAAAATGATGAGCATGTACCCCATCATAGATCCTCAAACTTGGATGAAGTGGAAAACACCAATTCGAAACCTGATGGAATCAACAATGGGAATTATCAGTTTAACTTTAATTTCAATTCCACGGCTTCGACCCTTCATCATCATAAAGAAAGATCGGGTTATGTGAATACAGACAAGTTCAAGAGGCTGAAAAAGTTTCTTCAATTAACCACCGAAATTATAATCGGAACCCATAGATCCACTAGTCAAATCAATACGCCACTACAAGGTACTTCAGCTGCCGAACAAAATACAGCAAGTCCTTCAGCTCGTGAACAACAATCCTCAATACCTTTAAGAGACTCAGTAGTGGGAAGATCGCCTTCCCTGGTTGGTTCACCTGCTAATTTGAGTCACAGTAGCACATCGTCTTTACCTGCAACAGCCATTTCCACAACACAGCACGATAATGCCGCAATAATAACTGAGGAATCTAATCGCAGCTCCAATATTGCTCCTCAAACTAATATCAACCATTCAAATACCCCATCATACTTCGCAAGTAATAGAGGCGATCATCCAGAACCTTCATTCGGTTCAATTCCAAACTATGATGAATTAGCATACATTAATTCTTCTGGAAGACAAATGGAATTTCCAAGCGGAGCAATTCCCAATTCTATGACCGAGAAAGAAAGGATGAAATTACATGAATCGAGCCTCTTACCTTCAGCTCCTCCAGAATTTGATGAAGGTGATGAAGTTGTTAGTCCAGTCAATGATGATATATTACATTTGCCCGAACAAAACTCAGGGCTTACAGAAAATGAGAATTCAATAGAACAAGGCACACCAAGTTCACACGATATTGTTTCACCAGGACAGGCCCAACTCAAGAGTGGGCTGGCAACACCCAATGAAGCAGTAGAAGCCACCAATCAGTTCCAATTTTTCACATTTCAAAGTCCACTAAATACTATATCTGAAGTGGATCATCAGCAACATGAGAGTGATGACGATCTTTATCATAACCCCACTCCATCTACAAGCGATGATCATTACAGTGCCATTGATTTCGTGCCTCAATATGAAACCGCAAACAAGGACAAGCTTCTAGTGGAAGGCCAAGTCATTGGTACTGGTACCAATGATGAGCAGAGCCACTAGGAGGTGGCCTTGTGAACTGCAAAGACGATATTTGGAATTTGAACAACCTTCTACATTCCACTTTTATGTATTATAACGACCGATTAGATCCTTGTTTGTAACATTGACCTGTCTTGTATGTATTAATAGACTAGTATCCGGATAAATGATGAAGGTGTAGGCTTCCATTTGAAGTTGATAATTCATGCAAGGGCTTGATGAATCTCTTGGAGTTCAGCCTGAATGGTGTTGAAACTGATTTGCAATTCATCATAGCGAGTCTCCAAGTCAGTTATTTCTTGAGTCAACTCCTTGATGGCAGCTTCGTGCCCTGATATGCTATGCAAATTCTTGGAGAGTTGATCAGAGTGTTCTTTATGTTGATTGGTGTGTTTGTTCAACCTGGCGGCTAAAAATGCATTTTGGTTGGTCAACGCAGTCAATTGGTATTCCTTTTGAGTCAATTGATCCTGTTGAGCCTTATAGATCTTCTTGAGCTCATAGTAAGCGGCCTCCTTTTCTTCGGATGCCTCCTTTAATTGATTAATCTTTTCTGTGTATTTGTTCATGATTTATAGAGGTGACTTGAATTGGATCAAGTTCAACAATGCAAAGGTGGTTTATCAAATCAAAAGGACCGTGTAATAAACTGCTTAGGAAACCAAGTTATGGGGGGGTTAAATCTCGGGCTATGTCACCTTGCGGTTGCTAGTTGTTGCTTGGAGATCACCAGGTCAATTAGTCGGTATTCGCAGACGAAGGTATAGTTAGTATTTATATTACCCTCGGATATGGTACGACATTGCGACACGGGAACTACATAAATACAACTACTGCTGATGTCACTGTAATAAGCGCCGACAATTACTACTGGGATGAATTTGTATTCTTCAATTAGGCCCAATACGGAATAGATCAAATGTTCCGTTGTGGGTGGTCGATGCGAATTAGACGGAATCTAACACCGAACCACAAACGCAACCGCAGACGAAACCTCCAAATTACCACTTAAAGAACTCGTCAAGAATTTCTTACTAATAGTTACCACAAACAGATAGTGACACATCTTAAACAAGCGATAAAGGGGTAAACATCAAATGTCAGGTTGGTGTTGCTTACATCATCGTCATCTACTTGACATGTTTTCTAACAATATATGTATTAACCCATATAAAACATAGGTCGAGAACTAAAAACATTGATTTCGTCAAAATTAGGTACGATTATCACTTGGTAATGATGGGATACTTTACAGATCTCAAGCAATATTCCTGGAGATTAATGAGTCCATCACTCAATTGTTGGTTTGGAAGTATAATTGCTTCTGTAAAGTAGTTACAGTTTCCTTCAACTGGTCTCTTTCTTGTTTCAAGATGTACAAATCAGCTTCCAAATCTTGGAGCTTCATGTTGAAGTGAGCATTGTTAATGGCACTAGTTTCATCAACATCATCTTCTTCGTTTTCAGCTTCAGGAATAGATGCAGCAGAAATTGGTTGGCCTTGAACGAAAGGTACAGGTTGTTTTGAGCTATGTCTTTTACTGGCCTTTTTGAACAAGTTGAGTTCATTGTTTTCCTTGGTTAATTTTTCAATTAAAACCTTTTGGTTTCTGATTTCATCCTCATTCATTTTCAATGCCTTACTTGTATTGTTAACAGATTGAATTGCATCCCTGTAGTTTTCTTCGAAAGTCTTCAAGTTATTCAACTTTTCACCCAAATCACCCTTCAACTTGGAGATTTCAAGCTGAGACTTCTCTTCGTTGATCTTTCCAATAGTTAAAAGTTCATCAATTTGAGATTGTAATTTGTTAACAAATGGATTGTTGGCACCTTGCTCGTGAATAGAAGCAGCATCCTTGTTTTGTTCGGTGGTCTTGACATTCCATAAGGTAACCAAGTTCTCCAAGTGGCCAGAAATGTCCTTCTTGGATTTTCTAGTAGCGCTACTCATGATCGATCTGTTGTTTTGAGGATCATCCAATTCTGGACTTCCTTCATCTTCCTCATCAGAAACTGGCTCATCATAGTAGATGCTCTTGTAGTTTTCGAATTCCATATCCAAGTTTTCGTACTTAGACTTCCATTCATTAATCTCTTTATGCAAAACCATCTCGTCCTTCACTTGTTGAGATAACTTGTGAATCTTTTCTTCTTGAACTTTGATGATTTTTTGGAATTTACCTAAACCACCGATTTGATTGTTCATGAATGGTTCAAATCTGGTAAGTCTATCAGTGAGTCTGGTATTCTCTTGTTCTAAGTAGAGCAATTTGTTGTTCAATTCTAATCTATCCAATTTGTACTTGGACAACTCAGTGATCGAAGCGCCACCCAAAGACTTGTCATCAATTTCACGGGTTGGATCGATCTCTAAAGAACTAGGCTCGATAGAACCCTTCAATTCACCAATTAATAAGTCCTTTTCTTGTAATCTCTTTTCATAACTGGTGCTTTCGTGTTTATGAGAATCCTTGAGGGAAGAGTTTTCCAATTCTAAGTTGTGTATCCTTTCAGTTGCATTTTGCATTTGTTGCTTAGTGGAAGACTTCAATTCGTTAAGTTCTCTGTTCAATTCAAAGATTATCTTCTTAACATCCTCAGAGTTACCCTTTGTTGAGAGTTCCCTGGAGATTGGATTTTCGTCTGTGATTTCACTTGCTACGAACTGATGCTGAGCAATTGGTTCAACTGCTCTGCTAGTTCCAAATGAATTATTTTGGTACTCGTTAGTGTTGTCACCAATATTGTTGAAGTCCTCGACGTTATTCAAGTCTTCAAGATCAGGTTCAACGCTAGGATCTAAGGTGCCAGCACCATAGGAAGCTTCTGTAGTGTCTGGAACGTTAACGAACTTGTCATCCCTTTGGGGGATTCCCCTATTTGGAGATGGCTCTGGAGTTCTGAAATCTTCGGGTCCAGCAGAAAAACTACGAGCATGACGTTCGTAACTTTGTCTAAGAGCGGTTGAAGGACCGTCAATTGGTTTGGCGGCACTTGCTGCCAACTTCTTTGGTGTTGCTTGCTTGACCTCAGATTCTGGTGACTTATCTTTAAGGAATTGTTCAAGGTATCCCAAGTCCAATTCATAAATCATGGTTCCAATTTCTTCACCATTGTATTCCTCGTATGTTTCAAAGTTGGATGGATCATCATTGATGTAATCATTCTTGTCACCTCCCATAATAATCAACTTGTTGAACTTTGGCAAGTATGTCATGGAATGACCACATCTTGGACCTGGACCTTGCAAATCACCATCGAATAACTTGGACCACACCAAAGTGTTCAAGTCTAAGACATAGAACGAATTGTAAATGATTCCACTAAAGTCGTTACCACCAAATACGTACAACTTGTCATTCACAACGCAGGCGGAATGCTCATTAACAGGTTGGGGAATTACACCGGTGGTAGTGAGTTGGGTCCATTTGTTGGCTAACGCATCATAACTCCAAAGGTCGTTGGAAACCCTCTCGTTGTTGTAAACACCACCAAAAATGTAGACCTTATTTCTATGCATAGACATGGAATGGTTGGTCAATGGTGGTGGCTTGAAGTTGTTCAATGGTTCGACTATCTCCCATCTTGCCTTTTGAGATTTGAAGGTATTCAATTCAAAGTAGTACAAATCATTGAACACGTCATTCTCTAATTGACCTCCAAACAAGTAAAGTCTTGAAGAGTTGTTGTTCAAGGAAATAACACCGATGGTGTGACCATATCTACCATGAGGTTTGTCTAGGATATGGCTTGGAATGGTGTATTTTGAGTTGTTGATGTTGAACAAGTAGAAGTTATTGTCAGGGAATCCATTGAAGTCGGTATCCACGGTATCACCACCATATATAATGAAGGCATTACCACACAATACAGCTGAATGACCGACTCTAGCTGGAGGATTATTCAAATTGGCAATATCAATGTTCTTGGAAGAATAACCAACAATTTGACCAGATGGACTCTCTTCTGGAAGAATCTTCCATGTGTCACCAAAAACCGATCCCTCCTTAAGACCACCCATCAAGAAGATTTCATTCTTCTCACTGCTAATACTGGACGCAGCATGTCTATAACGAGGGAATGGAGAGTTGAATAATTTGAATCTCTTCCAGGGAGTATTCACGGTGATCTTAGGTACAACCTTGGTTGGCATAACTTGTGGAGTAACTTGATCAGAATGAGTAAGGGAGGCTTTAGAAATTGCCACTGGTACAGCGGATTGTGGAACAATCAGTTCCTTAATGGAATCACCTCTTCTAATGGGCATTTCGTCAATCAGTCCTTTTGTGAAATCGCTTTGAATGGATTGGATGTCTGAATTTCTGTCTCCTTTCTTCTTTTTACCAAACTTGAAGCGGGCCATAGGTAAGTTGAGCTCACTTGTTTAGAGTTTTTGAGCCAGGCGGAACGGGTTCAATTATTATAATATAGCGAAATTTATTACGCTAATGTGAATTGAGGGGAATGGTAACTAAATTAATTTTCAAGTTGACAGGGTGCTTGCACATATATTCAACTAGGATGGTTATTGTGAAATCTCTTTGTTTAGATTTAACTGGCAGTGCAGGATGACGCAGGCAATAAAACTTCAGCTAATTGGGTATGGGCTGAGCGGTAGTAGCTGATTTGTTGGTGGGCAACAAATATGGAATGAATTCAATGACAATAACCAACAGTATGGTGTGGAAATCAGATGCCGGCGTTGGGTGGGTCTTTATAACTTTCCCTTGAACGTTGCCGTTGATGTTGTTCACTACGAAAAAGACTGTTACTTCCTAATTAGGAAATTCTTTACCCGCAGTGCAATTGCTGGATGCGGAAGAGTATTCAAGGGCCCCACCTTAATTGGCTGGCAACGCTCTAGAGTGCCCCGTTGCTCCACTATTGACCGATGCCACTTTGATAAATGTCCTGTTTAGTCCTTTAGCTGAATCTGTGGAGGCTTAATTGGGCATGCTTAATGACATTTATTCATAACAGTGACCGAAACGGAGATTTAGTTGCATACATACGAGTTCGGAATTAATGTTCTCGATTGACAAGAGGGGTGATCAGATGGATAATTCGGCATTTACTCTAGGGATCTTATCACTATACCGAAGAACAAAGGGGCTGGCAACTGAACTGAACTATTCCACCTTGTTTGAGTTTACATTGGTGGCTAGCTGAACTGTGTTGGGAGCCCTTGCGTGTACCGTCAGACAAGATGATGTTTTCTGGGGTCCTACGCATAACCAATGGGTATAGTCAAAGAGTGCAGAGGGTTCGGTATTATGATGTTAAAATCAACGGTAAAGAACTAGTTCTATGTAAATGAAATTAACTATGAAATTTCTAATTTCAATTATTAAATTTCAATTAATTAATTAAAGCCCCTGTAGGTTGGTAAATTTTTCAAAAAATTGATAAATTCGGAAAAATGGAATTATTGAGTAGTTTAATAATGTTAGTTCTTAACAAAGCCAAATTAATAGCCGCCATCGATGGTTTGGCTGATGATTAAATGAAGTGGAAAGCCAATAACAAAACAGGATATTTCCTCTAATTAAGTACTCAGTAACGAAAACCAGCAAAAACTACATGAAATGGGATGGAAAAATTAACCATGATTTCCCTGCTTAACTCGGTGCAGCCTGTAAGAAATGTTTTTTCAACTCTCCACCATGGAGGTCTCACCAGTGCTTACGGCCCCAGATCGTCTCACGCGCACTACCCTCTAAAAAATAGACAACCTCAGATAACCAATTACTGTTAAGTGGCTTCAATATGTCGTCGATACCGGTGGGAACCGATTACGATCCCTTAGTTCAGGTCAATGAACTTTTCAGGTCTCCACAATCTCTAAGTGAGATATCTCAATTGCTCTCGTACACAAATGCATACAAAAAGGAACTCAACAAGTCTATCGTAAGCGATATCTCCAAATATAATCAACAACATACAGACTTGCGTGAAGAAACTGCCAATCTAATTGCCACCATCAAGAACATCAAAACAAGCTCTAAATCAACCCAAGATTCAATCACTTCCATGACTAGCTCCATTCAAAAGTTGGACAACTACAAAAAGAACCTTGTGTTGACCATGACTATCGTCAAGCGTTTACAGATGTTGATTAATGCCAATAACACCCTCATCTCAATCATACCGAGTCATAATTATAGTGAGATTTATCAACTTTTAAGTGTCATCAAGCAGTTGCTTGTGTATTTCAAACCATATCGTTCGATAGACGAAATTAACAATATTAACCTCATGATTGTCAATACTCAGAATAAACTAGTTGATGATATCTTCAATGATTTTGAAGAATTGAAGGATGAAAATTCAGAGATTTTTGCAAACATAAACAATTCTAGAAGTAGCTTTCAAGACACTAGAGGCGATTCAAGCAACGGAAATACTGATGAGAACAATCAGGAGAATAGTCTTTTGTATGGATGTCATATTCTTCAGTTGATTGATCCCAAATATAAGGATAAATTGTTGAATTTATTCTACAATAACCAACTAAAAGATATTAAAGGAATATTCAATATTTCAGAAGAAGCAGGTTCTTTGGATAATCTTAATAGAAGGTTCATTTATTTCAAAAACACACTCGCTAAATTGCAATCTAAGTATCTGAAAGCATTTCCATCAGAATGGAAAATCACCCTTGAATTCTCAAAGATCTTCTGTAAAATTACCAATCAAGATATCATGGATTTATTAAGAAGAAGTAACAGAGATGTTGATTCAAAAAAGTTGATGGACAACTTATTCTCCACTCTAGAATTTGAAAAATTCTTGAATGATAAATTCAAGACCGAAGAATTCTCACAAATGATTTCATCTGCATTTGAACCACATTTGAAAGTCTACATTCAAGAGCAAGAAAGGAATTTCAATTCAAAGATGATGGAATTCTTGGCAACCTCCCAATTACCATCTGAACTAGTTGGTGATAAAGAAGAGGACTTCCTTACAACTTTGAAGTTGAATAATGTTCCGAATATTGCAAATTCGTCCATCGACCTTTTCAAAAGTTTCTATAAAGTATTGAATCAGGTATTAAGGATAAGTAATGGAGAAATTTTGATCGAGCTTTCTAACCTATTTAACACTGTTTTACGAGACTATCATAACAAGGTTCTTTTACCAATTTTTCCAATCAGAGATGAAGACTTGAGAGTTGGCGGAGTTGATTCATTGAAATACCTTACCATGCTTTTGAATACTGGTGACTACGTTATCAATAATATCGGTGAGTTACAAGAGAAGATTGAAACTTCTGTTAATCCACAATTCAAGTCTAACGTGTACTTCGAGGATACAAAGGATTTATTCTATAAGCTTATTAATAAGTCCATATCGACCTTGTTACTTAAAATTGCGTTGGATATGAGAAGTGTATGGAGAATATTTGAAAATTTCAATTGGGTAAATATTGAGCCCACAAATGATCTAGATAACCCTAGTTCCTTCCAAGTTGAGATGAAAAATGTCATTTTGCTGAACCTCAAAATTATTTCGCCATTAATAATAAGAGATAGTTACATCAGAAATTTCGATGACAAGTTGGTTGAAATGTTAGTAACTCTGATTGGAAATCATTTGAAGATAGTGAAGTCATTTAACATCAACACCAGAGAGTTCTTATTAAATGATTTATCCGGTTTGAAATCACTTGCATTGATATTTCCATTGTTATCTGATCCTCATTATACACCAATTGGTGTGACTCCTGATAATACAAAAGCAAATGAGCACGTTAAAGTGTCCAAACTTTACCAGAATTTGGTTAATAGGGAGTTTGAAGCTCTTGAAGCCATTATTAATGTATTGACTTCCCCCCCACTTCCCGTTGAAGATTTGATTGAAAGCTACTTCGAAGCAATCGCGGATAAATCCTTGAAGAATTTCACCAAGATTTTGAGTTTGAAAGGAATAGAGAAACATTCACGCAAAAAATACATAGATAATTTCAAGTTACAATTGACACTTGAGAATAATAATTTGGTGGATCAATCTAGTTTACTTTCAAATATCGACATTGAGGAAGAGGAAAAGCTAAGAGGAGTTGTAACATCTGTTGGTTCACCATCTGGAGCACGAGCATTAAGCCCGGATTTAAAATCTCCAAATTTATTACCCAAAATCAACAACTTTGAAAAGAACTTGAGGGAATTTGCATTGAATGGTGAAAACCATGTCAGCAAATTAAACGAAAATTTCAAGAATTTTGGAAAGTTTTTTAGGAAAGATAACGACTAGTTAACATGTCGAATACTGCATATAGCGCCGAATAATACATGTAATAACACCTTAATGTTAGAGGCAACTGAAAGAAGAAACGAAACAACCGAAAAAGAGAAACAGAGAAGAAGATAAAAAGATAAAAAGAGAAATAGAAATGCCCAAACTTGTGAAGATATGTGGCTTAAAGTCCACCGAGGCTGGTAAACAGGCCGTTGACTCTAATGCTGACTTGCTTGGATTTATACTAGTACCAAATAGAGCAAGAACTATAAACGAGAACACTGCAAAAGAAATCACAGCTTTGGCAAGAAATACTAGAGTCGAAGCTAAGAGAAGGTTTGTCAAAGTGTCAGATTTGATTTCACATATAAAGAATTTGGAGATAAGTGATGAACTAGAGTACTACACGACTGTAACAACGTTATTGATTGAAAATGGGCCCTTTACTGTGGGAGTTTTCAGAAACCAAGACATTGAAGAGGTATTTGCTACTGCTTCAAGGTTGGAAGTCGACTTTATACAATTGCATGGTAATGAGGACAAGTTGAAATATTTGCATAGGAACTCCGAAGGTAATTTTGGTTTGATAAATAGGTATGTTGTACCTAGTGATGTGGAAATAATTCAGAAACATCTCCAGAAGTTTACCAAAGAGAAAGAATTAGTCATACCTCTTTTAGATTCAGAGGTGGGTGGTGAAGGCAAGCTCATTGATTGGGAAATTGTAAATGGCATGACCTATGGGAAATTCATACTTGCAGGTGGATTACAACCTGAAAACTTATCCGATGCGGAAAAAGTCAAGAATGTACTCGGGTATGATGTCAGTGGTGGAGTTGAAACGGATGGAGTGAAAGATCTTCAGAAGATTGAAGACTTTATCACCATTGCTAAGACTCATGTATAAATTTTTTAATATGTATTTCAAAGGTAAAGTTAATGAAGATACTATGCATGTTTGCATTCTACGGATTCTCAAATTGTATCTATTATAATCTCTCATTAATCATCTTGATCCCAATTACCAGGTCTTGGTTGTTTAGGCATTTGAGGTCCACCAGCTCTCTTTGCCATAATGATTTGATCAATGGACAAGATAGTGTTGGTAGCTTCAACTGCAAAATTTATAGCAGATTGCTTAGTTGACAATAAATCATAAATACCAATGTCAGTGATGTTAATTAATTCATCACTTTCAACATCAATTCCCATCTTCAAGCCATCTTCGTGAGAATGAGCAGCGTACAACTTACTCAAAATTTCGGAAGAGTCCAAACCAGAAGTCTCTGCCAAAACTCTTGGGATGACTTCAAACGCCTTGGCGAATTGTTTAATAGCAATTTGTAACAAACCTGGTGTGTTCTCTCCGTACTTGGTAATCAATTTGATTAATTCGATCTCAACAGCACCTGCTCCTGGCAATAATCTATTATCTTTCAACAATCCCTTGATGGCATTCACACCATCATCAATTGCTCTTTCAATGTCATCCAAGTTGTTTTGGGTGGCACCTCTCAAAATAATAGTTGAGGTTCTTGAAATTGCTTCATCTTGTCTAAAGATGGTAACTCTATCACCCCCGATTTCTTTAGTTTCAATTACATCAATTTGACCAGTTTCTTCTGGCATTGGAGCACCTAATCTTGGCAATGGAGTTGCACCACAAACTTGACAAATTCTTCTCAAATCGAATTTGGATGGCACCTTCAAAACTAAGATATTGTATTTGTTGAAGTAATGCAATGCCAATTCACCAACACTGGAACCTGCGACAATTACCTTGACACCAGATTCGTGTATTTCCTTACACATCTGGTCCAATTGTTCCTCCTCTCCCTTGGAGAAGTTAAGCATCTCTTTAGCGTTGTGCAATAATACGGTACCTTTGGTCTCTGTTGTTGAAATATCGATAGGACATGTGAAAACGACAACCTTGGATTTAGAAGTAATATTTTTAATAGCTCCTTCAGGTTCTCTTGGGAAAACCATACCCTTGACGACTTGAGAGTTAGATAAAGAGGAACCCATAATCTTCACAACTCTAATATTGTCAATATTAAATGATTGTGGGTTCTTTGGGTTTAAGATTGTTTGAACAGCATCAACAACCAATTTGGAGATGACTTCATCATTTCCGTATTGCTTTGCAGAGATCACAGGCTTGATCACCTTCATCAATTCTTCTGGTTCTAAAACTGAGGAAACTTGATCGATGACCAACTTTTCTAATGTTTCATTGACAAACTTGTTGGCTAAATTGTAACCTTGCATGATTTCAGTAACGTTTAAACCCAAAGTGAGTAACTTTTCAGCAACATTCAATAATTCACCGGCCAAAACGATGACCAAGTTAGTGTTGTCACCCATTTCAAATTCTTGTTGCTTGGAAGCCATTATTAAGATCTTCACTACTGGATGAATAATCTCCAATTCGTTCAACATAGTTGCAGCATCGTTGGTGATGAAGATCTTACCTAGTTTATTAACAATGATCTTGTTTCTTCCACTTGGTCCCATAGAAGTGAGTAAAATGGAAGAGATCTCTCTGACAGCCTCAATATTCCGGACGATGGCGCCATCAGCAGAGGAGTGTGATTGATATCCTTGCTTGAATAAGCCAGCATTTGGGGCTTGTGGAAGCTTGAGCGACATATCTTGACTTGTTTATCTAGACTTGTGGATAATCCTTTAAGCTTCTGTCTTCAAGTTCCTTTGTCGCCGTCGCGTAAAAATTTTAGGCAAGCACTAAGTGCAGGACAATCTAAGCACTACCTGAACTAACCTTAAATACAAATTTTCATCCAATATTATAGTGAAGTGAATATCAATAAAGATCTTATTGATTCTTCTTATTCTACACCTGGAGAGCTATCTTTTTTTGATGTATGTGAGTCGGTTTTCTCTGTTATTAAATTGCGTTTTGATCGATAATTTCATCATTGCTAGTTTGGAATGAATATCATAATTAATTAATTGAATATCAGGTAATTTGTACATGATTCCAGGATAAACCCTTGGCTCTTTCTACCCATTTATTGAATTTTGGTCTCGTAGGTGCCAGAACAGATAGTCATCAATCTCCACATACCTCGCATTTTCAGATTTGGTGCGAAAAATCGAAGACACAGTTGGACTATCATCAGCATTAACAGAGCAAACACTGTCCATGGTCTCCTTGAGGTTAATAAATACACCATCGTTGGTGAAGCAGGTACTTCTCAATGTCAAGTTTGTTAGAAGTGGGTTACAACCAAAGCTCCTTAGTCGTAACTTTCAGAGTCAATCAATTCATTTCAGAACACTAAACAGCATTAGTCCATCGACTGTCAATTTTGGACTTAGATACCACTCAACTAAGCCAAAACATACAGAAGAAGCCAAAGAAAACAAAAATGTATCAAACATAAGTAAAGAAATTACCAATCTTACTCAAGATAAAACGATACATGGTTTAGAAAAACCCAAACCAGTCAACAACAACATTTACACAATCCCCAACATCTTGACATTCACTAGAATAATATGTGCTCCCTTCGTTGGATACTTCTTAGTTAAAGGAGACTCACAAACTGCATTATACTTATTTTCATACTCTTGCATTACAGATTTTATTGATGGGTATTTAGCAAGAAGATGGAACATGAAGTCTATTGTGGGATCTATTATTGATCCATTGGCAGATAAGCTCTTGATGACAATTTGCACATTATCTTTGGCTTACATAAATTCCATTCCAACAATTGTGGCTTCTTTAATCATTGGACGTGATGTAATGTTGAGTTTCATATCGTTTTATTTACGTTACAAGACTCTTCCACCTCCAAAGACCATTGGACGATTCTTAAACATCACAAAGAATGAAACCATAAGTGTCCATCCAAATATGCTAGGAAAAGTCAATACCGGTTTGCAAATGTTGTACATTGGTGGATTGATGTTCAAACCTGTCATCGAAAATGTATCAATGTTGGATTTGGACGTTTACTTTCAAGGAATGGGATTGCTTGTAAGTGTGACTACAATTCTCAGTGGACTTAGTTATGTGGTGAACAATAAAGCTGTCAAATTTTTGAAGTAAACACCCAGCATGAAGATGACTAAATGATTTGCAAATCTTGAAAGCAAACCTTACATTGAAAAAACCGCAAGACCATGGAATCGTTGTGTAGAATTAACAAGCTCAATAATTCAAAGTCTCTTTTCTCATTAAACGCTCTAGTCACCAAAATACTAATCAAGATTAATAAATTTTTAGAATTTGCCAGTGTAATTCCATAGAGTTGCTTTGTATCAAAACCGTTCCGAAGCTTCAACCTTGAGGCGTTATTATGAAATATGTTTTTAGCAGATTTGCTAGTATACTTCAGCTTATGCATATTATGGTCAACAATCTTATAGATATTCGCCAAAGCAAAATCATGTACTCTTTTTTTCAAATACTTATTCCTTTTAGTGGGAGAGTTCAATTTTTTGAGAAGTTCCAGATACACACCGACAAGAGAATTCAACGTATTGTTGAGCAAAATCATACTTGCATTACCATGTAATATACTCAATATTATCAATTCATTAAGAGTTTTGAGGTTGCCAACTTTTAATTTATAGGGTTTACCTATGCATGCTTTAAGTGATTTGGTGACGGTGTTTAATTTTCTCATTGTATCGGTCCCTCTAGGTGCTTGAATAATTTCCTTCATTGAATCAAGCAAAAGATCAATTTCACTTACTCTGCCCCCAGTGATCATCTTAGGAACACATTCTCTTGTTCTAAGACGTAAATTGTTGGATCTACTCGCACCTTGATGTTGAGAGCTTTCTCGAAGTGATTTCACCACAGCAGGAACAAGGGCTAGTCATTAGTAAATCCACCCGAAATAGTGCCAAGTAACTTACAAGAATAATCATCAGAATCAAAACTAGACCGAAGCAATCTTATTAGGACTATTGCTAATGGTATGGTCAAACTCATTTTGGTTGCAAAAGAAAATGACCAAAGCGAAATCTTTAAAGCCTCGATAAAGTTAGATACTGAGAGAGGATCGCGACCAAAATAATAACTCAAACGGTTGACTGATTTTTAATGAAAAGCAATCTTCTATAGAGTTTAACAATTTAGGAGTTTTAGTTAAACACGCCTGCGTGTTTGTTTATCATTAAGCCACTTCCTTGGAATATGAAGTTTTTCCAGAGTCAATTTGTTCATGTCTATTCCGTTCTCTCATTCTGGTCCATATTCTTCTTCGGACGAAATTACCAGTGTAATATTTGCCCTTCCAGCGGTCATCACTTATTACCTTATTGAAAACAATGTTCGAGTATAACCACCCTTGATCATCAACGTCATTGTACATCAATACATACCAAGTGTCCCAAGCCCATTGCCAATCTAAATCGGGTAAAGGGTAATTTACGATTGAGTTCTCTGATAAAACAATTGGCTTCTCTGAAAGCAGCTGGTAATTTGGAGGATCAAGCAAAGGTAATAAGGTTTTATTTGAGAATAATGGGATACCAAAAAACTTCATACCTCTTTGATTTTCTAAAACAAAGTCAAATTGGATCTCCAAATGACACACAGACTGGTTGAATTGCTTTAATACATCGAAAGTATGGGATAATTTCCGTTGTGAATCGTGTTGAGCCATCAACTGGCGATTTAGCAGCTGGATCAATCCCACATAGATCAGTTCCCTATCGCATGTCCCTAAATGAGGTTGTTGGTCAATGTCCATCGGAGTAGCCATCTCCAGTTGGCAAGCGGTTACGCCTTCCCTGTATGGAGATGACACGTGACGGGGACTAGTTGTGTATTAGTGCGGTACAGTACTCGACGCAGAACCAAAATGTTGTACATGTCTCAGAATTCCAAACCAGGCTATGAGCTCAGAGGTTTTGAAGCCGAGGCCAGAGTAACTATCACCTCTGCGAGACTGTAAAAAACTTAACCCCCTGTTACTATTCAACCTTCTTTAAGCCTTAATACCATCACGTGCCAGGCGGCGAATGAAATTCACCAGCAACCATGTCTAAGAAGTGGAACGATATATTTTTTGTGGAACCGTACAAAAATGATTTAGGAAATATGCCGGGCTCTTCTCATACCATCGATTCGGGACTAGAGGTCGAGAAAAAAAACACGAAACACCGGGGTCTTAAGATCCAAATTGCGCTAGTGTTCTTACTAATTTTAGGTGGATGCCATGGAAATACCACTTCCAGATTTAATGCGATTATGATTTCAATGGTTGATGATGGTACACAATTGAATAATTTTAACATGTATTACATGTAACAGAAGGCAAGGCAAATATAACCGTAGACCTTAGTTTGGCCAAGGATGGCTTCCGCATTAGGTCATGTTTAACACCGTTCAAGGCCTTCTAAATTTGTACTCACGTTTGCGAAATGCCTGCAATATCTTTTCCAATTTACTTTTCAGGATTTGCACCATCAATTTATAGGAGCGCCACGAAACAATAATTTAGCCCATCTTACGTATTTCCTATTAATTGACCCGCCAAAGCTTAACCATATTCCTTGTTTGAAAATCCTTCTCTGTATACGATTAGATATCTCTCACATACCGCCCCGTTAAAAAGTGTCATATTTGTGTGGTACGAACCGGGAACTCCCTAGTCCCACAACGCTCACCTCAAAAAATTGAATAAGATTATTAACACTATTTCACCGTTGGCCATTAAATCGAAGGTATTCAACAACTTCCTGGAACATTTTGTTACATAACATAGCACCATTTTGCCACTTCAGCAAAATCACCACAAACACATTATTTTTTTTACACATATCGGCTGATAGTGAAAAAAGGCAAGTCTGAAGTATATTACTAATTTAGAAGACTCGATGTCGAAAGATACAGCGATGGACCTCACAGGAGATACCGGGACTGTAAGTTCCACGTCGGCGGGTTCAGTTAGAAACTCAAATAAAACCAATAATCATCCTTCTTCTTCTTCTGGTTCCCGGGTCATTTCAAATCCAACAACTTCAACCACCACCACAAATAATCCCAACGGACATAATCACGAAACCATGAGCTTCTCTAACTTTCAGTCTTCGTTCCCTTTTCACAATCCATTTGACATCGGCTCGTATCCTATTACCAATCCACCGATTTTGGACTCCACCATGATGATTCCTTACTACTCTAGTGATGGTGTACCAAGAAGACGGAGAATTTCGATTTCTAACGGTCAGATTGGTCAAATCATTAATCATGAAGCTTTCTTCGAGAACGAACTTAATGTTCTGGATGAGTTTCCTTCTCCAACTTACTATCCACAAAATTCACATCATCACGGGACGTCAAAGAGTTCAAACCAAGTCCAACATGATGTTCGTATAACTCAACAACAGCAACAACAACAACAAAACGGATCTACACAGAATGTTCTTTCCCATTCTCAATCGCAACCTCAACAATCTATTCAGCATACACAGGCAGTACCTGCTCAGGTCTCCCAGCCACTTTCCCAGCCTACACAAGCTTCTATTGTGAACGGACAGTTGAATGGATTTAATAATCAGATGGTGATGAATAACTTTCCTGCAGTTGGTCAACCTACAAATGGAATGTTAGGACAACAGGCGGTTTCACAACAAGTTACTTCAAGACCAAATCAATCACATGTATTTGTTCAGTCCACTCATGAAGCACTGGATCCACTTGACCCGAAATATATCAAGAGAAGTCCATCTTCAATCAATTTACTTGGTGGTGACATCAATGATAATGCTGGAAATGGTTTGGTCCATTCCTCCAACGTTTCAATCGATCAAAATAATTCCAGAAACGATGACTTGGGTTTACCTACTTCACTCTCGGATGCAGCCGGTGTGCCACCTCCCAATCATCAATTGATATACAATAACGAGGTTATTTATAATCCCAATAACGGCCCTATTCCTGGAACTGCTGCATGGAAGAAAGAACGTTTGTTAGAAAGAAACAGAATTGCTGCATCGAAGTGTAGGCAGAGGAAAAAACAAGCACAACTTCAACTACAAACAAACATAACCAAGTTTGAGCAAAAACTCATTGAATCCCAAAGACAATTAGCTAATTGTGAAAACTACATTTCATTAATTAACAAACATCTTTCAGAATACTTTGAAAAAGGAGATCCAGCTATATTAGATACTTTGAAGAAGTATACTAAAATTCAAAATGCAGATGATCTTGAAGACTTTAATGAGCTTAATGGTATGAGTGAGTTACGCTTGGATTAATTCTTTCATCACTCAAAACAGTATTTATAGAGAAGAATAACTTTCATAACTGGAAAATGGTATCTGTGTGAAATTTATCAACATAGGGGTAGTTACGGTACATTCTAACAAATTTCAAGAGCTTTGTTTGCTCGCTTTCTTCAATTCGTTCGAATCTATTATAACAATGTTTACAAAAATCGACATTGTTGGGTTCTAATCTGATCAATCCTTTTTTTGTTATAAGATTTGGGTTCCTTTTATTATTGGCTTGCTTTTCATTAGTATAGAATTGTAATAAATCTTATAAAGTCTATTGGTTCGTAGTTATTACTATGAGCAAACTTGGGATTTTGACGATCCAAGGAAGTTGCGGATATTGCTAATGATAATTGCATAACCTATTCGGGTATACCTTAAAAGTGTAATTCGGTATAAACTTCTAGTGCTAATTCGGTAACATCCGCTTTGAGGTAGAAGATTTTTCGCTTATTCGAATGATAACAAGCTGAAATTTTCTTGAGTCTTGACGGGAGGCAGTCAATCTTATATAAAGGGAAATAAATTTTAACGGGCTTTGTAGAGATTGATAGTTTGGCACCTCTTGTTGAGAGAGGCTTTATGCGACCATTCGAATCTTGAATATGTCTTCCCAAGCTAGGAGAAAATATTCTGCGGGATAAAAATAAAATAAAAAACTAGCTTTGCATACAAGGTCCGCTAAACAACTTTTCTATTGTGTAGAATGCCTTTGTTGTGCGGAGATAGGAAGTTAAAAATACATTATTGCACGACTTACCCAAGCTGATATCTCAATCTGATTTTGATATCAATTTGGATAGTCCAAATATTATATTACCCCAAACAGAAAGAGGGCGTGAGCTGTACTTCATGCAAACTCCTCAATGTTATCTAAGCCACTGTGGCACACACCCCTCACTTGGTTTGTTCCACACCAATGATGACCAACACAAAGTTGACAATGCAACTTTATACGAGAATGAACGTGCAATATACAAAATATTTTTTGACATCAGAAAATCCTACATAGCAAAGGGGCGTTAAGTTCCATCATTCATTAATATCTAACCCATCATGCTATCTTAACTCAAGGTATTTAGATAGCCAGGATACATCTGGTTATAATCATAGTTTTGATCTATGTGAAATTAAGATTTGATGGTTCTTCATTATAGTTTTGAATGGTTCCCTCTAAACAGATTTAATGCTAACTAATCGCTCGTTAAGTCATATAGCGCAACTCTAAATAAACCTCTTCAAAATAGTGCCACATGTCAATGTCAGCTCACAAAATATAATTGGTCGCTATTTACGCTCAATTATGTATGGTCTAAAAAGCTAAGTTTCGGAACAAAGGGAAGAATTAGATTACAACGTAATTGAAGAACACTTTTGAAGTACTTCAAGTCTCTCTGCTCAAAAATATGCAGCAAAACCCGACACTTTTCAAGCTGCAGCATATACCTAAAATGGTAGCATTTCTTTATCTTAATGCAGAATAACTAAACAAGATCATCGTCAATGGAAGCTGATGACTTTCACTAGACGAAAGGTATCAAACCTGGTTAACTTTTTCGATAAAGATTAATGTACGCTAAATACTTGATTATAGGTTTTTCTCTTCAAAGTGTTACATTAACTCTAATAATACACAGTATTCATAATTCAAATTAGTAGATATAAATTTAATTGGTAAACTTTTTCAGTTATTTGAATTAGAGCCTTTTATAATATTAAAAGTGCCCTCAATTCATAAAATTAATTAGATCCTTGGTATCCAAAGCTAGCTGAAGTTGTTCCTGTTGAAGTTGCCGTTGTAGCAGGTACTGGGGCAGGTGGGGCCGGATCATCTGTATTCCCACCAATTGCCCCACCTCCAGAAATCCCTGAAGAAACTGTAGACGTCGGATAAGATGGGGTGAGGTAGAAGTGATGATGGCCATGTCCTAAATTGGAAAGATTACCATTTCCTGAAGAATTACTCACCGGATGATAAATATGGTTGGAGGGTCCAGACAAATTTGACCCACCATCACTTGTCTCTCCTATGTTGGCATGCGGTGGTGGTGCATTTCCAAACGCACTTGAAGCATTGACGGGTGGATTAGTAGTGAACCATCCTCCATTGGAACTGCCACTCAAGTTACTTGTGGTACCAGAACTATTACTGCGATAACTATTTTTTTTGGAGGATTGACCTGGGGTTCCGCTAAAACTGTTCGATGTAGAAGTATTATGAGGAATATTGCTTGCAATTGAACTGACGGATCCATTTGAAACACCACTCATCGAAAATTGATCACTAGCTGCTGAAATTGATCCCACATGATACTGTTGTTGCAATTGTGCTTGCTGGTTTTGTGGAAGCACATGTCCAAGTTGTGTTTGGGTAGGACCTTGCAATTGCTGGTGGTGTGTTTGAGGTTGTTGTGCCTGGGGGTGGACTTGCACTGGGGGTTGTGTTTGTGGTTGTGATGATTGCTGTTGTTGTTGATGTTGATGTTGTGAAGAAGAGTTTGGGTGTTGCAACTGTTGTTGTTGAGATGTTGATCCTGATTGAGGTTGTTGAGGTGGTTGTTGTTGTTGGTGAGCCTGTGCTGCTGGTAGCTGTTGCTGAGGTGGTGGCTGTTGATTGGAGTAGACCTGTTGATAATGTTGGGGATACTGTGGAAAATATGAATTAGATGTATTTCCTGAAGCACCAACATTCTGCTCATGTTGTTGCGACATTGGAGCTTGAACAAACCCAGGGTGGAACTGTTGAGGACCACCCATATTGTACATAGGTACAGACCCTGCACTAGTAGAACTCGGGGCTGATCCTCCATTCAATGCACTGGCTCCTGCGACAGGAACAGTATTCAGATTTCCATATGAAAAGCTTGATTGATGAGGAGCACCAGTGAAAGGATTAATAAACGTCAATTCATTCGAATTTGCAACGGAATTATTCTGATCATCCTCTCTTTTAATTGAAGCATTACTAGAATTAGGGTATTGGCCATACTCTACTGGTATTCCTTGGTGCAAAGTGGACTGTGGAACTTGTTGAGTTTGGTTTTGTTGAACAATTGGTGATAAATACTGTTGATTGGAAGTTACATGGGAAGGGGGATGTGAGTTATGACGAGTGAAATTTGATGGAATTGATTCGTTCATAGTGCCATTCAGATTCTGTACTGGGAATTTTTGAGGTAAAAACAGCACATGTTGAGGAGTGATAATCTGATGTTGTTGTTGATGATGCTGATGCTGATGCTGATGCTGATTATGAGGAAGGTGTTGATGTTGATGCAGTTGTTGTGGTCTGGTATGATGCTGAACGGCTCCTATGATACCTTGAGAATGCTGAGATTGTTGTTGTAGCAACGACATGTTTTGCAACTGGTAATTTGTGTCCAAGAAGTAATAAGCTTCGTCTTCTATTGGTATTTTACCCCCTAAAGAAGAATCTTTAACAGAATTCCATAATGCAGTAGAAATTGTGGAATCTTTCAAATCGCTTTTTGAAGGTCTTTGCAACTTTCCATTGAGAACATCATCTGCATTATAGTAACTTATAAGATGGATGGTTTGCTTTGCTTCTCTCTTATCTATATGCAATTCTTTTGAAGTAGTTGTTAAACTCAAGGTTTTCTTGATTAACCCCTGATCCTTAAATACATATGAAGTGAGGAGAGTGCCAACCAAGCTTTTATTATGAGGGTCACTTACGTTATCTTTTTGGTGTAAAAGCTGTTGAGCATGTGGGATTGATGGCTTCAGCTTAGGAGCAGAATCTGAATCATCTAGAGGATCCTGATTCACACTGGTTTTTCTTTTTTTCTTCTTCTTGTCATCTTTTTCACTCAAAGAGTGTTTATCAAGTTCACGATAAACAAGGAATCTTCCCAAAATTCTGGAAGGAGACCAAGCTATCCCATCAGTCCACCGTTTAATTCCAGAGTGTTCTTCAATAAAAACGAAAACATTGCCTGACTTAATAAGATTGGGACGTTCTCTTTCATGGGGTCTTCTGGGTACTAACTCCAACTGTCTATCCACGATCTCCTGGATAATTAACAAAGCATCTTTTGTTGAGCCTACATATCCGTAGTATGTGGGGTATAGTTTGGATGTTGACATGCTTGTTCACTGTTGAAGGGAGCTCCAAACTTTCAATTCTCCTTAATTTGGTCAACTAGAGTATGGGATGGATGGTTATGTTCTTCCTATCTGTTCAATGCGAATAGAATTGACTTGGAATATTATTGATTCTGATCTTCCTAACTTCAAAAGTTTTGGCCCAGCTGTCTCTCTTGATAACTTAATTCAAATGTTTAATCTCGTTAGAGCTGAACGTTTCTGATGACAATAATGATTGTGACACGAAGCTTAGGTGGGAACAAACAATTCACGGATAGGTCGGAAAGGCTTGAGCTGTGAAGGTTGAGTATGAATAGTTGAAGGTAACAATGTTCACTTCTAATTTGTTGATCCAAAAGAAAACCATCAAGAAATCATTCATTAGCTTGTCAAACAAACCTTTTTGATGACCACGAACTGATTAACTTCAAGTAATTCCAGATTTTGTAAACTCTACTGTAACTAAAGTTAAGATTGGGTAAGACAAATTGACACGACTATGACCACTATATAAGCAATTTGCGCTGTCTACTATAAACTTATTAGTGTATCGATAGCGAGGCGGTAGCAGTCATAGACGCAAAGAGACAAAGACTGGCAGGCAGACAGACAAAGAACAAAGGTTAGTAGAATTTTTTAGGAAAGTGAGGGTCCCGGGTTTCCGGCAATGTTAGTAATCCCGAAAATATGCAAAAATCCCAATCTAGAAAGGTTTGAATAACCTTCTTCGTGCAAGGGCTACACGGTGGGTGAACAAAAGGACCCTTTGGCGACCTTTTGTCATAACATTTCTAACCTTACTACCCTGAAAAGTAAGAGTATATTTTCTATGATATGCATGGTTAGAATTATGCATGCAGAATGCAGAATGCAGTAAGACACACATTGCGTCTAAAAAATTTGTTTCCTACGCTACTCATGAGATGATTGATTCTGGTATGAGATTGGCCCTCACGTTAATTCGTTCGAAGACATTAAAAGTTTAATCGAAATGAAGCTCTAGCACGTAATTGATCAGTCAACAACAGTTTAGTAAGAATTCTATTTAGTATGTTAAATTAGTGAACACTGACCTTTGCATTGGGTATGCAACGGATCAAGCAGGCGGATAAACAAACTACTTCTTGAGGAGACGGCATTACTGAAGATAAAACTAAAATGCACTGCGGCAAATCCTGTGACCCCATTGCCTGAAGGTACACAAGCTTATTTATTAATTGGGTAATATCCGAGCACAGGTTCATAACTAACTTCCAATCAATACTAGTGTGTTTATACCCCTTCCACATTTAATGATCAGAACTGTAGGACTTCACCTCAAATCCTTATTTTATTGCATATTGTGGTTCTGTCACTACTTTGTTTAGGCGAGGAAAGGAAATTGCATTTGTACTAAGTTATGAGGTATAGATTATAATGTTCCACATGTGCACATTTCCGGAGCGAGCTAGCCTACTTCAAAAAGTTTTGAACAATGATCATAGTCATAATAGTCAAAATCTATAAATATTTCGGCCGAGAGTGAAGTGCTTCAAAGTTGATAAAGTTACATGTTCCTTAGTTCTATCTGTTATTCTTTCAATATTTTGACTAATATAATTAATGTATATGCAAATGCAAGTGGTGCAAGAAGGTATGCGCTCCAACTAGCCTAATTTTTCACATTCAAATTACGAGACTCAAACTGCCAACCGCATGTAAATTGGGTTCAATATCTCCCTGCTTCCTGCATGTGATGTTTAGGTTCCTTAATTTGCGGGAAATCTTTCTGCTTTCTACTGTCAATTTGCTCAGGTTTGTTACCATTCAACTCTATCTGCACATCAATTAGATCAAAATAGTGTGTACTATTCTTTTACTTCAAGTTTTTTCACTTCAAAACGTATTCGGCTATATCACACAAGGCTTTCAATCTATGCTTATTTGTTCTATTATCAGGGGTTCAGAATTCGCGTAGTCGTTTATTTCTCAAGTCTCTCAAGAAAATTATGCAGGCGATAATAATCATGCCACACATGCTGATTAAACGGGGCGTAGTTGTATATCCCTCTTAAACTTGCCTTTGATTATTGTGTCTTCTTTTGTTTTGGTCGAGACCGCTGCATCTTGGTGCCTTGCAAGCTTGTTTAAATAGAAGCGCGACCAATTCAGCAATAAAGGCAAGAATACACACAAGACTGTAAAGGAAAGACATATATTAACAATAGGTTTGGTTTTTCTGGAAGAATCCCCAAAACTAAAAGGTGCAGATGATGTAAAAATTGGTGATAGTGATAGGTTCAAAACATAGACCTCAAATGTTGAAAAAATGCAAAAAATCTCGAATCTTACCATAATTTGAAATCTAAACTATCTCACTCCAAGTCAAAGAAATAATGAATTGTATGTGTATGTTTATAAAACAGATCCTGAATGAAATCTATAAAACCAAATGAAATCTATAAAACTGAATGAAGCTTTAAAAATGAATGAAATCTATGAAATACTGAGTCAAATAACCAAAACTTATGTTCCCTTGGTGATATTTCCACATCAAGTAGGAAATTATGATATGTACGTTTTGGTGCATCAAATTTGAATCATCCTACTTCAATATTTTGATAATGTTCAAAAAGATCGTCCTCGTGAGACAAGAGTTTTAAATTTTATACACTGAGAATTATAGTTCAAAATTTAGTCTTGTTCTACGCTCACTTCTGAATTCTATTCCGGATATGTAATGAAATACATAAACGATGAATCTCGAGGCAGATAAGATTTATGGTGTTCACAGAAGTCGCGGCTACTATTTACGAACATATTACCCTCAAAATTTCTCGGTTATCAAAGCCCCTCACCTTAAATCGAGGTGGAGGGGTTGAGGGGGCGGGGCTGAGGGGATGGGAGAGGTAGTGGCTAATCAAGTATTGCTGTGGTCCCTACTTCATCGGTGGTCTTTCTACAAAATGACCAGACATCCGAGGTTATTTGTGGAAATGTGGGATATCACTAGACTACAGGCATACAATAAAGCGCCGTAGTTACACACTTATAATTAATTGACTCAATGTTGTCCTACCACTTAGAAGTTTGTTAGAAGCAAATGTGAGTGGACTTTTCATCAGAAGATGTGGCCCCACCATCATCCCTCGCAGCCCCACAATAAGATCCACACGATAACAAATATGCAAGATAACACTAGGCCAATAAAACCAACTGACAACGAATCGAGTGATACATTTAATCACTGCAACCACACAACACTTGGCTTGCATCCTTATTGTATACTGTTGTCTTTTTCCGAACTCAATAGTGTTCGGCTTCATTGTAGATCGACCCCACAGGATTCAAGGATCTTCCCCCTATTTAGTTCTCAGTTCATCACTACGGCTACGAACTATTGTACAACTATTGTCGAAAATCTTTATCTTTTTATGTAAACCAGTTCTCAACGACTGACTAGCTTTTATTCAACTTCACCACAAGTTGCCCTGGATCGTTCATAACCGACAGCAACTTTACCTGATATCGTTTTACTGACTGCGTCTCCTGATTAAGTATCGTATTTGTCATAGATCATTTCCAATAAATTTGAACTAAAAATCGTTAGTTCATTGATATGACCGAGACGATTGATTACAGGTCTTATTTGCCCTCTTATCGATCACTACTTAATCCCCATGCCCGTTATGACTATCGCACCCATTCATTGGTACCCTTGAGTCAAAATGAAGTGAATTCATTAAGTCAAAAAAATGTATCGTTGAGTTCCAAGACTATCAAGCCAATCAAGGCAGGTTCTTCCTTCAAAATGAAATACAAATCCCTTCTAAGTGATGTCACCAAAACACTTTCTATGCGACTAAGCAATCCATATCTCAGTGGGTCTTCACAATCTCACTCAAATCCAGGAGCTGGAACACACTCCCTGATTGTAAACAATCTCATATCTAAAGATTCACATCAAGCATCATCTCCAAGGAGGGAGCTCAAAAATTTACCTATTGAAATACTTGACTTCATATTTTTTCTAATCGATGATAAGACAGATTACAAAAACTGTCTTTATACTTGCAAATTGTTTTACTATTTTTCCAAACCATATTACTATCAACATCTCAATTTCACTTCGACTTATCGTTTTGCACAATTTATATCTTATCTAAGATTAAATTCGGAGGTGGGAAAGTATGTCAAAACTGTGGACTTATCAGGAATACAGCCAGGTTATGTTGAGGAAGAAAATGAAAATTCTATGAATGAGAATGCTGGGGCTGAAGACATTTCTGACGAAGAAGACCTATTCATTTCTGAAAAGATACTTGCTGGGTGGAGAGATTGGAAGTTTAAGAACAATCATTTGTACTCAATTCATCATACATCATCCACGAGTTTAACAAAAATAGCATCTAATTCACAGTATCTGACTACTTCTACGAAATCTGTCACTTCCAGCAAATATTCAAATGCGACGAAAAGGTTTTCAAAGCCCTTCAAGTACCTTAGAGAACGAAAACGAAGACATTCTTTGAGTATAAATGAAAGCCTGAAATCAAGGAAGATATCTGGAACAGATCTCCAGGTAGAAAATGAGATCGATAAGTCCTACAATAGTACTTCTCATAAGCATCCTATGATTAACAAGTTTTTATTGAGTTACGCCTTTTCAAAAGATGTTCCGGTGGGTTACGTTTTACATCTCGTCAAGTTATGTCCAAATATTGATTCATTGAACTTGGGAAATTTATCACTATCAATCGACTACGAAATAAGCCGGGCCACAATTTACAAGTATCAAAATTTTGATCTAATGAACAATTTCCCTAAAAATATGGTCAAAACTATTGATGATATCATGAGTTTTGAAGAGATTGACGATTCTTTGAATTACGAAAGTAGTCTTTTCAGTTTTGGGTTTGGAAGTAATAATCCTGATAATCACTGCCAAAACACGATTTTGAATTCTAATTCTTCGTTGAGAAACAATTTTGTAGGCACTTTCAAAGCCCTCCAACAATCTGGTTCTTCAGCATCATCAGTATGTTCTTTAAGTGCTTTCACAAAACCAATACTAAAATATAATAGTTTGTTACCCCCATTACCTCAAGCTGTTACAGATATATCGTACCTCAACAAAGGAGATGGAAAAGTATACCTAAGTGATTTAAACTTAAAATCAATTAATACTAATTATTTGAGGAAGATCAATGAAGATGAAATATTAACCCTGATAATCAAAGTTCATGGAATGCAATCCCGTCTATCCAAATGTTTTCCTCCTCATTCAAATTGTGAAGTCGATTTGAAATATGTAAACATGTCTTCTTTGATTTGGATTAACAAAAAAATGGTCGAAAACATGTTAAAAGCATTAATATGTAATGAAGATTCTGATGCTTATACGCTTCTGAAGGATTTGCTGAAGAGAAACAAGGAGGAAGAGGAAGAGGAAGAGGAAGAGGATAATAATATACCTTCCAAAAAAAAGTTGTCTATGCAGAATTTGATCATAGATTTTACTGACTCAGGCATGTACAAGAACTTGCTATGGGCCAGAAAGATCAACTTAGGTACACCAGATGGAATAGCTTTTGCAGAGAGAATAATAGAAGGTGAACTCTACGATCCGATTGAAGAATTTACAAGAGCTGAGCGGATTCGGAGAGGTAGGATGGGTGAGAACTATTTAGCATGAATGTATGGGTTTCACGTGTAAAATGTACCAGTCATCAGGTCATCACCATTTCATGGATCTGCCTGACCTGAATAATCAGCGGCGACCTCTAACAGCGATGGTTTTAAAGCTGGAGAATTCTTAGGTTTATACCCAGAACTATAATTCACTTTAGAATATTCATAAATCCTAAATGCTCGAAGATTTAACTCCTGAGATTAGCACTAAGACTAACAAAAATTCAATATGGTTTTGCTCATCTGCGAGGGTGACTACTTTTATAGTCTCACTCCAAATCCGGGTAACTAAAATACTTGAGAGCCTCATGTAGGGATACATCAATAGTATTTGTACTTTGCTGGAGTCCAAAATTTGCAAAATGTCAGATCTCTCAGCCCAATTATCAGCATTCAAAAACAAGATCAAGAGCGGGCCTTCTGTTCAAGTCGCAAGACGACCCGTTGGACCTGTTTCCAGATCAAGTCTGCCTTTAATCAACAATACCCGCAATGATAATAGTAATCTCAAGAGGTCTGGTACACCCGACTCAGTTACAGAAGCCATCAAGAGACAGAAAGTAGCTATGGGTGAAATTTCCGGATCTCATTTGTCTACACAATTACACTTAGCAGTCGAATTCATTAAACAACACGATCACCCAGTATCGTTATCAAAATTACAAAATTATATGTCTTTCGATGTGAGCCAAAACTTGCTCCCTTTACTCAAAGAGATAGATCGGATAAAATACGACCAGGAAAGCAAATCACTTGAGTATGTATCATTGCACAACATAAGCAATTCGACTGATCTTCTTAATTATTTATGGCCACAGCCTACGTTTAAAGGAACATCGGTAAAAGAATTACGAGACGGATGGAGTGGTTGCCTTGCAGCGATCACTGAGTTGGAATCCGAGAATAAAATTTTGGTCTTGAGGAATAAGAAGGAAAATGCTCCAAGACTAATTTGGGCTAATTTGGGTGGCCCATTGGATACTGTGGATGATGAGTTCCAAGAAATGTGGAGTAGAGTTAAATTACCTGACAATTTATACCAGGCCTTGATTGACCAAAACTTAAAACCCACTGGTGCTGATCCAAACCTTTTGATCAAGAAGCCACAACAGCAAGAGAAGAAACAGAAAAAGGCAAGAAGAGGAAAGATTACAAATACTCATATGAAGGGCATTTTAAAGGATTATACTCAACTTGTATAATCATTAAATATGTATAGCGTAAACTTGAGACTTCAAATATTGCATACCGCGATCAGAGATTTTTAAGTTTTCTTTAACGAACTGTTACGTTATATATCACAAATAAACACTATGTCAGGTAAGTTTACTTGAGATCAGGCTAGCTTTGAAATGTAAAGTAGCAAGCTACATATCATTCCTACGTGATTTACTACTTCGTTTTCAAGAGGGTGTTACATTCGAACAGAAAAAGGTACTAACCAAGCAAGTTGATTTTAACACAGTTGCCAACGAGTTCTGCAAGTTTTACTACCAACAATTCGATTCAGATAGAACTCAGTTGGGAAACTTGTACAGGGACCAATCCATGTTGACTTTCGAAACATCTCAATTACAAGGTGCTAAGGACATCGTCGAAAAGTTAGTATCTTTGCCTTTCCAAAAGGTTGCTCATAGAATCTCAACATTGGATGCACAACCAGCTTCCCCTAGTGGTGACATCTTGGTAATGGTCACTGGCGAATTGTTGATTGATGAAGAGCAAAATGCACAACGTTATTCTCAAGTTTTCCACTTGATCCCTGATGGAAACTCCTACTATGTCTTCAACGACATTTTCAGACTTAATTACTCATAATCAAATAATGAATTGATTAGGCGTCTGCTTTATTTAGTTATTTGCCAGTAAGTATTATTCAATTCGCTAATAAGCATATTTTCATGTTTACTACTACCCCCTACTTTGTACATACACTACGCGCAATTAGAATTAATCGAAATTAATAAACCCCAGGAACACCAAGATGCTGGAATCCATTCCCAAAATTCCCAAAAGACCAACCAAGGGGACTAAAAATGCCATTGAAACAGACTTGAGTATAGGTGGAGAAACTCAAACATTGATGAACGAAGGAATTGATGTCGTTTCACCTGAAGACATCCAAAATCAGGGGAGATTGGAACCATCGACAGCAGACTCTTCGCTTAACTGCCTTACTCCACAAGTTCCGATTAGACCAAGCAAAAGGAATATGGCATCATTTGAAGAACAAAGAAGGGAAGAGAAACAACCGGGAAAGAATGAACAACAAGAGATTGAAGAAGACGAAGTAGAACGAGAACCAGAGCAAGAACAAGAACAAGAACAAGAACAAGAACAAGAACAAGAACAAGAACAAGAACAAGAACAAGAACAAGAACAAGAACAAGAAGAAGAAGTATCATGCGAAAAACAACAACTACAGGATGAAGAGGGAAAAAATCAAGAAAAGCTAGGTTCTAACGAACCACTCCTCTCTAAAGATACTACTGAGTTATCGAACGATCTTGCTGATCAATCTGAATATAAACTAGCTTCTGAAATTGATTCTGATAAGGAAGCAGATATTTCTGCGGATGGTGAGAAGACTCCAGGAAACTCTAATACCAAAATTTCTTTTAAACATGACGAAGACGAGACACACCAACAGTCTGATGAAGACCTCCTATTCAATGATGATGCAGAAACCGTCCTGCAAGAAAAGGAAGAGCAATCTTACCAGGATACACCATCAGCGGAGCATCAAATTGATCCTGTTGGACAAGGGAGCTTGTACATCAATGAAGATACTATTAACGATTCCACATCTGAAGCACAACAGTCTGATGGTAACTTGGCTGATTTGCCTCCAAACTTTACGAAGAAATCCCTCGAAAGTATCAATGATCAAGGAAATATGAACGAAAACCATATTCCTCGATTACCCAACCGACCAAGCTCCAAGAGTTCTAACCTGGAAGATTCTGATTCAAAGAAGCCGATCATTCCAGCACGTCCATCCAAGTCAAAATCCTCATCGGATACAAATGTTGCTAAAGTTGAAGAGAAAGTTGAATCAAAAGGTAGGGCACCTCCACCGAAACCTAAAAAATTATCGTCTAAAATAGCAGCATTCCAGCAAATGTTTCAACAGCCAACACCTGCGCCTGAAAGGAAGGAAGTTCCAGCCTTGTCGATGAACGAAAAATCGACGAACACTAATAAACTCTCGTCGGATAAGAAAAAATTTGCAGCTAGCTTACAAGGTATGTATGGAGGTATTGCAATGCCAGGTATGGTCAATCCCAATCTTCAAACCGCAAGAATAGATACGAAGGATGAGGAGAAGTCCGAAAATTCAGTTGATTCAAAGTCGCTCAGGAATCAAACGGATAAGAGAACCAGGGGACCGAAAGGAAAGAGGTTACCAAAGTCTCTTAGAGAACCAGCTGCCCTTCAGACTACTGTGAGATTCAAGTTATTTACAGATGATTTATGGAAAATTGAGTCTAATTCTTTTGAACTTGTTACAGGTGAATCAAAGAAGGAACTCATATAAATATGGTATTACAGGAGGTAAGATATGCGTACTGGTCATAGTTATATTGAACAGAAGAGTTATGCTGAGATCTTTTCTGAAATTATCCGGTGTATTTTTTTAGAAGTGATCAAAATGTTACGATTTAGAAGATCTGGTTATATATAGTTGTGCAATGGAGTGTTGAAGATCAATTCTTATTTCTAATGTCATGTATGCTTGTATCCTGTGTGTATCTTCTCTCGTATTTGCTTTCTCTTGTAGAATCGAACTCAACATTATCGTTGGGATGCTTATTTTGAGATTCTTCTCTTTGTTCCAATCCTTTGGGGAGATATGACTGGCGTAAAGCTGTTATTTGAGACTTAATAGAATCCTCATCTACACCTTCGTCTTCAAGTGAATCACGTAGTTCCATGCATCTAATCTCCAACCTCCTTATGGCATCTCTTGTTGAATTGCTAGGACATTTTGGTTGTTTGACTTTGGCTACCTTTCCTTCAGAATCCATCTTCTTCTGGTGCTGTCTTTTCTTATAATGAGATGATGATATAACATCGTCAGAATCTTTTCCAGATCTAGCAATATTATTTTGCACATACCCCGAGGTTCCTGAACCTTTAGCGCTTTGTAAACCTATCCCATTATATGACATAGTGTAAGTCAGATAAACCGATCTATTGAAAAAAAAACGACACGTGCAGAATGTGAAGCTCTGCTTCAACGCGACAAACAGATAAGTGTTGAGATTGTAATCTCTGCATCTTCGATAATACACTAACTATTCACTTGATTCTGAAATCATAATATATTAAGAAGGAAACCGAATCTCATCAGCTGCTCGCTACCCTAGTATACTCAATAACTTTCATTATTCAGGTACGCGATCTTTTTCAGAAAACAAAGATTCAACAGAGAGTTGCTACGCAAATAGGTTCATTATCAACATGCAAAGAATTCCAAGGGTAAAGGTCCGCGTATACCTTGGTGTTGCAATTACACTCTCGATTCTATTAATCTTAGTGTACGCAAACCTTGGTGACCCTAGCAATACAATCTTGAGAAGTGAGGATGAGGAACTTGTACGATCCAATAAACCGACAGTTGGAGCTCA
Source organism: Suhomyces chickasaworum (assembly GCA_030568495.1). Taxonomy (NCBI): domain Eukaryota; kingdom Fungi; phylum Ascomycota; class Pichiomycetes; order Serinales; family Debaryomycetaceae; genus Suhomyces; species Suhomyces chickasaworum. Next base: position 250,833 of record JAJMGF010000013.1, on the reverse strand, counting down.
TACTTCAAAGGATTCAGATAAGTTCTGGGCTAGCATATTCAACATCATTGATCACGAAGAGTTAAATGTACTGAATCTAGACGATGTCATAACTTATACTGATAAGAATGACCAGATCAAAGGACCTTTGACCAAGGAAGCATTATTGTCGAAGGCCATCATAACTGACGAAATATTCAACAAACTCAAGAGCAAGCATAATGAAGTACTAAATAAACTTCCTTCAAAGCTTCCTACATCCATATATAAGAAAAATTCGTATGGAATTGTCATGGTTGGTGGAGGTAAGTATTCATGGCTTTCCTACTTGTCTATTCTTTCTTTAAGGGATACTGGCTCTAAATTACCAGTTGAAGTGTTGATTCCATCCTTCGAAGAACTTGTCAGGGAGAATGAATTTTGCTCTACTATCTTGCGCCAATTGAATGCTACTTGTGTTGCCCTTCCAGATGTTTTGGGGTCAGATGTCATGATTAGATGGCAAAATAGAATTAAAAGCTACCAGTATAAATCATTGGCATTAATGGCATCATCATTTCAACACGTTTTGCTTTTGGACTCTGATAATTTTGTGCTTATGAAACCTGAGAATGTTTTTGAAAGTGATTTATATAAAGAACATGGAATGATTACATGGCCGGATTACTGGAAGCGAACAGCTTCTCCTAAGTATTATGAAATAGCCGGAATTGAAGTGAATGAATTACATAGGGTAAGATATGGACAGTTTCCTTTGAAAGGTTCGACAACCCATGATATCAACATCGCGGAGGAAGATTTAGAAACAGTCCCATTTCATGACTTGGAAGGAGCAATTCCAGATCTTTCGACAGAATCTGGACAGCTTATTATGAACAAAGAGACCCATGGAAAGACACTCATGTTATCTTTGTATTATAATGTTTATGGACCAAAATTGTACTACAAATTGTTTTCCCAGGGGGAGCAAGGTGAAGGAGATAAAGATACATTTGTTGCAGCAGCAGAAGTGACTGGTGAAAAATATTACCAAGTTAAATCATTTATCTTGACGCTCGGATACTTTGATTCGGATAATAATTTTCAGGGTGTTGGTATGGGTCAAAAGGATCCATTAATTGATCACTCCTTATTCGAAGAACAAGTCATTAAAAAAATCTCCGAATACCCTGAAAATTTTGATATGAAGCTGCAAATTACTGGACTAAAAAAACTTGAAGAAGGTGCTTTTGAATCTCATAACAAGATTCCATTATTTGCAATCCACGGCAATTACCCAAAACTTGATCCTTTAGATTTGATTGGAAAGGATGAGATATTTGACAAGGAGAATATGAAATTGAAGTATAGATTGTACAATGGGTTCAAGAATGAAAGATCTACGTACCCTTCGAAGGACTTTGAACTTACTCAATGGCAACATATGAAAACGGCCTTGTGCGTACAAAAATTGAAATTCGACCGATTTTCAAGTACCAACATGGATGAACTATGTCAACTTATATCGAATCAAGTTGAGTGGTTAACATCAAGCAGTAAAATCTAAGTAATATACTCTACAACTTGTTTAGTTCTACAAATAAATCGCATATCAAATATCTTTAAAACCATATAAATTGTTCCTAAAATTCAAAGCATAGCATGTGGCTGTAAGTCCTTTGAAATCCCTAAAGCTATTAATCTGGCAATTGCCATGGTAGTGATCATAGGGTTTGCACCACTGGCAGTTGGCATGACACTTGCATCAGCAACATACACATTTTTGCATTCGAACAATCTACCTTTAATGTCACATGCACCATACCCTGGACCCTTTCCAGAAATTCTGCAAGACGACATCTGATGTGCAGATCCAATCACAACTGTATTTGTGTCGATGGGACATATCGATAGTTTTTTCTTCCACTGTACAAAGTCTTTATCTGTGATTTTTCTTTCTGACTTTGGCTTAGATGAAGAAAACTTGAGTTTAAACGATTGAGCAGGGATTATTTCCCTTGCACCTTCGATGTACAAAATTTCAGCAGCGGTCAACAGACCCTTTACCAAAGCATCTCGATCATACTTATTTGGAGAATAGTCAACAACAATAGCATCTGGTTTACTAGGATCAAATGTGATCGAACCACTTCCCAGATCTCTATCGATCAACAATAATGCACTCATACTATTGTATTGTAAAAGTCTCTTCCTCAATTCATCACTTCCAGACCAAGGGAAAAAAGCATTTTCTAATAATGGGGAATGAAGTAATGCCTCAATCTTTACTCCGTGTGCCATCCCATCTAAATCATCGCACTCAGTGCATACACTGGTCATGGTAGGATGTAAAAATGGTTGAGATTTTAGTTCTTTTCCAAAATCACCAAAAATAGTTAAAGCTGGATGTAACTTCAAATTTTTACCAATATGCTTATTCTTAAACCCAGACTTTTGTAACAAAATTGGGGTGTTCAAAGAACCACCACTCACAATGAATTTCTTCGGTCCTGTTATAATGAATTCAACGCCTGTTGATACATCTTTGCAAGAAATAGAAACTGCCTTTCCGTTCCTATGATTTATACAAAGAGCCTCACATTGATCCATGAATGTGCACCCTTTTTCCAGGGCGTTTCGTAACCAGAGAACTTGAGAGCCTTGTTTAATTCCATGTTTGCAGCCTAAGTGACAATGTCCGCAATTATGTTGCGGGTGTCCACCATTATTCTGAGCGATTTCACTCACAGAATAACCCAACTTCCTTCCACCTTCCAATATAACTTTGTTTGTATGGGAATGGTTAATATCTGCGGAAGTTGAACCCATCCTATTCCAAACATATTCCATACACTTATCGTAAATCTCCGATGCAGCCCATTCTACCCCATATTCATCGTACCATTCTCTACGAACCTTGAATGGAGTCTTCAAACAAGCAGACCAATTAACGGTGGTACCCCCACCGAATGTGGCACCAGCTAAAACTAGCATCAGTCGGTCTGAGGTAAAGACTGCTTCTCCATTTTCGTATAGCTTCGATCCCTGTTTCTCGTCAAAATTGAATTCGGATTGATGATGGTACTTACCTTTCTCCAACACTAGACACTTATAACCATCATTTGATAAAGTTTCAGCAACCACTCCAGCTCCGGAGCCAGAGCCAATAATTACCACATCTGTGTCTGGTAAATTCAAGATTTGATTTTGAACTTTAGGCTTTTCCATCATTTCATATTCATAAAAATCCTTTGGTTGATTTTCATATAATTCATCTCTAATATCCCTTCTAGAATAACCACTAGCTGAATAATGTAAATCTGTTGATAGTCTGACAAATACAGCAATAGCTATTACATAAATGGTTTTGAATATCTTTCTTTTGAGTGGTATAGGTGAGTTATTCCAACTCCATAACAAATCTTCTCTTTCTTTCATACCCATATCCTTCACCAACGTGAAAGAATTTGTGAAAAATGGGGCCAAAACCCTAGACAGAAGAGCCAATGTCAAAATTCTCAATTCTCTCACACTCTGAGCTGGAGTAGTAGCTGCATTGGCAATTTCCAAAACACTTTCTTTGAATTCGCTAATTTCAGAAGGTCTTGAGAATGTTTCAATGTATTCATTTAACTTCTCGAGTGGAAAATCCTCATCTAAGTATGGTCGAATAACCTTTGGGTCGGGTTCATGGACGATTGCATCGAAGAGTGGCATCAAAACTTCTATGTGGTCATTTGTAATGACTGCTGGAATCAATTCTACCATCTTTATGTATAGCCATGTAAGATGGATTTAATTACATATTTATATACCACTCTATCAACATTTACATCGTATGATACCAGAGATGGTGTTGGACTTCTCAAGCAATCCCCACATAGTCCTTAGGCTATCTTGTGATAATATGCTGCACAACATCTTAATCAGCTCACATGAAAAATGCAAAATTTAGAAACTTGCTACCAAAATTGAGAATGGCAAAAATAAACATCCAACACTCCATTTCCACTTTTCACCCAAAATGTATCAAAAGACGTTAGTAATACTCCCCGCTGAATACTTACAAAACTTAGGTAACACAAATGTCACATGCAAAGATGATGATAATGGTTTGACAGAACCTAGCCACATGCCACCCTAAACTAACCAAGACAGAACCAATGTCCGACCAGATGGTACTCTACAATATTAGCTGCCAACCAGGTGAATAAAGTATGTGTGTGCTACTGCGAAATAACTTCATGTGTACTCGTAACTAACATGACAAGCCAAATTATAACTACACAAGAATTCACGTGAGAATGGTCTATATATTTTTTTTTTGACCTATCCATAGTAATTGCATCCAAAAAGACAAAAAACATCAGAATTAAAGCGAGTACTTATATAAATACAAACCTAAAATGTGAGAATTCATTATGAAAGATGCATGATCAATGATAATAAAGAATATACTTATCTTCAGGTCGTTATCAACATACTCCAAACATCAGATTTGGGTGCCTACTTCATCAACTACATTTTAAAGGAGTTAACAGTATACATAAAATCTTATTAAATATAATATACTGATCTTGTTGACGCTACTTTGATCTATATTGTCAAAAGAGAAGTGCACATCATAGTTTATTTTCGTAACCCACGGATCTATCAAATCTTACATATACCTCTACCATAACCGACTTCAATATACAACAACTAAAGAGAATTGGAGGGAATGATTCATCATCATTAACTATATAAATGGAAGGCATTACCAAAATATTAAATTTGCCATATATATGCACTAAAATAGTGTAAATCTTATTAAGAAATGTTTACCAATGAATTAGTAAATATCAGTTTACATACCAGGTATATATAAAAAACCCTACTAATACTTCACACATAATATATAGATATATATTATTAATTCACATAATATATAGATATATATTATTAATAATAAATTTATTAATAAATAGATTCAATATTCGAAAATTATTAGAAAAGATTTCAATAATTGATTAGTTGATTTTACATTATACGACTGACCAATTTGTGATAAATATCAGTGTAGATGAGAACGAATTTATTCTATACACCACGAGTAAGGAAGTCAATTTATTCAATTAATATGTAAACTGAAAAATCTATTGCAAAAAACGTTACACCTTCTATATCAGAACTCAAATTGATAATATTAATTCTACGCTAATTTCAAAAAATCTTTAGTCAAGGAAATCAGTAAACGAATGATAATCTGATTCAAACTGCAACAATAAAATTAATCTTCTACAACTTTGGATATGTGTGGTTGACTAATTACTTCATAATTTTCAAGTTTCTAGATCTAGCTTGCGGAAGGACTTGCTAATATCTAAATATATCTTATCTTGATACTTTTCATGAAAAATTAACACAATATTATCCATTAGAATATTTAAAACAGATATATTAAAATCATATACCTACCCATATCATAATGTATATCGCACGAGCTTCCGATAATAACACTATAAGAAATTGCATATGGCACTGAGGTATGAGTATGTACATATCCCTCTATCATATATTTATATATTTATAACATAACTAAAAGATTATATCTTTTTTCCTCCACCATTTTCTATTTTTGTTTTACTTATTAAAGGCCATTCTTTTTGGTTTTCTCTTTTTAGCTTTATACATAGAAAAAATGGATGTTATTTATATATGCTTGAACTTATAGCTATATCTTAGTGTATAGCTAGATATTTAAAGTTACTATCCTTATTTAATTATGCATATGTGCTATACAATTATACATTTACGTAGATCTTGATGTAAAAACAATTTTGAGCTCCATATAAACTTAAATATAGTATATTTCTAATCATATAGTTAGATTTGTATTTCTTTAAATTCATACCTTAGATAATAAAGTTAATATACCGCAACCTAGTTGTACCTTTCTTTCGAGTATTGCAGTTTTAGACTCATTAAATAGAAAGATTATTTGAGTCAGATTAAATCAAAACGATGTCTACTGTTCCAGAGCTAATTTTTTAGGTGAAGTTACAATTGATCCTGGTTTAGCAGCGGTATTGTTCTGAATCCTTTGTAAATCTTTACCAGGATTTATGTTTTCGTTAATCAAGTTACGTGATGTCTTTTGTTTTCTTAACGCACTTTATTCTACATGTTTTCAAGTACAATCGACTTTCATTGACATATATAACAAGTACATCAAATCTAAACGAATTCTGAATTTTAATAACACAATCTACTTGAAAGGTAATAATGAATTACAGTAATTCTATATGTAATTGAGTAACTAAATATCCATCAGACAGGTTATTTTGACTGGATGAATTTTATCTTTTGATAAGTTGTAGAATTTATACACATATTTGAATTGATTTGCTATTTCGTTCAGAAAAAATCATCTGTAACAGATCAATATTAGATAGTTTCAAAATCCTATTTAAATTCTTCTAGAGTTATTGTTCCTTTTCATTTAGTTATGGGTATTTTTTTTGACAATTGGAGTCATTTCACTTCAGATAGTTAATGAATATCCTTTAGCTCAATTAACAAACGAACAGTCTTGAGCGAATAGTTTTGGTTTGTTTTACTTGATTAGGAAAAGTATATTCAGTGACTGGTTGAAACTACACTAGGCAATATTAAGATAGGAAAGAGTACAAAATCACGATATATATTCAACAACATATCGTTATCAACTGAGTATTTGAATTTTTATTCACAGCTTGATATATCTTCACTTTCTATGGAGTAAATTCATTGGAGAAGATTTGTTCTCTTGCAGATATGACAAATGAGAGATGATTGGTATATATTAAAATACCACATTATATTTTGCTACATTTCAATTGAAATATAGGGCCCTCTAACAAGAAATAGCAAAGTTTAATGCTAAAGATCATATTATGATTTCTATTCCTCTGCATTTAAATATGATGCTACAATATTAATGCACTAAATGATGTTGGGAAAATTAATCTATCATTGTCGCTTTCACTTCATCTTGTAGGAGCTTTTTAGATTCTTATTGAAGCTGTTGTGTTATTCATTGAAAAAAATATTTTACGAATCATTGATTATGAAGTTTATCTTCCTTCCTGATCGACCCTACCCCAGAATCAATAGTTTAGATATTTTCTTCTCTTGAGTATATCTGCATCTCTGTCCAGGGGAGAGTGGATGTAATTCCCTCAGAAAGATGTTTCTAGGAGATTTAATGTAATGCATTAGGTATCAATGTCCATTTCTACTCGTGTTCTCTTGAAGTATATCTGCATAATTATAGGTTTTCAAAATAAATATAATTGCATGGCATTGTGGAACTTTTACAATTGTTTCAATTTCCTGTATTTTTTGCTTTTCTACGTTCAATAATAAGTTCTGAATAAAGAGCAACTGTTTTATTATTTTGAAGTGTACGACAATTTTTTTTTAAAATTAGGCAACTTGTCCGAGTGGTTAAGGAGAAAGATTAGAAATCTTTTGGGCTTTGCCCGCGCAGGTTCGAATCCTGCAGTTGTCGATATTATATTTTTTGATGTATATCATACGCATCAATTTATCCTTATCAATCTGATACACTCTAAGCATTTAGCAATTAGTAGAACGTTCTTGTTTTGACGAGGAAATTGTGCCATTCAATTAATAATGAAACTACTAATTGCTTCTTCTGTATTCTATATCTTGATTCAAGTTCAAGTTATTTCAAGTCCACTATCCTATATCTTTTGGGATTATTATCGTTGGTTGAATCAACGTCAAAATAAATCAAATTTAAAATCAATTGAGGATGTTTCTACGGATGACGGTTGGGAACTTTGGATAAGAAATAGTAAAAATTTTACTCTCAATTGCATATTACAAAATATAGGTGGATTGAGCGATCAATTTGGTGGTCATGAAGTTATTGAAGGAGTAATCGTTGCGTCCCCATCAAACTTCAATCCGGATTACTTTTATCAATGGACAAGGGACTCTGCCTTAACGGTAATGACTTTGAACGCTTATATTAATCAAACCGAAGGTGAAACCAAAGAAAGAGTTTTTGACATCCTTGAAGCATATATTGAGAACAATTACAACTTGCAAAGATTAGATAATTTATCAGGATGCTTTGAAGATTCGGATTTAAGCGGGCTTGGAGAACCTAAGTTTCTTCCCGATAACTCTGCATTCAATAAAACATGGGGAAGACCACAACATGATGGGCCTGCATTGAGAGCAGTAGCTATCCTTGGTTATTTGAATGTCATCATCAGTCAAAATCGATCAATATCCAATCCCAGGTTGGACTCAATCAAGACTATATTCGAAACAGTTGTTAAACCTGACCTTATTTACATCTCCAAAAATTGGCACAAAGAAGGGTTTGACTTATGGGAAGAAATCAACTCGCATCATTTCTATACTTCCATCGTCCAGCTAAGAGCTATCCATGATGGAATCAATTTTTTAAGAAAGTTTTTGTTAGATCAGCATCTCCTTAATCGTTTACGGTTAGAATTTGCAAACTTGAAAGCTTTTATAGTGGGAAGCTCTGGATATGTTAGCAAAAGAGTAGCTTACATTGTTGAGTGTCCCACATTATTGAATCTGGGTGAGCGATCTGGAATTGATGCTGCTGTTATCCTTGGTGCTCTCCATTCGCATGAATCAGGAAACGATCATGAATTAATTCCCTTTGATGTAGATCACGATAAGGTCTTGAATTCATTGGCAGTCTTAATATCGGATATGAAAATCAGATATCCAATTAATCGATTAGAGAAGAAGCTTAAAGGAGCCGCTCTAGGAAGATATCCAGAAGACATATATGACGGGCATGGAACATCTGATGGTAACCCTTGGTTTTTAACAACAGCAGCAGCAGCAGAGCTTATATTCAGATACTTGCATAAGCTTCATTTGAAGCAAGAAGGAATTCAGATCAACAAACTAAATAGACCATTCTTCGAACTATTTCATGATATTAGTGATATTAGAGAGGGCAGGAATTCTCACTTTGCGATCCCTATTGGTAGCACTAGATTCAATGCAATCAAAGAAGAACTTTTGAATTTTGCTGATTCCTTTCTAAATGTAATAAGGGAGCATAGTGACCACGATGGACATATGTCTGAGCAATTCAACAGGTATAATGGGTATATGCAAGGTGCTAGAGACTTGACTTGGAGTTACAGTGCTCTCTGGAATGCATTGAGATGGAGAGAAATCATATCCTCCTAAATTTCACATATCTAACTTATTCATAGTTTCAAATGTCGAGATATTTTTCAATGAAGTATTGTAAGGTTCCCTGAAGCAATCATCTGACCTGTCCATAAGCTCTAAAATTTCAGCCTTGGTTAGATGAAATGTTTGATTTTCTAACAAGTACTCTTCTCGTCCCGATAAGGTTGGTTTCATGTCACTACTTGAACTCAGAGGTACGTTAGATATCTCTAATATATCTTTCAAATTAATTGAAGGTGCTCCTAAAGAGCCTGCATCATCAATTATTTTCCTTATTTTGTTGAATTTGAATTCTCCCAATTGTATAACTAATTTTTCCAAAAATCGTTTTGATGAAGACCTGCTTAACAAGATCTCTTCAATCGAATCACGGATCACAAATCTGAAAATCTTAACCGGTTTTGACTGACCAATTCTATGCGCCCTATCTATAGCTTGTAGATCCATTTGAGGATTCCAGTCATTATCAAACAAAATCACGGTATCAGCAGATGTAAGATTGATTCCCAAACCACCAGCTCTAGTTGATAAGAGAAAAACTTTTGTGTCTTCCGAATTGTTAAATTGGCTTATCTCTGAGTCCCTCGTATCTTGTTTGGAGCTGCCATCTAACCTTGATACTTCGACGTTCTTATAGATGAACCAATCATGGAGAAGGTCCAACATCTTGGTAAACTGAGAAAATATTAAAACTTTATGCTTCCGTGCAAACAATTCTTCACATAATTGATCTAGTATTTGAACCTTTGTAGAATTCTGGAATAATAGCTTCATAAAGATCGAAGTCCTTGCTTCTTCATAATCTAAGATATCGAAAGGTTCGTAATAAATATAGGGCAGATTGCAAATATTTCGCAACTGCATCATAATGTTTCTTGAAGATAAGTTCTTGATGTTGTTCTTAAGAATGGGAACAGCTGCATTCATGATATACTTTTGTTTTTCCTTCTTTCTTAAACGCTTTCGCTTCAACATCTGTTTTATTTGATTTGCATCTAAACATTTTTCCTCGTCACTCAGCACTGTCTTGTGTTTATAAGTGAATTCGTCATCAGAATTCGACTCAAGGTAATTGGGTGTGGATACTCTTTTGATAGGAGTTTTCTCAGCTCTTAAGTTTCTGAGAAATTCGATGATACTTTGAGAATCTTCCTTGGAATTAAATACCTCTTGAAAATTGGATAGTACATAATCTTGAAAAGAAACTTCGAACAATCCCTGATCAAACCTCTTATCTAAGGCATCTAAATATAGCCTCTTCTGAACCAGAGTTAATGGGATGTGAATCAAATATTCCTTCTTGGGTGGTAATGTCTTATCGACTTCTCTTTTGATTCTTCGAAGAATGAATGGCTTAAGAATGGTGTGTAAATTGCCAATTAAATTCTCCTGTATGTTAGTTTTGATGTACTGCTTGATTTCTTCATCCTCTTCGTTCAAAGTTTCTTTCTGAAAATTCGCTACTTCATCAAAATTAAACCATTGTTGAAAAAGTGCTAAATCATGAAATATATCAGGCAAAATGAAATTGAGTAAGGACCACAATTCATTTAGATTATTTTGTAGTGGTGTTCCTGTAATGAGTAGTCTGTTTGCTACTTCTAATTTTTTCAAGTGACGTATCAAGGTACAATCACTATTCTTTAGCCTATGGCCTTCATCAACAATTAAATATTTCCAAGTAATTTTGTTTAGCTTACTGAAATCTCTTACTGAAATCTCGTATGATGTCAAAACAACTTGGTAACTAGTAGAAAGGTGCTGGGTAGTTAACTTGATAGAATTCCGGTGAAGTTTCGGACCACTGTACTTGAGAACATTTATGCTTGGTGCAAACTTGGTAAATTCATTTTGCCAGTTTGATAAAGTTGATAGTGGTACAACGATTAAAAACGGGCCAGTTAAACCTTTTTCTATGAGAAAACATAAGAACGAAATGCACTGTAAAGTTTTTCCTAACCCCATTTCGTCCGCTAATATTCCGTTCAAGCCATTTTCGTACAAAGTGCTTAGCCAATGCAAGCCCTCCAACTGGTAGTCCTTCATCTTTCCACCTGTAACTAATTTTGGCTGTGAAATAGCAAGCGAGGTCAGCGATTCTGAGTTAGAGTCTTTTGGTGAGACTAGTTTATCGGAGCTCATCATACTTGTAATCTCTTGTTGCTTCCATGTTTTTCGTCTCTTAGATCTATGAACCGGTTCAACCTCATTAACTTGTTCGTGCTTCGGTTTGTTAGAGAGCGAATTTTGCAAGATGTCATCTGCAATGATCTGAGAATAAATTTGAGATCTTTGAATCAAATTATCCAATCGCTTCAATTTGTTGTCTTTAGATAAGGAGTTGAATTCAGTTTGCTCATCTGTCTCATTTTGATCTATTACCGTCATATTCATAACCCATAGAGATGGTTGGAATTCTTCAATTCTTCACGCGAGCTGACTAACAGACTAACAACCTCTTTTTCTGCTACTGTTGAAAAACTACGCGTTCCGTTCTGATTATGCAGGTTCAATAGGTGAGATAAGACTACGTACCTGGAGTAGGGCGTAGACTAGAAAGAAATTTTTGTAAGCTTAAAATTTCGGGTATTATAAACTACATTGATGTAAACCGTCATTCTCAGTTTCTGTTGGGTGTCATTTGCACACTTGATTCGACCCATTATTCACTCTGTACCAAACCTGTGTTGAAACGTGGACACACTCCTAAAGTTGAGTGCTGATTCATAGATTCTTTGATCACACACTAAGTTGTGGCATCCAACTTTTCAAATCAGTCCGTTTTACTCGTTTAATGTGGGCTTGTTCCTGTACACAAATCTGTACGCAAACTCTCTAATATAAATTTTGTTGGCCACAGCTCATTATTTACTATTGCATCATGTTCCTTACCTGCATGAAATTAGATTACCTCACCATTAACCTGTAAACCAGTTTCCTGTTTAGAGACTAATTAGGAAAGATTTTGTAAGTATTGTAATAGATGAGTGCACGATAAGTAGAGGATGACTTTTAATAGGCTGAGTCCGGGTTTGTTTCGGGAGTGCAAGATTAACTTTATTGATTATCATTAAATTGAGATTCCAACAAATTTTTGTGGCGGCTGCATATTTAATTATTGAGTTCGCCTGATTTTTACAAAGAACACCCACAGTGACTTCGTGGAAAATTGGATTACAACGTCAAATATCTGGCGTCGCTCGACAACAACTAAGAGGTATTGGCAATACTAGAGCAAGGATGGGAAGAGAGAACATCTTGCATTATCAATTGGAGAAAGACCATGAATCTGATTTGATCGAATTACCCGATGAAGCTGAAATGAAAGATGAAAAGAGAGCTCCCACAAAGATACAAAGTAACCATTCAAACTTTCCGTTTACGTTATCTAAGGAATCAACTATGGCAGACTATTTGCATAACAACCAATATTACGTAGATTCTGTGGAGCATAATCATTCAAATCATATCTTCGATCTAAATGGAAAGGGCCAATCACCTCATACTTTATGGATAGGGTGTTCCGATTCAAGAGCTGGAGAATCGTGTCTAGCTACCTTGCCTGGAGAAATTTTTGTGCACAGAAATATTGCAAATATTGTCAACGCTAACGATATTTCCTCACAAGGAGTAATTCAGTTTGCCGTGGATGTGTTGAAAGTTAAGAAGATAATTGTCTGTGGTCATACTGATTGCGGTGGTGTTTGGGCCAGTCTTTCGTCGAAAAGAATTGGTGGTGTCTTAGATTTGTGGTTGAACCCAATTAGACATATAAGAGCTGCAAACTTGAAGTTGTTGAATGAATTCAATCAAAATCCAAAAGCAAAGGCAAGAAAATTAGCAGAATTAAATGTAATTGCTTCGGTGACAGCATTAAAGAGACACCCTAGTGCCTCCATGGCTCTTAAAAACGGCCAGATTGAAGTTTGGGGTATGATGTATGACGTTGCGAGTGGATATCTCTCCGAGGTTGAGATTCCAGATGATGAGTTTGAGGACTTGTTCCATGTGCATGATGAACACTTAGATGATGACTTTAATCCTCATTGATCAATATAGCATGCATTTACATGTTTCGATTTTAAATAGATTTGTATATTATTAAACACGAGAAAGATTTAGTTTAATTGAGACTTTATTATGTTGTATTCCATTTCAAGTCAAATCTACCTTCAGGAATTTTGAAATCCTCGATCAATTTGAAAACTTCTTCTGAGCTCTTAGCAACTTTGATTATATCTCCGTTCTTTACGCTCACAAATTCGTTTGCGATTGAATCTTCAATAAATTTCAAGAAGTTATCGTAAAACCCATCAATATTAAAAATTACAATAGGCTTGTTATGGATATTCAATTGAAACCATGTCACCATTTCCATCAATTCTTCTAATGTACCATAACCACCTGGCAAGGCTACAAAAGCATCAGCTTCCTCTCCCATCAATCTTTTTCTAGTATGCATATCCTTCACTATTGTGGTTTTACCATATTCTTTAGAATCTGGTAAAGGGGTGGAACCATCATGGTTATCAATAGATTCCTTTAACTTTTTGTTGAACTCCTCGGAGTTATCTTCCTCCACTCTTTCTCTTGAAATCAATGCCTCTGGGATAATACCATGTACATACCCACCATTGGTTGCACATGCTCTAGCAACGGTTCCCATAATTCCAGTTGAACCTCCCCCGTAAACTAGTCCCCAAGTTTTAGCTGCCAATGCTTCTCCTAATTCAGTAGCCTTTTGAGCAAATGAAGCTTTGGAACCAAATGAGGAGCCGCAGAAGACGCAAATAGTTTTTGTTGGTTTCGATGTTGTCATTTGAGAAATGTTATTCTAATGATAAGTTTTCTTGAGTTTGAATTCTTGGATTTTGAAATTCAATTTATGCAAACTTCACCTTTATATATTGATCAAACGTGGGTCACGAAAATACCTCCGCGGGACCCCGACTTGTTGGTATATCTTTGTTCCGAAAAACAAATATCTCCGCATCTATGTTATCAATTCATGTTGACTGCGAATCATGATCTATTGATAAGCAATGGAATAGACAATACTTGTGTCAATCAATTGAGTTAACTAAATATATTCCTCATGGTATCGAGAATTTTTGGTTATGTGTTTATATATTTTTTTTTGGTTTTTTTTCTAATTTTTGGAAGGATTCAGATTTGGAATGCTGCTCAACCTGTTCCAATTGGTATTACTAAGACATAAACAAAGTACTACACACATATCACGTGACCATGTAGATATTTAAGTTAATACAATACGCGTTCTATGAAGCGGGTTGAGCCTTCATCAGTGCTCTGAATATTGATAGAATTCACGTGAAACAGATAATATGCGTGGTTCTACATGCGAATGTACGCCAGCAAATTTGGAGCTGGTATTGTAAGGAGATTTTTGACGCGCAACACAAGAAAAGAAGGGTGCAGTTTTAACTACTTTCAAAAAATAAGCTGAACACGTCTCACTATTACACATAAGAAATCTTGATGAGGCAAATTTCAACTACTCCTTAGGTTTACTTTCAACTCAAATCTTGTTTGGATACTAGTGCTAATGCCAACGAAGAACTTGTTCAATCAACTAGATGGACTATTCGAAAATGATTTTAATTTTGACGAGGGTGTAGATTCTTACCCAGAAGAACCCGAAAATCATAGTGTTGAAAGCGACCACATATTCTTACGCAATAATAGCACGAAGTCCAACCTAACCATATCATCATCACTGACTGAAGTTTCAAAGCATACAGTATCATCGGAAATCACATCACCATCTACTTTTACTATTGAACACAAACCAGACGAACGACAAGTACAGACAAAATCCCAACCTTTAACAACTCCAACTGAACCACCGAAACTTAGAGCTTTCAAATTGCATCGTCATATCTATCAACAAGAATCTAATTTGATTAATGTGTTGGAATGTTTAGAAGACATGACAACCCAACAAGATGAGTTAATCAAACAGGAACTCAGCAAATTTGTTGACGATATTCAAGAATCCGTTCCGTACAACACATTCGTAGTCCCCGAACAAAGAATATCACTCCCAATAAACCATCATTGCATTAGGTAAAAAAAGTATGCAATTATAATTGTTCATTTCTTCATATATAGAGGGTTGTTTTATCTGATTATCAGACCATTACCTAATTTTGTATTCATAAATAATTTACTATCCTAAATATCCTTGTATTGACATAACTAATATGAATTTTTAAAGGCAAAACTACTCAAAGTATTACTAACTTTATGCAGAGTCAAACTAGGATGATGAATATTGCCACTAGACAGAGTTGGTAGCTGAGAACTAGGTTTGGAATTATTCGCACTCGATGCTGCAATTGTCTGGTTTGACTCTCTTGGTTCCAAGTTCAAAGACAATTGATACTGTTCTTCAATTGTAGGACATTTGTCAAACCAAGAATTTAAATACTTCTGAATTTCACCAACTTCTTGAAAATTGAAAGCTGACTCCTTGAATTTATCGATACCAGTAACTATTTCACAGGTTTTAACACGCTTTGCGAAGTTGGTCATTCTTGTCCGGTTAATCAAGTAGTCAGGATTTCCGTGATAAACAAATGTAAGATCACTCAAGTACACACCAAAGAATGGAACACACGGTTCTGATCCAACGAACTTAAGAACATCACGATATTCATTGAAATTTCTAGAAGAATTCATCAATTTATTCATATTTTGAAGTTGCGTTAAAACGTCAGCACTTAAAAACTTCCATGTCTTCTTCAAGCGATGTATAGGAGATGAGTAAAGTGCTGAAATGATTGCAGTCATGGAGGAAAAATTGTTGTACTGACGGCATTTCTCCGCTACTTGAACAAAATAACGTATTATCTGTACCCGTTTCCTAGTTTCAGTTTTTCTCAAAATCATGTATGCAACATAATTGGTCAACTGGTTAGATGCCTTAATAAATGCCGTAATATGATCAGTGGATTCACTTAAACCTGAGTTCTTTCCCCAAACTTTAGCAATGCAAGCAAATTTCGTGATGTTCGAATATAATTTAAACTCTCTTAAGGTCAATTGCCGAGCAAGCTCAATATAATCAATGTCCAACAATTTTATTTTTTTCATTAAAGAACCCTTAGTCAATGGAGCAGGAGCTTTTGTGTTCGGAAGGGTGGGTTGTCGCACAGTACATACCTGTTCACCATTCATTAAGCGTATTAAATTTTGAGATAACAGCTTGCCAACCGAGTAATTTTGAACAGTACTTGATTGGGCAAATGAAGACCATTTTCGGAGCACAGTCTCATTGAAATATGAATTACACCAATGTTTTTCGATCAATAGTTTCATTATGTTTATGACTCGAAGTCGAATAGTATTCTGCTTCTTCGAAATCCAGGTGTTATACTCCTCATAACTCAATCCCTCTGGTGCTTCGATATTGAATCTGTTAATCAATAATCCAATGAATTCTCCCAAAGTCATAATGGAAGCGAAAGTCAAAAGAAAAGATGCATTGAAATTCGAATCGAACATATCATGATTTGTTAAGTGTGATATTAAGGCTTCTTTGGTTCCTCCTTTAATATGTCCTTTCATATCGAGTAAAAGATCAAATTCATCATCTCCTTCCAAGTACCAAGGAGTATCGGTGGATTTCTTTTGGCCTCCACTATAATAAGAATCACCTTCATCCGATTTCGAAGATAATACGGTATTGTTTCTTTCAATCATAAGAAGCTGTACATTGAAGTCATCGTGCATCACTCTGGTGGCATAATTCAAAATTGTTTCTCTTTCGTCTATAAGTTGTTGAATAATCGAAGTTATATCGTCCAAAAATTCAATACCTTCTTTTAAATAGCCTGACATCAAGGTGTCATGATTTAATGAGATTGCTGATCCCTTTGATTGATTGTATTGGTCGGCAAGAATGTTTGTTAACAATAAGGCCGCCTTTTCAGTTGGTATTTTTAGAATATCTCTATTATAGAACAATGGGTCTTCTTCTTTAAGTCCCCTGAAAACTTCTGGATCTTCTAACGTCAAAGATTGAGTAGACATCACTATTTTTAAAATCAAGTCATGGAATTGTTGCTTTAGCTGGAAAAAGTCTAGCACAACAGGATAATCAAAAGTCAAAAGACTAGAAGTTTGAGTAGATGTGAACTCTGTTAGATGCTTCTTTTCTAGTATGTCTCTAATAGCTTGGGGATCTTCATCATCTGAACAATATCGTTTTATCAAACAAAAAACAGTAAAATCGAACGATTCAATCAAATCGATCATAGAACTAGCATAATTCAAATACTTATAAATTAATCTGAGAATTTGGATGTTTCTTTCACCCTTCAAGGATTCATTGAAATACAATTTTTGAACCTCAGGGTCCAAGTATTTCAATGTTTCATTGCTCAATGATATCATTTCTTCAGAAAAATGCAGTATCGAATCATATGCCTGTGCATCAATAATTACTTTTGAATGGTGTTTGTTCTTTTTGTCATCTCCCCCCACATTCAACATAGAATTTTTTGATGCAAAAAAGGGATTGCACCAATTACCACCATTAAATCCATCTACAATGAATCTTGGGTAGACTTGAGGTAATAAGTTGTAACGATCTTCACCTTCTTCTTCAGAAATATCAGAGCCTTCATAATCTGATCTTTGGACTTTTTTGTCAACTGTTAATTTCATAAAGATCTTAGTCAAGGAAATCATATTATGTTTTACGTTTTCAACTTCGTATTCTATTTGTTGAAAGTAAGTGATAAATTCTTCGTCTTCATTTAACGTTAATTTTTGAAGATTGGAATGCATAGAATTCATGTTCTGTCCTAAGTTAGTGGAGCTATCATCTGAGTTGTGTCTTATTGTTGACAAGGATGAGCCCGTTGATTCTGCCACACTGTTACCAAAAGTTCCTCCAGTGGATCGATTTAGTCTAGTGATATCCATGCTGAATAGCTGATCCTCTGATGATGCTAGGGAATGATGCATGACACTCAAGTGCAAAATCCCATTTATGTAAATTTGTGCAAATGAGGAAGCTATTTTTTTCAACTTTTTTCTGATTGATTTTTCATACTTTGTATTAATAAAATCATCTTGAGCAAGTCTTGACGCCGAAAATACCAATGAAATTAATTTGTGTAATTTGAAAAAATGCGTACTGAAAAGCAGTTTGTTATAATCCTTCAATGCTTTGAAAGACAACTCAACTAAGTATAGAAACTCTTCCCGTACTTCAGTCCATTTGGTTAAATCTGAAGGATGCTTATAGAACATGTTTTCAGAGGCAAAAAAAGGTTGTGAAAATTTGTGATGAGAAGAAGTTCCCGTGCTTTGTGAATTTACTGATGATGCATTAGATTCTCGCTTCAAAGGATCAAATGAAGAGTTTTGCCTTGCACCAAGGACACTATTGTTTTCGTTGGTAATATTGCTTGTCGAAGAATCTATCCTCAAGATTGGCTGATCGCTCATAGCATGCTTCGAAGGTAATTCTAGATTGATAGGAAAATCAGAATTTTGAAATTTCATCATTGGAATTGATTCACAATAAACATCTAGTGCTTCACAATAAAAAACAGAGTCACCATTTGTAGTACACTTAGGAATCCAAGTAACAATTTTCTTATGCTTTTCTCTGTATTCTTCCAGTAAAAGTTCTGCTTCTTCTAGATGTGTGTATATTATGTCCTCATTTATGTCTCCTGGACCTAATATGTGGGAAAAGTTTCTTTGAGTCGAGCCTGTCAAGTTTGATTGTTGGGATGGTACACTCGAATGGCGAGAAGTATTGGTAGATGCCTTTACCTTAGAATCAGATGGAATACTTGTTTCGGAACTTGCAAAACTGACGACTGAATTCTTTCTTGAACAGTTTGCAGGAGAGTTTTTCTCAGAGTCTATGACATTTCTTTGTAGTAAATTAGTGAACGATGGAATTAGCACATTTGCTGCTGTGTTTGCAGCTGTTATTGAATCAATCTCTTTATTGCTTTTAAGCTTATTAAGAACAGGTTGAACGTAATTTACTGAACGTACGTAATTGTGAGGAAACCAACCCCTCTGCAACTCATTGTTTGAGATCAATACACCATCCCACCAACCGGTGTCAGATTTTGATAATACATACACTGTATCTCCCAAACTCAAAGGTAAATGTGATGGTTGTGTACCAGGGAAATCATATAATGCTATCACAGTGTCTAAGTGCTTCAAAGGTTGGTCAGAATTTGATTTAGCGTCATGAGGTGTCACCACATCTGGAGCAATCTCATCCATATAGGACATATTGAAAGACAACTATCAACTCTTCTTATTGTTATTTTAGTACTATTTCAACCGATATCTTATCTATGGAATGATAATATTGTAATTCGGCAATTATGGCTGTTGGATGATAGAAGCTGAACACTAGAAACTATTATCGTTCACAAAAACACCCAGGGGTTCAATTCGAGATCGTAGTGCGAATACCAAAACATCCTAATTACTATAAATGCTTACGGAAATTGAGCTACTGCAAACAGTTTTTTTGAAAATAGTTCGCTGATACTACAAAAGCTTGAGCCCAGATGCATTAATATCCCGATTATATATCTAAGATTGAAAGCTTTCGATTATTGATCTTGAATTAAATATTGATCCATAATCACGTGATCAATTACCGATTGTCTATCTATAGATCGTTAAAGTTATTCTTGAAGCAAGAGGACTATTTGTTCAATTGATTATTATTGACTTACAGGAAATGTCCTTATTTTTCAAATCATCCATAGATATTGAAATACGTTTAGACAACGAAGAAAATCGAAAGCATGTTGAAGTAAAATCCTCACAAGGTAGAATAGAGAAGTTACCAATATATAAAGATGGAGAGTCTGTGAAAGGTAATGTTATAATTCGGACCAAGGAAGGTAAGAAAGTTGATCATCTTGGGATAAAAATACAATTGCTAGGTGTGATTGAAACAAACATCGATGGTTTGGTTACATCTGAATTTTTATCGTTGGCAACTGAATTGTCAGCACCAGCTCAGTTGACACATCAAGAATCATACCCATTTGAATTCAAAAACGTTGAAAAGCAATATGAAAGTTACAGAGGTAAAAATGCACGCTTGAAGTATTTCCTAAAAGCTAATGTTACTAAAAAATCGTCATCTGATGTTATTCGTGAGAAAGAATTATGGGTTTATCAGTATATCAATGCACCAGCTGCATTGCAACCTCAAAATGGAAGTACAAATGGAAGCTCCACAACTGTATCGCAAAACACACCCTCAAGCTCTACACCTACCGTTAAAATGGATGTAGGTATAGAAGATTGCTTGCATATCGAATTCGAGTACCTGAAGTCAAGATTCTCCTTAAAAGATGTTATCATTGGAAGAATATATTTTCTTTTAGTACGACTCAAGATAAAGCATATGGAGTTATCTTTAATCAAAAGGGAAACAGTCGGAGTGGCACCAAATCAAGTGATTGATAGTGAAACATTGATTAGATTTGAAATCATGGATGGTGCCCCAATAAAAGGTGAAACGATTCCAATCAGATTGTTTTTAGGAGGCTTTGATCTTATTCCCACATACAAAGATATAAACAAGAAGTTTTCAACAAGAACATACTTATCTTTAGTGTTGATAGACGAAGATTCTAGAAGGTATTTCAAACAAAGTGAGATCATCCTATACAGAGAAGAGTAATCGTTTTTTATTTCAATGTAATACAAATTTCACGCTATAATCAAATTTTACAGACATAACTTTAAACCATTTTCAACTCTCCTTTCATTAAGTAGCTGGCCGTACCTTCCTGGTGTTGTTTATGTATCGCGATATTGATTCACAGCAATTGGAACTTTTTTTCTCACTAATTCGCTTTGAGAAGTAAGAAAAGGGAGATAGAAGTTCAGAACCAATCCTAGGCCATAGTGTGGCATATCAAGAAAACGTCTAATGAAGATAAGTCAAGGCAAGATAATCACATATCCACTTTAAAAAGTCCCCATGTTAATCCTCCTGAATCGTTCCCATAGATTCTGTTAACGGTTATAAAGAAACACCAGTATGAAACCGGACATGAGTATAACTTTGCTCTTGGGACAGCCATTGATACTAAATGATACTGGCGAGTCAGACAATGTTCACAAACCCCCAAAGAATACAAATCAACAAGTGTCTCTTTCAACTGCAGGTATCCGAGCATTGATTTATCAACTACAAGCTTTATATTTAAGAACACCAGTCAAATTATTTAGACCTTCAAGGTTTGATTATCTAGCATATGTCAGAGAATTGGCAAACAAGCATGACAAACTATCAGAAAAGCCATATAGATTCCGAACTCATTCGTCGATTGGAATGCTAGTGAATGTTATAAAAAAAGAAGGTTGGAAGTTCATACCAGAACAAGTTCTACCTCCGTTGTTAGCAAATTCAGCTACCGGGTTGATACTTTATGCTACATATTTGACTACGCTAGATAAATTTCTGGATTCAAATGGTATGAAAAAAGGAATGTTCAACTATAATCCGATAGATACATTGAAGGCGGGCTTCTTAGCTGGTGCCGCACAATCATTAGCAGCTGCACCTGTGGATGCAATATATACAAGACTGACGGCTGCTGAAATGTTAAATGGAGAACACCAAAATCTTTGGGTTTATGGGTTAAATAAATTAAAAGAAATTGGTCTAGTTGGAGTGTTTGCGGGATACGGATTTTCCTTTATTAAAGAGAGTTTAGGGTTTGCTTTTTACTTCACCACCTTCGAAATTGTGAAAACTCAAGGTTATAACTTGACATACACCATGATCGGTACCTATAGACGTGTGAAAGAAAGCTTCAAGAGAAATATCCCCTTCTTTAATGATGAAGTGAAAATAGATGAGAGACTATTACGCCTAGAGCAAACACGACTGACCAAAATTTTAAAGTCATCATTTATTCTATTGGCTGGTGCTTCGGCTGCATTTTCATTACTTGCCGTTCAGTACCCATTGACGAAAATTCAAAAAATTCATCTTTCGAGACTTGAAGCCCTCGATATATATAATTCGTCATTTTCACATTCAAGACCTTTCATAAAGGTCTATTACAATTCTTACATCGATACATACCACCAAGTTGTCCATTTCAAATTAAAATCTAAGGCATCCTGGTTCGATGTTGCATATAAAGGATTCGTGAGAAATGCATTAACAACCATACCAGCTACCTCGGTCGGCTTATTGGTGTTCGAAATTATGAGAACTAAATTAGCAGATAATTTCGAAGATGATGTATTGATCGCATAAATAGAGAACTTCGTCATCACATACATACATAGATTAAAATATCATATTATTAAAGGAGGAAAGTTGATTGCAAGACAATCCACTATTTATTAAGTCTTTGCAAGTAAGACTTCCAGCCAGCATCTCTATATCTGGCACCTTCTACTGCTGGATCTCTACCATTACCAAATAATCCTCTACCAACAATTATGACATCTGTTCCAGTAGAGACCACCTCTTCGACCGTTCTGTATTGTTGACCCAAAGAGTCACCCTTGTCGTCCAACCCCACTCCTGGAGTCATAATAAGCCAATCAAATCCTTCTTCAGCACCACCCATATCTCTTTGCGCAATAAATCCAATAACGAATTCCTTATCACTCTTTGCTATTTCAACAGTTTTTTCAGTGTACTCACCATAAGCTAATGAACCTTTTGAAGATAATTCCGCCAACATCAACAATCCTCTTGGTTCGTCTGTTGTTTCACTTGCAGCAGATTTCAACCCTTGAACGATTCCTGCTCCTGTTATACCATGTGCATTGGTGATATCGGACCATTTGGCTATCTGGTACACTCCTCCAGAGTACTGGGACTTAACGGTATTTCCAATGTCTGCAAATTTTCTATCCTCGAAAATCATAAAATTATGTTTCTTGGACAATTCGATTAATGGAACGATTGTACCTTCGTAGGAGAAGTCATCAATTATATCTATATGAGTTTTGACCAAACAAATGTAAGGACCCAACTTTTCAATTAAACTCAAAAACTCGGATGTAGTCTTGACATCAACGGAAGCACAAAGGTTTGTCTTCTTTGTTTCCATCAAGTTCAATAAACGCCTTGCAACAGCAGACTGATGTACCTTGGCACGTTCTTCGTAAGTTTTAGTGTTGACCATTTCGTTGATTTTGATTCTTAACTATTGTGCAAATTTTACTACTGTTGATTATCACGTGATTACAGATCAATTAATTTTAATGTTAATTATTATTACTAACATGAAAGTTGTTTGATTATTACTAATAATCATCTCCATTATTCATCCCCTTCAACATTGGATTCCTTCTCAGTGTCAGGAACAATTGTGGATTTGAGATCTGGATAAAGCGTACCAATTCTTTCCCATGTAGAATTCCAAAATACTTCCAAATCAGGTGAAAGTATGCTATTCGATTGTAATACCAATATCATATTCTTGACTACCTCCGAAGTAGATTCCTCAAAACTGACTTGGTTATCCTTGGTGGTTTCATTTCTATTACTCAAGGTAGTTATATGATCCAAGATACCAAACCAAATTAATTCGATTTCTTCTTGTTTGAAGTCGTTGCAATACTTCAAGAAAATCTTACTTGTCAAAGAAAGTGCTTCAATTTGTGTCTTCATAAAGCCTTGAAGATCTGTCTGTAAGACCTCTGACTTGCATAATTCTGAAAGTAGCGGAAAGAGACCATATTCAAAAATTTCTTGAGGAGTCAAATAATCTTTATTTTCAAACGAAATTAGTAAGGCCTGCAAGTGCTTCAAAGTGTGGTTACGAATTTCACGACATGGATTGAAACACTGGTGCGCCAATGCTTGAATCAATGAGATGGACAATTCTCTACTCTCCATATTATTTTTCTTCATCAATGAATTCATTTCGATAGTTAAATTGATTGATCTCTTTGATTCCGAAGTTAATTTCTCATAGTCCGCATTATCAATCTTAGTATTTTGTTCATTATCTTGTTCAAAGCGAGAAGCCGAGGCACCAGAAGAAGATATTTCATCAAGAAGTCCCAACACAAATAAAAAGTTTTCTGAACTGATATCTTGCAGGAATTGCTTGACAAGGCCCTCAATAAAATTCAAAAGATCTGTCGAAACCGGTTGAGTAGATCCCAAAAGTTTGAGTACCTTCCAATACTCTTCATTATTAATGAACTTATCAAAACACCAACTATCATGGTCGATCAATGATAAAATTGGATTGAGAATTTGTTGCCCTTGCTTGTTCAATAACTCAGGACTTGATTGAAGCACGCGACTTAACACTGAGTTAATAGTTTCGGTTGGGTCAGTCTTATCATTCACAGTGCTAGATGAGTTGTCAATTTTTCTCGCAATTAACAAGTAATAGCAATCAATTCGCAAAGAGGCTTTTGCAGATAGTTCAATCGACGAAAGTTTTGATAATACTTCTTGGAACAATTCCTGATTGGCAGATATCAACGCAAAACACACACAGACTTCAAGTACAAATAAGCATTCTGTTTCATAATATCTTTTGGAATCCTCGCCATATTCGGGTAAAGAGTTTAACAAAATTCTCACAAACTTGATTAAATCTCCCTCTTTGCCCCTTGAAATCATCTCGAAAATGCTAGGAATATTGATTGATTTGATACAATCAATGGTTGATAATGTTGATTCAATTTCTTGATCAGTTGGTTCAGGTGGCAGATCAGAATATCCTTTCAAGAAAGAAGAAAATGTCGATAAAATACCTGATGAATTAACTGATTTGACTTTGTTTATGGTGAATCTAGGTTTAACCTTTGCAAGTGGTGCAAGTTTTAATTTCTTTTGAAAATCAATGAACAAATTTGATTCAACCAAGCAATTCTCGAATAAATTCAAAATTATCTCCACAACTTTTTCCCATGAGTTCGAAATCTTGCAATCGTTTTTCTTTATCAATCTGAATAACACAACAATGGAAAGTTGTGCTTTGAAATCTCTACCAAACCATACTGACATTTCGCTGATTGTGATGATCTGCTGTTTCTTTTCTAACTTAATTTGAGTGATTGGAATTTCGTCACGAAGATCTTCAGAATTGGAGTTTGAATTTGGTTTGGAAGGTTGAGTTGTCGAAGTTAAAGTAGTCAAGTCCGCTAAAAATCCAATCAACGTATCGATCGATTTGTTTAGGTTGTAATATAAACAAATATTAGCACATTTATCAATCGACGACATCAATCTAGTAATGATATGGTCATCGGAAGCCTCCTTAAAGACATTGATGAAGGTTTTGATTAAGTTTTCCACAACAGATTCAAACAACACTTTATCATATTGACAAATTTCACTCAAAGAGTTTTCCTTTGTTGTTGAATAGTTGAAATCTTGGATAGAGATTAAATTATTCCAAGTATCATCAAACCATTTGTCAGTCCCATGATGTTCTTCTGGCATGATAATTTCTCTATCTCTAATGGACAGATAAATTTTGGATAAATACCATTCTGGGAAATCTTTACCATTATACACACCTCTAAGGTTTCTTCTATAATCATCTAATTTCATCTGATTCTTGACTTGAGGGTTGTGCAAGTCTGTGTTCAATAAAATAATTGAATATGACAAAACAAATACGGTATCTCTATCTGGGCGTACCGGTTCATATTCGGGAACTTTATCCCCTGTATCACCGTCGTCATTGGTTTCACCAGTTTCACCAGTTTCACTTACTGAGTCTTTCTTTTCAACTGGAAAGTTATCTTGACATTCGACATATCTCTCTGCAAATAACTCCACGATTCTCTCGATTTGTTGAGATTCACCTGGTAATCTGAACGTTTTTAATAAAATTCTTAATGCCTCATCAACTCTAAGTCCTTCAAACTCAAAGTGCTTAACAAATGCCCTGAGAATATCAATATTAGAGGGTTTTGCTAAAAACTCCCCTAAAACTTTCTTGTTCAATCTTCCAGATTTATTAAAGAAAAAATTTGCCAATTCAGGAATGTCTTCTGCATCCTCAATGAATCCATATTCTTCGAGAGCCTTGATTCCCTCTTTTGGCTTGTCATTTAACAATTCAACACATCTAATGAAGGAGTTTTTCTTATACTTATTTTCAATCAAAGTTGGTACTGACAAGTTACTTAAGTCTTTGTTTAAACTTTTAATCCTGTCATTAACTCCACTAATGAATAAAAGAATACTTTCCAAACAGATTGGTGGAACATTTTCTGTTGTTAATTTAGATGCATCCGATAAAGAGAGCTGGCAAAGAAAATCTAAAAGCTTAACTGCCAAATTTGACTTATTGAAATCACAATCATATTCAATAAACAAATTAGTGAAAAATGTTGGGGACCTCGTCCACAATAATGATAATGATTCAATGAGCATTTCCTTTGAAATTGGATTTCTTGTCCTAACATTTGCATTTGTTAACTGATCAGTCTTTTTTGTAACTGTAGCAGTAGGCAAAATGGATTGAGTTATCAATGTCAAAGTTAATTCAATTTGAGATTGCAAGTATGGACCCAACATAATCGCCAAGGTCGAAAATAACTGCAATGAAGATTGAAGTAATGCAGGAGAATCAGTTGTTGTGATTATTTGCACAATGTGTTTTGATATTGGATCGGAAACAAGATTCAATAAAGAAAGATGCTTTGGGATCTCTAAACCAGCTACCTCAATAGCTGTATTTATCAAGTTCAAAGCGAACACTCTAGTACTTTCCATATGTTGATATTGATTTGAAGGAGATATCATTGATATGAGTATTCCTAAAAATTCATTGATGCAAATTATATCATATGGCTGCTCAAATGTGTTTTTGATTTGGCCTTGAGTATCATTTTCCACCACTTTGGGTTCACCCTTATGTTGACTGGCCTCACCTACTGGTTGAATTTCTGGTACTGGAGTCCCTAACAAAGACTGCCCTTTATCAGTTCCACCAATTACATCTTCAGGTAATTGTGTGTCATTGAAATTGGTTGGTAAATCTTCATTTTTAAGCTCTGGTTCAAGCTCTTTAAGTTTAGTAAATATTTTGAACGTAATGGAAATCATTGCCATCTCTGCAGCTCTTCTCAAAACCTCATTTCTCTTCTTGTTACACGCCAAAGATAAACATGTTTGTATGATTTCGGAAACCACTTCGTTAGGTAATAAGAATGAAAGAGACAGATCGATGATCTCTTCAAGTAATCTCAACACCTTAAGTAGAACTGCATCATCTGAATTTTGATCGGCTGCTTCGAATCGACAGTGAGTTAATGATGAGCTTATTTGAATCAATGTACTTTGTAAATTTTTTGATTTCATGGATATGATCTCATATTTCAAAAATTTCGAGATGGAGTTTAATGCCAAAGAAGTAATATGACCAGAAGTCGAAGAAGACTTAACTGCAAGTAAAAATGGTTGTAGTAAGGTCAAACTATCAATAGCATATAAATCCTCGGCATCCGTTAAAATTGCTCTTAACTGAAGAAAACTTGAAAAGAGTGGATTATCATTTGAAGGTCTTGCACCATTATTAGCCAGATTGGATGATAAGCCTAAGCTATGAGTTAATGATTCATCCTCTCCAAAAATGTCACCAGCTCCGAGAATTGCAGCAACACCACTCTGAGACCACCTAGTCATTTTTCTCATGGCAGACGACAAGATCATGCACTCATTAATCATGAGAGTTATTGGATCGATCCCAACCTTCGTGACATCTTTAGGAATAAACTCCTCCCGACTGGGATTGGTAGAATTGTTAATCATTCTTTAAACAATTCAACGTTTCACTTCCTCTTATTGCAATAAAAAGTTAGCAATGTATATTTGGATAAAATTCTTAATGATACGTGATAGAATTCAATTCGCGTAAATTAGCTAATGGTGACTTCTAGTAAGAACTAAACCGTTCTAAGGAGTACCCTGTTAATGTTGATATCACTAGTTTTCTACTAGATCCAGTGAATTGTCTCGCTTTGTATGAACCAGTAATAGAGGGCAATGATTATGTTAATTCAAGCACTGAACAACTAGAATGTTATATGCCCGACGTTTTACGTCTATACACTACCTGCGCCTTTCCGTCTCTACTACATTGTTAAACTTTATTTGGGACGCGCTCAAGACATGAGCTGAAATATACTATTTTTATTGGTTTGCTATGTACATTTAGATTGAACGTTGGTAATAGTTCTTAAAAGAATACCAAGCTAACCTCCATTCTTTCTGGTCCATTTTTGGATGAAAAATATCGAAATCATTTTTCTCAAGTTTCTTCAAGTACAAGTTGGATGGAATTGCTACCATGAAAGGAGTGAAGATTACATCTGGAAGATTCCCTCTCCACTTTTTGGAGTTATTTTGCAACAACTCATTTCCTGGGTTTTCAGTAATGACCTGCTTGATTTCCTTTTGCATCTTTGACAATTTCGTTTGTGCACTTAAAATGTGATCGTTTGCAACAACTGCTGTATCAAACACCACATTTTTTAATTTCTCTCTGATCTCTTTAGCTTGAACATCATCTTTGGTATGCCCTTGAACTATTCTGAAAACATCTTCCTGTGATAGATCATATTTTGTCATCAAGTCAATGGGTAAAGTAACTTGATTTCTAGATCCTGCGTAGTATTTAAGACCTAAAATCATGGAGCTTACTGCCGTCGCTTGCCCAATATGGGCTGCAATATCAGTCATTTGCGATTGGATTGATTGGGATTTTTCCAACAAACTGATCGCTGAAGGCAGAATTGATGGGGAAAGAAGAAGTCCTTGAGTTAAATAATTCAATTGAGAATAAGTTCCCTCTCCATAAGAACAAATGGAATCAACTGTTGGAAATCCTGGATTTCTGAGAAAGTGGCGACGAGTTTGAAGAAATTGGTGAAAGTATGAAATATCCAAATTCAAATTATTCTTCAAAGCATCCCTAAGTAATATTGATATAGGTTCACCTAGATCTTTCTCGGATACATCGTTAAAAACCTTTCCCACAGCATCACTCCAAAATTTGAATTTTAAATCAGCTGAAGTCACTCCAAATGAGCTTTTCATATCCTGGGCATGATGGTTGACTGCTCCATCATTAATCTTATTGATTTCCAAATTAAATGCTCTGATTGCTAAAAACGCATTCCTTGCTGGTTCTGGAATATACTGTGCTAGCAAATAAGATGACCTATCTTGTTTTTCCAAAAGAACATTGACGTTTTCTACCGCATTGTGAAGTTGTGATTGGTATGAATATCTTCTCACCAGCCGTACAAACATGATCTGCTCAAATTTTAAAGGGTAAAGTTGATTATATATGTATGTTGGTAAGTACACTACCAACACTAGATTTATCAACTAACATACTTTAGACTTTTACAGATGCTTTTTAATGTTTTACGAGTACATTTGTTTCTATCACTTTGCTTAATCATTTATCTGTATTGTTTCTCAAGCTTTTAATTTTTGATACCACTTGTTCTGCGAAGAATCAAATTAATTTGAAAATTTTGCAATAAATCATCAAAATTCCAAACACTTTATCTTCATGCTTCGTTTCTTCTTTTGCATATTGCAAGAATAAACTTTATAAAACATAACGCAAGATCGTAATCCTTTGTCTATGTTGATTCGCTGATATTCAAAAAACACATCCTCATCTAAATTCAAATTTATCGAGCGATGCGAAAGTTGCCATCTTTTCAATTAATAACTGATAATGAAAGTTGAACCGGTCAGGTCAAATGCATTTTTGGATATAACAATCGATGATCGAAAGATCGGAAGAATTGTTTTAGAACTCTTTGATGACTTGGCTCCTAAACTGACCGAGAATTTCCTTAAATTGAGCAAAGGATATCAAGTTAGTAACAAGGAAGTCTCATTTAAGAATACTGTTTTTCATAGAATTTTGAAGAACTTTGTTATCCAGACTGGAGATGTGATAAATGGACAAATTGACTCAAGTGAATATCCAGGTAGTGACTTAGGAAAAGGCAACCATTCTGCCTTCCACTCAAATCCATTATTCGAGGACGAGAATCTTGATGAAAACTTGGATGAACCTTTCAAGTTGTGTATGGCAAACAATGGAAACAAAGACTCGAATGGTTCACAATTTTTCATTACAACATACCCTCAACCTCACTTAAATGGTAAGCATTCTGTTTTTGGAACCGTTATTCATGGAAAATCGGTAGTACGAGAGATCGAGAGGGTGAGCACCACTAAAGATAATGTTCCAACAAGCATTGTTCGTATTCAAGATTGTGGAGAGTGGGAAAAAGGTATGGAGATTCCTATCTATAATGCTTGTTATGATCAAATTGGTGGTGATATTTATGAGGAATATCCTGACGATGATAACAATATTGTCAAGGATTCTTCAGAATCAGTGTTCGTTGCTTCAAGTAAAATAAAAGAGAGTGGTGGTTTGTTATTCAAAGCAAGTGAATTTGAAAAAGCTATGATGAAATATAGAAAAAGTTTAAGGTATGTTATGGAATACTTTCCAGATCAAGACCAAGAACCTGAATGGTATACGAAGTATTCAGATTTGAAGAAGAAGTTGTATTTGAATCTCTCTTTGGTTCATTCAAAACTAGGAGATCATTCGAAGTCATACGATTATGCTGTGTATTTATTAGAGTCTGATAACTTGACCGCAACTGAGAAGGCAAAGGGTCACTTTAGGAAGGGATCTTCATTACTTCAATTGCTAAAGTATAAGGAGGCATTTAGTGAGATCAGCCAAGCTCATGAATTATTACCCAGTGATAAAGTAGTTGAACAAACTTTAGAATTGTGCAACAAGAAGTTAGAAGAAGCGAAGAAGGCTGAGAAAGCAAAATATGCAAAGTTTTTCAGTTGATATTCTAGCGAAATCCTTCGATTATCGTTCGCTTTAAAAAAATCTCAACTAATTTACTTGAAGAGTAAGGTTTTATAACGGGTATATTGATATGCTTCTATACATTATATGTCATTAAGGTAGGCAATTAATTTTCGTCCTCCAGGTTATTGGTATCATTTGCTTGTGACTGATCCTCACTCACACCCTCATTAGATTCACCGTCAGGTTGTCTAGTTGGTGTCGACTCAGGGTCTGAGACCAAGCTTCTTAAATTCATGAAATCCAAAATATCATTCTCAACTGTAGATCTCGTTTCAACACCACTCGAGGTTCTTCTGCTAGCCATTCCAGTTGGGAAGAGTTGATCAGTAGAAGAATTTTGGTTTCTTTGTCTTCGTAAATATGTAATTATGTTTGTGAGTGTATTATTTTCTAAAGGGCTTTCATCAGGTACACTGGTACCAGATCTCAATATCCGTCTAAACTCCATTGGTTCCGCTTCCTCACTGGGTCTATTTCTGACACTATTGTTAACAACACTCAAATTAGTTTGTGGGAAACCTTCCAATCCACTAACAGGTAAATTAAATGTAGAAATGGTGCTTTCGTTCCTACTTGGTTCAGCAACCGAGGAACGGCACAAAGGACATGTATTATGTTCTTTTAACCACTCAAACAAACAATCCTTTCCGAAGATATGATTACATGGCATCTTGATGGCAACATGATCAAAGCTTCCTGCATAATCAACCAAATAAACTGGTGTCCCTTCAGCTCTATCTGAGAGATCATTTCTTTCATTCTCAAAAACTGCTGTGGGAACCAGACCTTGTGTAGTTTTTCTTCTCTTAGTTACCACTTCTTCGTCTGTTTTTTCTATAGCTTCCTTATCTTCAAATTTTTCAAAACAGATAGCACAGGTCTGGCCCTCTCCCAAATCTTTATGGCAAGCAGCAGGGAATGAATTAAATTTTTCAAGAGTAATTCCTTTCTCTTTATGCAAGCCGTTGATAATACTCGAATAAGCCATTTGGGTGGCTATTCTAATGAATTCTTGAATTGCCCTTGGTTCCCTATTGGAAGAATTATTCGGTAATGACATCACAAGTGATCCGGTTCTATTCGGATCTTGTGGATTATTTTCATCAGAAAAGACATAGTTAACAGTGATTATTATTGCTCGATCGTCATATTCTCCTCCAAGTATACCCGATGTCCCCGAGCTCGCTGAACCTGAAGTATTCTCAGGAGCTGAAGATGAATTATTATCCTCTGGTGTTGGACTTGAAGGTGTACTTGATGAAGTATCAACGACACTCCTAAGACCAGAAGGTGGGAGTCTATTCACTTCTTCATCTCTAACTTCTTGGTTCCGTCTTTGATTTGCCCTTTGATTGAATCTATGAATGCCTAAAAAGCTGTCCATGAATCGTTCAAATATACCTGCTTCTGTCCGATGTCGGCGATTAGCAGGGTTTGTAGGGTTTGCAGGGGTAGCTGGATTTAAAGATGTCGTCTCAGCATCCGATTCCCTAGAATTGGTTCTGTCTGGCTGATTGGATGACGTATTGCTGGAATTTTCATTTCCATCTCCGTCACGATTCAGGTTGTCCATTTCTGATGCTAATAATGAAGCTATTCAATGGTAAAGTATGCACTAGGTAAGTTCCAATTCCAACGTTATCCCTCAAGATCACCTAGCTATCGTAGAAGCGATTATTGATGCCACAATTTCGAAATGGGTAATGATTAAAATGACAGAATTCTTCGCCTGATAATTTTCGGAAGCTATTCTTGAAGTAATCCCCCCCCAATTTAGAAGCTATATGATTGTTTCTTCTGGTTAGTAATGGAAAAACGGAAGTTGCACGAGCTATTAGGCAGTAGATCATAATTAGAATCACGTGAAATATGCCCTAGTAGTCGTGCTGAATGACGCTCGCTAGATAATACCTTTTCTCCGAGGGTGTGATCAAACTTAATCACTTGTACATTTAACTTGTCATTTAACTTGTCATTTAACTTATCATTTGACTTGTGGATTTACTTGTGGATTTAACTTGTGCATTTAACTTATGCATTTCCAACCAGTAAATGACTTCAATGTTGTACAAATCATATCCCAGGATCTAAAGTATGTGAAGCTTAGTCAGTAATATGATAAGATCATAATTTACGATGTAGTAGTTTGTTCAAATTATTCTTCGTGAATTTTCTAATTTTATGCTAGCAAATCTAAATAAAAAGGATCATACCAAGGGTGGCAGCCACGAGAGGATACAAATACACCACGACACGGGATGCATCATATTTTCCTGGACTAGCAGCATTTGATGAACGAGGACGAGATGTTCCAGAACCAGATCTTAACAGACCAGTTCTTGAAGCACTGGCTTCAGAATTGCTGCTAATGGCAGTTGAAGAATAAGAAGGAGCTTTAGCTGCATTTGGAACTGAGGATTCGATCAACTCAATTCTGGATTCATTGGTAATTCTGACAGGGGCAAGAGAAACTTCCAAGTCGTCCAAGTCAAACACCATGTATGCACTTCTAATAAAATTGTCTCCAAGAAGAATGTAGTCGTTATTTTGTTCAAAGATACCCAAGTAACAGGTTTCTCTGGAGGCTCTAAGAATCAAATTTGGAATTGGGACCAGAATCTTTTGACCACTGAAATCATAGGTAAGAACGTTCGAGTTATCGTTGGAACATGGAATGGTGTATACCCCTAATCTGCTACTGTATGTAGCACCAATGCTGGCAGCAACCCTACTGAGTAATGGAGCAGGGAAGTAAGACAAAGTTGAACCGGTATCCAATACTGCACTGTATCTGTTTGAAGTAAGGGAAGTTTCTCCGGAAGAGGTGTTGAGACCAATGCTGTCGATAGCAACTTCAACTCTGATGGGGGTGTTGTAACCTAATCTTTGAGCTGTGTTAATGATTGGTACAGTGAGTAAGTCACCCTCATATTTAGCATGATCAATTGCTCCAAAAAGAATGGAACCTGTTTTGGAGTCTTCTTCTCCCAAATAAATCGAATAAACATTTTTTTTGATAATACCTTGATTCTTTAATCTAATTGGGAAGTTTTCATATTGATATGGGCTTTGTCCTCTTGCTCTAGAGTAGGTGCTTTCAAGCCCTGGTAAACCAATACCAAACACACCAATGTTCGACGAGGTTCTATTAACCACACCAAATGACAAGTTTTTAACTGTAACATTTCCGAGAGTTACTTCATCCTGACCCCAGAAACCAGTGGCAAAGGTAGCATCAGCGTATTGAATGTCAAATTGAGGAGCTGAGTCATTACTACTGAAAGTATCGGAATTTTCAACATCGAATGAACCGAACTCGGTACAGCCACGAGAGCCGGAACTAGAACCGGAACCAGATCCGAAACCACTAGAACCTGAACTTGAGCCAGAAGCGGTGGCAGATTGAACAGCAGAAGTAAATGGCCCACCTTGAGAAACAACCAAGGTTGATGTTTCAACCTTTTTGTGAATTGGTTTATTATTGGGGTTTAAAATGGAATCAACCACAACATCTCGTATATCATTTTGCTCTTTCTCTTCTCTCTTACTACGAGCCAAACAGGACAAATCAGTATCCATCACCCACAAATCAGAGGAACCGGTATCAATCAAAACACCGACCTTATCTTTGTTTTGGCCCATGTCAAGCTCAACCATATAGTAAGTTTGTTTGTTCTCCAACTCCATATTTACCAGGTCTCTCTTTACTAAGCGAGGAGAATCATCCCCATTCATCACAATTGAGTTTCTATCATTTCCACGATAGATATTGAAGTCCAATTGGAGACCTTGTGAAGCCACAACAGGTACTATCAGCAATAACAGTAATCTCATGAAAGTGGTTGTTTAAACGTAAGGAATTGTTGCTTTTGAAATGCCGAAATGGAATTTATGAGCAGGTGCGGACAGGCAAATAGTATAAGATGCAGTAGAATCAAAAATAGGACAATAGAATGTGGTTATATACAATACCAGCAATCTATTAAAAGAATAATTCCAGGAAAAGTTGGATGAATTGATCTTTGTAATGCGGAGGTGCTGGAGTATTTATCTGATTCCACTACCACAGGTAGAAGTAAGCCGCGGGGTTCCTGAGTTCTCAGGCAGGGGAAGTTGATGCTTGGCTTTATGACTGGTATGAGATTTGATTTACAGGTCATTAGTGCGCGAGTTAACAAACATAGCTTGGAACACACAGCCACATGGGTTATTGCGCCGACAATACCGCACCGGAGACAGACGGACATGTCTACCAGTTAACAACTAGGCTTGGCAATAGCTGTGACCAAGTGACGTTGAACGATTATGCATGATAGATGTCCGATATTGCAATTTAATTAACCTGTATATGGTCAGCAGCACTGTTGTTCACAGAGCCCGATGATGAGTTCTCCACAACGGGTCTGTTCACCGCCAAGAAGAAGATGAGATAGGTACTCTTTGAATGTAATTCGTGTGTGACGCTGACAAATAATAAGGTACATCTAATGATATTCTTACCTCAGTTTCATCAATATGGAAATAGCTAAGATTTAAGGTTCGCTACAAATCAACCGAGTTTTGATACTTAGGTGCTGTGGGAAGTGAATCTGCAATACAGGTTTCAGTTTCAGTAGCTTAAATATACTCAGCCGGGTGCCTATTTTACTAAACAGTTGGAGATAGTATATTCACTGATGAAATTCAACTCGTCATTCTGCCGGAACAACGTGGGCTATGTACTCCTCAACGATCGTCGTGTCAAAGAGGTATCCTGATAACCTGCATTTATTGCTATCGATCAATGCTTGTTCCATGTGGATGTTTGGGGTAATATCTAGCAAGGGTTTATTTTCATTGGAATCGTCCATCTCCAAGTGACTGAAAAACTCCCAAACCTTGGTGGCGTAACCCACCAACATCTCCAGTGATCCGTAGTAAGCTTTGATAAGAAGACTCCAGTTTTCGCTTGCGACATTGTTCTCGTACTCACTAATCAACTCATGTATGGTTTCGAAGCCCTGGTCGTTTTTTCGTAAGTATTGTGAGGTTTCCTGAATAAACCTGATGGTTCTATTACAGTACTCCATGCAGTTAAATTTGGCTAAAAATGCACTATTCGCAAATCTGGCAATAACTTTTTCATATTGATTGAAGACCCTGTGATAAGTATCGATTATGTCCAAGTGAAATTTTTTGCCAGAAACGATGAAGCCTTGAAACACTGCCAAAAATACAGATTGATACACCAAACAATTGTAGAAAATTCGAATCACTGATAATGAGTTACTGTTTACCAATTCGATAATAAGGTCTTTTGAATCTCCATACTTACCTGTGACTAACTCATCAAGTAAAACGAAATGATTGAACAAATTGGTCATAGAAGTGAAATAGGAAATATATCGTAATGAAGGAAAGTATCCAGTTTCCACACGAATAAAACTCAACCATCTCACAAATAAACTTAATGTGTATTGGTTTTTTGCTAGAAGATCCACATAAGATTGCTCAAACGAGAAATTAGAGAGTTCTTCAGTTGTTGGAGACGCCTGCGTCTTATAATACTTTTCTTGTATTTCAACGAGATCATCTTTTAAAAGGAGTACCACATGAGCATATAAGTACAAATATCGCCTAATGATATCCTGTCGGGAAGTAGTTTTAACACCACGTTTGTAATAGAGTCCCCATAATTTAATTTGATGTTGACACAATTGATTTTCTTCACTACTTCCATTCTTTCCATACATAAACTCTAGGACTTTTGCATGGGGTAAGATTGTACCCATCAATTGAGGTGAAGAAAGTAATGATCCCTTGTATTGGAAAAATGAAAATTCAATCTCCACAAGTCGTATTTGAATCCAGTACCTTGCAAGTATCTTGAATTCGATTTTCTTGGGATATTCCAGAATACTGAATCCTGGGTGTAGCTCAGGAAGTGTCATAGTAGGAACCGCTGCTGTACTATCGTTTTCAGGATCTTCAATAAGTTCAATGAAACCACTATTCAAAACAATATAGTTTAATAAATTATTGAACTCCAAGTAATTCTCCACAACCTGATTCGTACAAGTATAAAGGTGTTTTATCAAAAAATACCAATCAAGCAAGTACAAAATGTCGGTAGTTTTGCTGTATCTGACTATTTTCCCTTTCAAAAATTTGGAAATCTTTACCCAATCCTCGACGAGATCAGTATTTGGTCTGAAACTAGAACTTTCGATTAATGAATTGTTCAAATCTTTATCTTCCATTTGTAAACCATTTGAAAATATTATGAAGAACATTGTAATGATTCTCATCTCAACCAAGGTAAAAACATGACTCTTACTTATGTCAAGCTCATTGATACTAAGAATCAGATTATATATCCCTTCAAATTGAGTCAACAACACCTTTGAATTTGTTAATGTCAAGACATGAGGTGATTCACAAATGCTATATTGCTTGTACAATCTCTGAACTATCTCGAATGAATTTGGTAAAAGTCGTTTAATTCTTCCTAATTCGACCATCGAGAGTTCAACTTCTACTTGCCAATCTTCTTGTAATTCTGTTTCGATAGCACTTGAGGATTCAGAAAATGGATTCACCCAATAAGAGCGTTTATCTTTACCAGAATAGTTGGTTTTTGGGTTAGCCTTATCATATCTGATGAATGAGTTGCTTGATTGATTGTTGACATAAGAAATTGATGGCTGCCCAACAGGGGCATAGTGACTAAGTGAATTTTTAGATGCATAGCCATTCTCCATCAATGAATTTCCTTCCATAGGTTGATAGGCCCCAGGATGACGAATGTGATTGTATGACAGTGATGGTATGTTTGGGGGTAATGCAGGAGGTTGTGAAAAACTTGAAGCTTGATATGGTGAATATTGGGGATTTCTGATCAAATGAAATGGGTTTCCTGGGTTGTTTGATAGTATAAATGCTGGTGGATTTTGCGGCCCCAATGAACCAGTTGATGAACTTGCCATGCTGTGAATAGTAGCAGAGTTATAATTGATTTGTTGTTGGGACTCCATACTGGGATCATTTCCAACAGCTTCAACTTTAACTTTTACCACAGGGTTGTCTCTGTCTGTCTCATAGACTGTAGCAGTTTCAGATATACTTGTAAGTATTGTCCGTTTCTTTGTCCTCTTCTTACGTTCTTGTATACGCGTCATTTCTTCTTCAGATGGTGGTCTTGGTGGAGACTCCAAGCATTTCTCTTCTCGATGAAACTTTACACAAGAAGAACAAGGAATTTGCAAGTCACATTTGATCTTTAGACTCTTGCAGGACCCACAACTATAGCTTCGCCGTTGGCGCTTCTTATTCTCTTGACTTGCGGCGTCCATATCCGATCTTTCGTAGATGTTGTCCTCCATCATTGCAAGACAAGGCGGTATTGATGTTTTTTCAGAGTACAACGAGTAACCTGAATTATGGCCAGGTTACAGGAGACGTGGTCAAAAGTTGACGGGTATGACTCGAAAGTAAAGTTGCTTAGTGTTCAATTAGGATGGATCTTGTGAGCCAATTCTATCAACTTCAATTGACGTCTCACGTGAATGATGGATCTCGAAGAATAACTGGTTCTTCCCTCTTCGGGTAGGTTACATTTGTTTGTTTGATTTAAGTGCAGGAGATCTCTATTGAATTCAACACGCAAATGGTATGTGAGAGCGAATCTGAGATGCAAATAGTTCAGTTATCAATTTATCTTTCCCTTGCCAAGTCGGGGAAGCGGGACCTGATGACGTGAAACCATAAAGAAAATGTACGTCTTCACTAACAGACTTTGGCTACCAGATCTGTTTAGTTTACAAGAATTTGGCTCATTTGTATGCTGATTGGCTTACAGTATAATTCGCTACCAACTATCCTCTGAGTGAAATGATCGCCGTTATCTGGATTTTATATCATGTTTAAGCTGCTTTTTTGGGCCACAAAGGCAAGAAATGCGGATAAATAAAATAATTAAAATGTAATTTTATTTGAAATGCTCTCGGGATCAAACTGCAAAAATTAGAATCCAAACTGCAAAAACTCGCGAAGGCTAAAAAACGTTATAACCTGTAAAACACCCAAAATCTCAACTAAGTCGCACATTTGTTTTTGCTCGGTGCACGACAGAACCAACCAATTGTCGTTGAACAAATTTTACTCAATAAGCTAAACTGGTTTAGTAGTGAGCAGAGTTCTGTGAACCCAAAGAATAAGCACAGGTGATTTTATAACCACAAGCATATTGAATAATTGGAGACTTAATTGAAATATCAAAGTCGTATCTCGCAAATATTTCGAAATGATTTCCAGAGCTTCCAGAACTGCTCTTAAGGCAAGAGTGATCCCAAGCACCATCCGTGGCTTCAAGATTGCAGCAGTTACCAAGAAGGACTATTCAGATGATTTGGTAGATTTGAGTAAATTGCCAAGAAGAAAGCCAGTTGACAACTATGTTCCATTAGTTAACCCAACTGAAAAATATAAAGAACAAATTGAAGAGTTACACAAGTTTGGTAAGTATATCATGGCTTGTATGCCAAAGTACATTCAACAATTCTCAGTTTGGAAAGATGAATTGACCATATACATCCCTCCAAGTGCTGTGAGACCAGTCATGGTATTTTTGAAGAACCATACTGCTGCTCAATTTAAGTCTATGGCTGATGTCACCGCTGCTGATTACCCATCCAGAACCAATAGATTCGATGTTGTTTACAATATGTTATCTGTTCGTCATAACTCAAGAATTAGAGTCAAGACTTACGCTAGCGAAACCAGTTCTGTTCCTTCCGTTGTTCCAATTTTCCAAGGTGCTAACTGGTTTGAGAGAGAAACTTACGATTTGTTTGGTATCTTCTTTGAAGGTCACCCAGATTTGAGAAGAATCATGACCGATTATGGTTTTGAGGGTCACCCATTGAGAAAAGACTTCCCTACTACTGGTTATACTGAGGTCAGATATGATGAAGAGAAGAAGAGAGTTATCTACGAACCATTAGAATTGACTCAAGCATTTAGAAACTTCGCCGTTGGGTCATCTGTTTGGGAACAAGTTGGAGAAGGTAAGGATTTCACTCCAGAAGCTTTCAAGTTACCAACTCCTCAACCTGAACCTGAAGCTGAGCCAGAAAAGAAGTAATCGTGCAAAGAGAAAAGTAAAAGCGATTATTCACTACCAATTTCAAGCATAAGGTAGACATACTAGTTAACTAGATCTCCATCCATTTAATTTCTCATCTTTTCATGCATTTTTATATAGTATTTATTGATCAATAGATCAGTTGAAAGTCAATTATCTTGTACATTAATCCAAGAATGGATTCAACCTTTTACTTGAGATTGAAGCTTAGCCAATTCTTGGTTTTTTTGATTTAAGAAATCTTCAAGAGTAGCAACTTGTGACTCAATTAAATCTATATCATTTTTCACATCACTCAAATCTTTGCTATTGGAATTACTTGATTTAGACAACAAAGATTCTTTATATTTCAATAATTGTTCAAATTCGTATTTGATCATTGAATTTCTTTGATTTTCTTCTTCAAAGTATTGTGAACCTTTCTCTACTTTCTCTAATAAGTTCTCCAAATCTGCTAATTCTCTCTTTAATCTGACTTCTTCCCAGTCGGTTCCCTCAGTAGCCGAAAAGTCAGTTCCTCTTTCCGAAGTTGTTTGACCAATATTAGACAAATAAGTACTTGCAAACTTTTTAGTACCAGTTGGAGCACTATAATTAGAACTAGAACTTGCTGGTTTATAATTGGAGTTTGATAAGTCATAATTTGGAACTTCCTTCGAGAAAGTTGCACGCAAAGATGCAGGTACACCTCTTGGAATACGCTTTCCATTTTCTCTTTGGTTCAAGATATGTAAGAACACCAACACTTGGTCTTTGTCGATAGTTTCAAATGACTTCGGATTGACCAAGTTCCAAGCTGATGAAATATCACTGGAAGGAACCTTAGATAAAGTCTTATACAAACCTTCCAAAGAATCGAATCTGACTCTACCATATGAATCACTATTTGAATTATAGATTGATTCATATGTTGACTTATCAGTGGGTGAAATGTACCAGTCAAAATCATCACTTAATCCATCTTCACCATCATCGATATCTTCGAATCCGGGGTTAGAGTTGGTTCCTCCACTAACAGCCCGGTTTGCTTGAACTAGATGGGCCTTAGAACCGGGAATTAACCAACCCGGTAATGCTGCCGGTATACTGGTAATGGATCCATTCACTAAATCAAAGATTAATCTCATGGTGATACAAAATTCCTCGAAATCAAGCTTTCCATCATTATCTATATCAGAAACCTCCCAAATCTGAGAGAGTTGAGCATCTTGAAGTCTT
Source organism: Suhomyces chickasaworum (assembly GCA_030568495.1). Lineage (NCBI taxonomy): Eukaryota > Fungi > Ascomycota > Pichiomycetes > Serinales > Debaryomycetaceae > Suhomyces > Suhomyces chickasaworum. The sequence continues at coordinate 209,388 of JAJMGF010000013.1, read as the reverse complement.
GAATTCTTTAACACTGGTGATACCTTCTCTCCCGTCAACTTATTATTGTCTGGTTTCAATCCTTGGAAGATCTCCCAGTATTTCTTAATCTCCCACTCTTCTAAACGGGGCATGTTTCAGAATTCGAATATTCAATTGCACAACAAGAAGTTTTATGATTCAGATTTTGATAGTGAAACAATGTTGGTCTATCAAAGTTTGAGTTTGAGTTTGAGTTTTCGAATTACAATTATGGAGGTGGATTTAGATTAGGTTCGAGGAGCGCGTGACCAACGAAGTGTGACCCAACATCACGTGACACAAAATACCTTCAAACTCAGGGTAATCACCTAAATTAGTGTAACAGATCCTCGAAACTACAGAGATGTTACTGAACTAACAAGAGGGGTTTTCCTCTATAAGGCAATGTATTTGTCTATCGAATGTATTTTTCTCGTATGAAACAAGGGCGGTTGGTGTAGTGGTTAACATATCTGCCTTCCAAGCAGGTGTCACGGGTTCGATTCCCGTACCGCTCATTCTTTTTTGATGCTCATACATTTATCCTGAAAGGAGTATATTATTCATAATATCAGTTTAAATAACTTTATAATAATAATGATTGAAAGTAAAATAACCTTGAGCATCGGTAAAACCAATTAATCAAGTATTATTTAACCCTCCGGGATTTAGTTAAATATATATAAGATTATATACTAAGGTATATTATCAAAGATATTGAAATATAATCACTGAGTATGACCACCAAACTGTTCTTTTTTTTTCTTTTTTTCATTGAATATGCTAATATGAAATTGCAAATCTTCATTGATATCAATTTTAGGAATTAGTGATTGATCTTTGCTCTTAATTATATCACGTAAGACTTAAGAGTAACATCTTTTCTTTATAGATAATTATATCACGTAAGACTTAAGATTATCACCTTTCATTGTTTAATTGTATTGTTATACCTATCTATTTACATACGAATTATTCTCGACATGAAGTTAGCAAATAACTTATTTGATTTCTTCTTCTTCATCCCAATCATACCTTCCCTCAATGATATCTACCAAACTATCTTGAATCATCGAACTTTCTTCGTCCATGGGAAGCTCGCTTAATTCCTTCTCTTTTTGATGGCCACCCATCATGGTCTTCATTCTCCATCCAAATTCTTTAAAACTTGACACATCAAGTATCCAACAACCTCCAAATATGAACATGGAAGAAACAGTACCACAAAGCATGGTACCCGTACCAACTGCCACAGCGGCATCAGTAGTGAAATTATAACTCAAAGGGGGAGCGTGGTTACCTTGAAATAACGTGGGAACGTACTGACGAGTTATGGTGGACTTGTAGGCAAATCTAGATGCGAAGATGGTAGCAGCAGCTGAAGTAAGGAAGAATACCATCTGCCTTTTACGACGATTCATATATTCATCAGAAGCATCTGCTATCTTGAAATTATAATCAGAAAGTAGCTTTCGTAAGGTGGTAGTCTCAGTCATCTGGTAATGAACTATGGTTATATTGAATATTTCAAATTTACATGTCGAGTAGTGTACATACCATTTAACTTAGTAACAATTCAATTTATAATAAGGTAATACATATAATGATAAACAAATTTCAATCAATAGAAAATAAAAAACAAAAACGAACTGGACAAGAGACTATTCTAGTTTACAAAACTCGAAAATTAAATCAAATCAGATTTCTTCCTTGAATAAACCTCCCTTGTTAGGGTTTTTACCCAAGGAGATTTCATCATCGTAGACACCAGTGCTGGCGATGGAATCAGTTTGAGTGGTTGCCTTCTTTGGTTCTTTTGGCTCCTTTGGCTCCTTCGAAACATCTATCTTGCTCACTGCTGGCTTTGACTCTTCCTTCTTCACTTCTTTGGAGACTGGCTTGGAGACTGGCTTAGAAACTGGCTTTGGCGCAGACTTGGTAGAAACTTTGGTCTCTGATTTTTCCTTTTTGAATAAACTACTAAATCTGAAACTCTTCTTTTCTGATGGGATTGCAACAGGTGCTGGACGCTTAGCAACAGGTTCCTTAGTCTTAGGAGTAGTCTTAGCTTCCTTCACTGGTTCGCTCTTAGGCTCAATAGAAGCAACATCCAACATAGTATTCTTATTACCGGAACTTTTTGGAACTTCAGCCTTCTTGGCTTCAGGAACTTCAACAGAAAATAACGAAGATGTATCTCTCAATTTACTTTCATCAATGGTCGATCTCATGTGAACTGGTAATTCCTCATTAAGCTTGTGCTCATTCTTAACATTTTCGTCAATATGCTTCAAGATTTCTTCTTTGTGAGCAGCTTTGGTGTCTAAGTGTTCCTTCTTCTCCTTTTCTAAAGCTTCCAACTTCTCGTCAAGATCTTTATGCGTTTCAGCTGCAGTCTTTTCTTCATCAGCATGGGCAACATTCAACTCCTCAAGATCCTTATTCGAGGCTTCATGCTTCGAGATTGCTTCTTCCAAGTCTTTGGTGTATTGCTCAATTTCAGCCTTGGTGCTTTCCAACTTAGTGGTCAACTCTTCAAGCTTTTCTTCGTTTTCCTTGTTCGAAGCCTCGGCTCCCTTGACTTCTTCTGCCAACTCATCTCTAGTATCAGTCAATTCCTTCAATTTTGAGTTTTCTTGTTCTAACTCATCTAAGGTAGGTTTCAACAATTCATCCTTTTCAGCCTGCATCTCAGCCAACTCATTCTTACGACCAGAAATTAATTCAGCTTCTTCTTCATCAATACGATCTTGGTTGGTTTGCTTTTCAGCCAAAATCACTTCCTTCTCATCAGAATGTTTCTTCTGCAATTCCTTAAATTCAACATTGCCAGTCTCAACCTCAGCATGTCTTTCTGTTTGATGAGTAGTAAATGCTTCATCCTCACCCTTTTTACGTTGCTCATTGTCAGTGATTCTCTTCTGTTTGGCGATTTCTAAATCAGCCTTCTCTTGACTTCTTTGTTGAGTTTTTTCACTCTTGAACTTCAAATGTAAGGCAGCCAATTCAGATTGCTTAGACTTATGGGTGTTGTCAAAATCTCTTTGAGCGGTTGCCTTGGCATCAATGTCGTTCAAAACTGGTTGAACAATAGAAGAAGCCAACTTGTCCAAGTCACTTTGTAACATTGTCAATCCTCCTCCCAAATCAATGACACCAGCCTTATTATTTTTAAGTCTTTCGTCACTGTTCTTTTGAGCAAGAGCTAAGGCATTGGCGTACAATTGAGCTTGTGCCTTGAAGTCCTTGCTTGAAGATGAATTGATAGATTGTAATCTCTCCTGGGCTTTAGCATTAGCAGCAGCTAATAAGGCGGAGTCAACGACATCAACAGCTTGGAAAGTCTTTGTTCTACGCTGATTAGCAACTTGGTTGCTAAAGCCAGCACCATGTCTCAAGGAAGCAGCAGCTCCATTGGCAGCTAAATCCTCCTCGGTTTGGTTCAAAAACTCAGTTGGAGTTTGATGAGACGCCACCTTGAGTCCAGAACGGTAATCAGCTTCTGGATTGAATCTAGAGTTCAATGACTTTGTAGAATTCTTATTGGCCACAGCATTGATTTTATCAATGCTGAGAATTGTAGCTGAGTTTTTTGTAACCAAACCACTTCTCAGGACATCCTTTTGGGGATTAATTCTGGAGTTCATGGTGCTGGTTGAATTGGTTGTGGCAACCTTGTAAATGGAATCTCCTTTGAAAGCTGGAACACCAGTATTAGTGGTATTAGTAGTATGCAGAGAAGTCAAGGTTGAGGTTCTAGCATTAGCAGCAGCAGCATCTGCATAGGCATCTGTTTGGTCTCTAGACCAAGCAGTAATATTACCCTTTTTAGCAGCCAATGCAGCTTGATGGGCTTCAACAGCCTCGACTCTCTCGTAGGTTGGTTTCACGGTTAAGTCGGCAGAAGCAGCCAATAAGGCAGCGGTGTCGGAAGCACTGGAATTGACACCAACAGAAGTAGCACTAGGCAGGGTGAAAATCCCTTGCTTCAACTTCTGTTGATACAACGCTTGTTGTGACAATGGCTTGCCAGTGGTTTGGTAAGAAGAACGAGACATGCTAACGGGCATATATCAGAATTTCTAAAAAAGAAGGTTAATCCACACAGTTGATGGTTTGAATTACTCAGGGGAATATGTTTTTAAGCAAGAAGTGATCGTATGAACACTTTAACACAAGTTTGGTGAATGAACTAGTCAACAGCAATGAAAGATGAAATTTAGCCGTAGATGAAAATTAAAGTCAATGGTACTGTTAAAAAAGCAGTTAATAAGCTAGAGGGTATAGAAGACGATTCAATCGGTCAACTAAAGGTTCTAACGACTGGAAGTAAAAGGTACTATGACGTTGGAGTAATGAGTTTTGATAGTGAACGTCACGCTTGCTAACAACCCTTGGTCGTCCATTTCGGGAATGGGGAATACACTCCTGCATGCATGGAATTCTACGTTGGGGGGCACTGCGGATTTGGGATGGAAGAAACCCAAGAGAAGAACAAAAGAAAGCAACCAACGTTATACGAGTCATGGTTAGGCTAGGGCGTCTAATCCAATACAAATAATTGTCTACAGAAAAGACAAAGAAGGAAATCTGAAGAGGTCTAGAGAACTCATTTGCTGAATTATTCAGTTTACGGCTGAGACGGAACGGCGTCTCCTAAAATCTCACGTGTGGGCGGGTGACCCCGCGCCCACAACCGCGCTTAGAACGTCATTTTCAATTACACGATAACTTGATGAGTGAAAGAATTGGACTCATCATCGGAGGCACAGGAGGATTGAGATGTTGACTCAATTTGAGGAGCCAATGGAATTGATTGGCGTGGTTTTGTAGTCTAAGGCTTGGCTTGTGGTTGAGCCATTTCCTCTTTAAGGCGGTTGCCATTCCAATGCGGTAAGGTTAGTTGCCTGATTGTCAGTCTTACAAAAACAAATGGACAAGTCCGGAGTCGAACCAGAGGCCTTTCGCGTGCGAAGCGAACGCGCTACCAACTGCGCCACATGCCCAAAGAAAATGTAGAAAAGCCACAAAGTGGTCTGTTAATATATTGGGGAACATTTCATGCCCATCGCCCTACACCGCCCTGAACCGCTTTAAACAGCTTTAAACAGTACTAAAATGCCCTACAAATTCCAATGAAGACCTTATTGATTTTAGAGGAAACGAACCACCTCAACACTCCGTCAATGGGATTTCCATCCACGCGTTTCCCCTCCACGACACCATGAAATCCAGTGTGAATATCATTGTAAATATTTCACTAGATTCGATTCACCCAGGCAACATAAGAATTACCGTGAAACAGATTCTCGCATAGTAAAGTATGATACACCATAAAGCTTAAAGTATGCTATAGTATGTCATTGAATAATACGTGTGTGAGTAGTATATTTGCACCCATTAGCCAGCCATCTTTCAAAGAATGGTTACCCGCCCTCAAACTGAAAAAAGATGGGGTTCATTAGATAACCCTCTAAGGAAAAAATCGGTACCAGTAAGCACATGCCTCGTATAACCAATCCTCGTGGACGTGAGACTGGTCTCTATAGGAATATTCCAGGAGATCCAACCCCAACCACCCTCACAACAACCAGAAAACGTCGGTACCATCCTGGAACGTTAGCTATAAGGGAAATTAGACAATACCAGAAGTCCACCGATCTTTTGATTCGAAAATTACCATTTGCCAGATTGATTAAAGAGATCTCCACCAACTACATTGGAGTAGACTATGGTATCAGATGGCAGTCCAATGCCATTTTAGCTCTTCAAGAATCCTGTGAAGCATTCTTGGTCCACTTGTTGGAGGACACAAATTTGTGTGCATTGCATGCTAAGAGAGTAACTATAATGAAGAGAGATATACAATTAGCCAGGCGTATTAGAGGCCAGTGGTGAATTAAGAGTGAAAGATGCGAAATCACTCCAATACTTCCAAGCTCATCTCGTTATTAGAGGCCAGTGGTGAATTAAGGGTGAAAGGTTCGAAATTACACCAATACTTCCAACACATCTCATTCTAAACTAATGGGTCACACTATGTGCATTCAATTGCACGATCTTGCTATCGTTGATCGGACAGTTTGGGGTTTTCTGTTGTTTGATGAGCCCATATAGTTCGTGGATTGGGAACTCCTTTTCTAGATTTAGGTTTGAGAACTGTTTGCTGAATGGTAACCTTAACCAACAACCCAATGGAGGGTAATAAAAGGGTTGACTCCGTCTCAAGTCTAATCAGGCCATGGGCCCGAGTAAACTCCCGAAATGTGAGAGAAACAATTGGCTTCTGGACTCATTCAAAAAGTCGGCACAACAGAATGTGTCAAGGAACTCAATTTTACACCTAAGCTATATCTTTAAAAGCCCCTGATGATGGCCATATCGGTATAATAAGCTTCCCCACTATCGGTACTTTAGTCGGAGTATCATGACATATGACATCATGTTGAACTGCGAACCGATATGTCCATTTTGCGTGGCACATGGGATGACCCTGAGAGTTAACACTCACAGCATTCTGATAATACTCCTATCTAATTTATGGGTTAGACCAATCAGGGTTCCGACATCACCAAATGATCATATGATAAAATGACCAATTGAGAAGTCATTACTATAATTATAATTCTTGTACTACTTTTAATTAGTGTATAGCTTGTATAACGGACGGAACAAATTAGCTCTGGTGAGAACACACTAGTTTTATCACTTTTGTATTGTAACCACTGTTGTCAAGAGGAAAATCAGCATATAACCACATGCACCATGGGTGGTAACTCACTTGGATGGGACCACGCCATGGGAGTTTCTGGCCCTATAGTGATGCAACCTTAGTGATGCTACATTGGAAGTTTGTTCAACAGTTGGCAGTGGGGGAACCAGTTCAAATTCCACACAGGACTATTATTGAACAATAGACATTGAGCACAATAGTGAGATTGTTGGCAACATGTTAGAATTGAAGTATCAATTGTGGGGTCTTCTGATAGCAATCGATGGCCCAGGACAGTTGAAAGTTGAAAGTTGAAAGTTGAGAGTTTGAGCTTATGGCGGTTGATTAATTTAATTAGTTTAACTGTAAAGGGTAACAATATGGCTCGTCGTAGCTACGCCTACGCCTACGCTACGCCTGAAGTCGATAAGGTGCCTTATACGGCCACAATCATCGCACTTCGGCTATCTCTATTTTTTGGGTGATAGCACGATACTGTGCCCTTACACAGGCATGTAATATCGATATTGGGTGCCTTAATGCGGGCTACAATGCAATTTTTGCAGTTAGGTTGTTACGGGCGATTTATGCATCAACCGAGTGGTGTGATTGGTCAATCCACGAGTGGCTGGCTCTATTTGTCACGAGCGTTGCTCCTGTCTCTTGAGCAATCGCTTCCCTGGGATGCCCCCTGCAGGATGCTGCCGCTGTGTGCAGGTGATCATCTCCACACCGCAGTGATGCTATAGACCCGATTTGGCCCAGTAACAATCTCACAACTATTACCACTCACCTTGTACAGCGCCTCGTACGAAGGAAGGTTTCGGTAACCTACCAATTTCGTAGTAGCACCCCACCGCCTCTATCGTTAAGACGCCACGTTACTGCCACGGTACTTATCCTTATTAGGGACGCCGAATTACCCCCGAATCCCAAGCCCCAACCTTTTGACCACCCCCCTTTGACTAGACGACTGTGGTCGTGCTCGCGGTGTGCATTACTATGGGATGCTTCCACCGAGTCGGAATGCAGTTTTTCTACACATTGTTTCTTCTGTCATATGATTAACTACCGCCCTTTATTATAAATAGGTCAGAGCCCATCTTTCACTAATACTAAGTGCCTCCACAGACATTTCCCTTGAGGTGACCTAGTTCTTTTAACGTTAGAATCATCCCAATCGATTCAATCGGCTCATCCAGGTTACTGGCCATTAGCCACTTTTGTTTACCTGCCAGTCAAATTAATTGAATCACCCTTTATCTATCATAGACTACAGAGGTACCCCAACCTATCCAGCCATAACCATGGCTACCGTCACCACGACTAAGAAGAAGAAGCTTGTATACAAGCAAGATCCAGATGGAGTGTTTCGTTTGAAGAAGGTTGATAACGATGAACCCCACCCTCCCAAAGCGTCACTGCCAGCAGACACTACCGCGGGGCTTTTGAACGAGCTTTTGGACTGTTCCTACAAAATCATTGATCACCTCCCAGAGCCCAATTTGACTCCCGTAGAACCTACGATTCCTGTACCTCCTAGTCCAGTTCCAAGTCACGCTGAACCTGTGGAGCATCATCCTCATTTCGATCCTGTCCCAGAGATTGTTTCCGATCCTCCATCGTCTAAGTCCCTCGATTTGACACATTCGCACGACAAAAAGCGTAAGAAGAAAACAAAGCTCAGATCAAAGACTCCAACAAAGACTCAACTGCCACCTTCACTGGTACCCAATACTCCTTCCAAAAGTTCACAGGCTCCAGTTAAATCCCATTGGTTGAACATGGCAGTAACTAACGCTAAGACACAAGCAAAGCAGTTCCATCCTCCTAGTTTTGTCTTAGGAGGGTGTACCGCAGGTTTAGTGTACGTGCTGCGGGCAGCTCTTGCACATTATGCATTGATGGGTTTCAACATCCTTAAGTTTGCCATCTTATGGGGTGTCTTGTTGGTTGGTATCTGTTGGTGGTCAGGTTTGATTAAAGCTCAAGATACTGAACGTTTAACTGATATCATGAATAGTTTGAAAGTTAAATTAGGTTTATCTGGAGCAATTGCTCCACTGTCGGAGTTCGTTGCCGAAGATGATGAAGGAGAATACTCCGATGAAGAATATGAATACTCAAACCATGCACATAATGATGCATACTTTCACAGTGACGTTAGATCTAACTCATCAGATCCAACCTCTCCAACCAGTGTTCGTTCTGCTAGTTCATTGATTGGAGAAATTCCTGCTCCCCCTGCAAATATCCGCAGAAATACATTAACGAAGGTTACGCCATTTAAATTCACACCCAAGTCCGACAGACATCAAAGTACACCCGACTTGAGTCAACACGTCAAGAGTCAACCACCAAAGCTTAACCGTATTAACACCACTGGTTTGCGTAATGGTCCCTTAAAGAGCCCAAACAGTAAGCTTTCTCCACGTAAACCACGCCATGGTTCCATGGACTCAACTGCATCAAACAAACGTTTGCCCCCTTACCCTAAAGAGGCTGAAGAGTTACCATTTATTAACGAGGTCAAATTGGTTAGTTCAGGTAATGATCAAGAATCGGAATATCTGGTGGATGAATCTCACATACCTCAAAGACTGAATACAACTTTAAGTAAAAAGTCCGTCTTGGGGACGAGATCAAATTATAACAAATTCTTGGCCAATGTTCAAGATAACGATCACGAAGATTAGTCTAGTAAAGTTAACTAGAAACTATCATCACTTTAGTTTATAGTTAATAGTTTTTTAATAATAATACAATTCAACATACTTTATTTTAAGAGTACTTGTCTGTAGTTGTAAACTTTTGAATTCAGTGTGCCATTGTGGTCGTGTACCTACCACGCACTTGAATATCAAAATTTCGAGTCTCCAGTAAAACAACAACTGTAACACCAATTGGAAGACATAGACTACGATGCCATTCTATAAAGAAGACAGTTACCTTGTTGTTTATCCAGGTTCGAGCCACGTGCTCTTCACCTTTGGTTTACAAGACCTGTTGTCCCCTCCATTGTTCAAGATTCCATCAGTGGTATATCAAGATCCTAACACCAAGAAGTACCTGGCTAAGAAAGAGCAAGGTTGCAATGAAATTTGGCCAATCCAAGGGTCTAAAATTGTTGACCTTGATGCCTTCAATCAGCTTTTGAAAATCATATTACAAAGTATTATTCAAGCTAATCCAATTGTTACTATTAATCAAATTCCACTCTTGATGATCGCACCATCATTGACTTGGTCAAGAAAAAGCGTTGAATACATCACCAAATACGCTATTGAATCGTTGGAATTCACTGCATTCAATATCATTGATATTTCAATAGCATCCACTTTCGGTGTGGGCTCCTCTCCAAATTCTGTGGTGGTAAAAGTTGGTGCTGACTCTACACAAGTGGTACCTGTTGTGGGTAACCAAGCAGTAAAATTTGCAGGAAAATCTTTGAATGTGGGAGGTAATTTGATCAATAAGGAATTGAAATCTATCTTACCAAACTTTACTGATAAGCAAATCGAAGAATTAAAAACTTCAGGAATATATGAAGTGTTAAATAATCATGAGGGATCATTCTACACATTTGCTGACTTAAAGAAAGTGGAAAACTCTGAAGAATTTGATGTTGCCAAGATGGTTGCACAAACTAATGACATTAGATCGTTAGCAGATGACCATCAAGACTCAAAGCCAAATAAAGAGCTCGAAACAAACTACTTCATAGATTCTGAAACCAACGAAAAGGTCCTTGTTGGAAAGGAAAGATTCCAAGGTAGTTCAGATCTCGTGAAAGCGATTGCTGATACAATTTACCAGAGTTTGGCCGTTATACCAGATACCGAAAAAAGACAAGACTGTTACGATAATATGATTTTCGTTGGGTCAACCTTTCAAATTCCAGGCTTGAAAGAAGCCGTGTTATATAAGATTGTTGAGGATTACTTGGTGAAAGAACCTAGTACGGGTGCGGCACAAGTGGCTGATGCCAATGGAGTAAACCCTGCCATTCTTGCATACCAACAAGCAGAAGAATCAAACGAAGATAGCGGGAACAACTTGGCCCAAGTCCCAAGTTCCGTCAAGTTGTGCAAATATCCTGAGTACTTCCCTGAATGGAAACAACCAAAAGAAAAGGGTGGTTCATGGCACGATATATACTTTCTCGGTGCCCAAATCTATGCTAAGCAAATCTTCACAAACAACTCCAACCACGGCAGAGATTTGTTCATCGATAGTGATATTTACGAAGAAAGAGGTCCTCAGAGTATTTGGGATGTTAGCATTTAAACATGCATATAAGCTGAATGATAAATTACATTTGCGCCAGTTCCAACAAGTTCCAACAAGTTCCACAAATTCCACAAATTCTACAAGTTCCACAAGTTCCTATCTTTATCAGATCCACCCCCGTGACCTAGAAACGTTACAAAGTTTTTCGTGTTTATTAGCTTCGTACCCTGTAATATTTACGCTTTTCATTTCTGGTTTTCTGTAGTCGCGAGACGCGTATAATTCCATGAAGGATCATCAAATGTGAACATGTTTAAACACGCGGTTCAGAGAGTATACACCCGAACAGCGATAGGAATATCATTACATCAAAGGATGGCACAACAACAGAGCATTGCCCGATTCTTTGGAGGAGGCAAGAAAAATGAAAACGTTGATAAGGTTGAAAACGTTGAAAAGGTTGCCAAGGTGGAGAAGTTAGAAAAGACGGAGAAGATAAAGGCTGTATCTGTGAAAAGCGAAGTGGCGAGTAGCATACCCGATTCAAGGAAACATGCAAGGGAAGATTCAAGTGAAGTGGAGGGTACTGGTGAAATTAAGACTCAAATGGAAGTAGATGGTGTTTCAAGTCCTTCAAAGAAACAGAAATCGGCAGATGATGAGCATGCTGCTAAATCACTGGAATCGCCTTCGAAGAATTCAAAGGCCAACAGTGCCAGTATTGGGAAAGATGAAAAGATTTCCTATTCCAAATTGAGTTCTATTTTTGAAAAGATAGAACAGGAATCTTCAAGACTCAAGATTGTATCCATGGTATCGAATTTCTTCTTGGAGATTTTGCAGAATTCAACTCCAGATAAACTCACCAAGGTTGTTTACTTATTCATCAACAGATTGGGACCAGATTATGAACCTGACTTGGAGTTAGGACTTGGTGAAACTTTGCTCATTAAGGCGATCAGTGAATGTTATGGAAGAGCCCCTGCAAAAATCAAGAAGGACTATCAAGAAGTGGGTGATTTGGGATTGGTTGCACAGAAGTCCAGATCTGGTCAACCAACCATGTTTAAGCCCACTCCGTTAGATATCGACTCTGTTTTTGAAAACTTGACCAAAATTGCAAAATCCACAGGTAAAGATTCCCAAGCAAAGAAAATTGGAGTCATCAATAAGATGTTAACAGCTTGTGATATCAAATCAAATGAAGCAAAGTTTTTGATTAGGTCACTTGAAGGTAAATTGAGAATTGGACTTTCTGAAAAGACTGTCTTAATATCGCTCTCTCAAGCATTTATTGAATACGAATCATATCTAAAAAATTCCTCCACAGGAAAATCTTTCAGAACTCTGGAATCTTCCATAACAGAAGCCGAAGATATCATCCGTGAGGCATTTAGTCGTCTACCAAATTATGAAATATTGATAAAACATGCTTATGCTCATGGAATATTAAATCTTCTTGATCATTGTCAATTGACTCCAGGAATTCCATTGAAACCCATGTTAGCGAAGCCTACAAAATCTATCAGTGAAGTATTAGATAGATTTCAAGGAGAAGAGTTCACCTGTGAATACAAATATGATGGTGAAAGAGCACAAGTACATATCCTCAGCAATGGAGAAGTTAGGATTTATTCGAGAAACTCCGAAGATATGTCTCAAAGATATCCAGATTTGATTTCAATCTCAAAAGACTTTTTAAAGAAACAAGAGGATGTTGAAAATAATGTCACTTCCATGATTTTGGATTGTGAAGCAGTGGCTTGGGATAGAGTCAACAAGAAAATTTTACCTTTTCAAGTTTTATCAACACGTAAAAGAAAGGGAGTCGATGAAAAAGATATAACGGTTCATATTTGTTTGTTTGCATTCGATCTTTTATACCTTGACAGCAATTCATTGATTACCAAATCTTTGAAGGAAAGAAGAGAAATAATGTTGGACAATCTTACCCCAATTGAAGGGAAATTCCAATTTGCAACTAGTAAGAATTCGTCAAACTTGGATGAATTGCAATTATTTTTGGATCAATCTGTGAAAGATGCTTGTGAAGGTTTAATGGTGAAAATGTTAAATGGAACAGAATCCTACTATGAACCATCAAAAAGATCTAGAAATTGGTTGAAGCTTAAGAAAGATTATTTAGCAGGTGTTGGAGATTCTTTGGATTTGGTTGTTATTGGAGCATATATTGGAAAAGGTAAAAGAACTGGTTCATATGGTGGTTTCTTGTTAGCTTCGTACAATTCAGATACTGGGGAATACGAAACAACTTGTAAAATAGGAACAGGATTTTCCGATGAAGATTTGGTACAAATTCATACTAAATTAAAGCCAACAGAAATAAGTCAACCAAAATCTTACTTCATTTATGACACTACCAATTCTAATGCCAAACCAGACGTTTGGTTTGAGCCAACAACCATGTTTGAAGTTTTAACAGCTGATTTGTCATTAAGTCCTATCTATAAGGCTGGACATCAACAATATGGTAGAGGAATTTCGTTAAGATTTCCAAGATTCTTAAGAATAAGAGATGATAAAGGAATTGAAGATGGTACAAGTTCTGATCAAGTTGCGGAATTCTACGAAAGACAAGCAAATATAAATAATTAACTAACTAGTAGTACAAAGGTAATGCATAAATCGATATCAAACTAATAAATAAGAAAGTTAATGATCGTAAGATAATCATAGGTTTATAGATAAGACAATTCAGAAAGGTTGTTAGAGAATTGAAGTATGCAAGGGATGAATTAAGTTGATTTGTCCTTGTTTCTGGTTTCTCTGATTCTATTCTTAATCTTATCAGTCAACTTTTTCTTGGGACTTCCATGAGAGGCCGGTCCAAAATTGAATTCAATTTGGTCGTGTGAGTTATCTCTGGATAACCTATTATATGGAGTATGATCTCTCTTAACATGATAATCATCAAAGATAGAAGCACTCGAGTTGGCAGTTGAGTTCAATGCCGATTGTTGTTCGATGGTTAAATGTGGATTGTTGGCATTTTTATGCAAGGCATAATCTGAGAACATTGGAATATTAGTTAACGAGTTGTCTGAGTTCATCAAGGAAATACCATCAGACACAGATGAAGAATGGCCATTCTCCAATGAAAGAGCACTGTTTGATGAATTTGTAGGTTCCTCTCCATTTCCTCCAACCGATTCCACAGGGGTCTTTTTGATTTTAGTAGATTCTTTGGCAGCTTTTCTTGCCTTCTTTCTACTTTGAATACGTCTATTTCTCAATTCTTCTGTCTTTCTATCTTCCTCCTCATCACTATCAACATAATTGACTTCGTCAGTCATATTGAGTTGATCTTTCATTTCCAATAAGTTGAAATCATTAGGGAATAATTCAGGACCAAATGTATTCACCAATAAGGTGATTTCTTCGATCAATTCGTTTCTCATAGCCTTTAACTCCTTAATAGACAGTCCAGATGTGATGGTTAAATAAAGTGGTCTAATTGACTTGAGTAAATCCAAACCTTGCTCTCCAGTAGTAAGAGCAGAATAAGTCACAGTAACACCACAAATATAAAGAATTACCCACACAAATACCAAACTGAAGTCAAAAACATTTCTGGTGTAGCAATAGTAAGTACCAATGGTTGCATAGAAACTGTAGACGATTGGTGCAATACCCATTGCAATTAAAATCTTCCATGTAGCAATGACATCATTTGCCTTAATCTTAACTGTAGAATTTGCCAATGCAGCTTTTGCTTTCTTAGTGGAAATGAGTTTTGAAGTCATAAAAACAGGGGAGAATAATGTAGCACCAGGTAATGAAAGGGTGAAAAAGAAGAAAATCTTGAGTAATCTGATAATTAAAACTTGAACAGCTTGAAACTTATGGGTCTCGTCACAATGCTCAACGTCATGATCTGGAAGGTACAATTGACGCAAGGATTCATTATAATTCATAATCTTTGATTTGATATTTTGAATTTCTGGTTTATCCTTGAATGTTTGGTACCCTAAAACCAATCTTCTATTCATTTCAACGATCAATGGTAAAGGAAGGTGTTGGGCAAGATTACCTGCGTAAAGTCTTCTAGCAGCTTGAACAACCATAAGAGTTTCATAATCGTCACAAGTGACAGTCACAGCTTTCAAACCAGTAGTAATAATTTCCAATAATTCTTTCACTGATTCACGATTTGTCTCAGGATTTGAATACTTCTTCACAAGTTCTTTAGGGATCTCAATTGGATGACCAAATTCAATCACTGCTCTTGATCTAAACTTGTGAGCACTGAAATAATTCATACCACAAGGTACAATCTTAACGTTACAATCAGGATCATAGTCCATGGCACCGAGAGCCATAATTGCGACACCTGCTTTCAATGGTAACAAGTTGGTTCTATCGTGGGAGCCTCCTTCGGGGAAAATACCAATACAATTTCCAAGAGATAAATGCTTGAACACCAAGTTGTAAACATCTTTTTGGTTAACCTTGTCAGCACTTTTGAACGAAGTACCATTGGCAAGGAGTTCATTGATCTTATCAGTTTGCTTGAAATCCTTTCTGATTATGAGTTCTGTATCGGAAATGATTTCAGAAATTTCCGAAGCTCCGAGTGATTGAGGCAAGGCAATAAGACCTCTGGGCATACATTCCTTGGTAAACTTTGTTCCCTTTCCTTTTACCAAACAAGGATCTTCTTTAACATCAATGAAAATCTTACCCAGGGCCTTCTTTAAATTATCTTGGGCTCTTACCACAGGAATTGACAATTGACACTTTGATAAGAATCCAAACACTTTATGTTTGTATGATTTGGCAGCAATAAGAAACGAGATTCTTCTCTGACTTTCACGCTTGACTTGATTCATAAGAACAATGGGATCCACAAATTGGTTAGCATGAGGAGCAGCCACGAAGATAACGGGACCACTACGAGGAAGACGGAAGGCACCACGAGGTCTGATTTCTCTAAAGAAACAATCAAAGATCACCGAAAAACACCATAATACAAAGTCATAGATCCAGAATCTATACCATGGAGTTTCTTGGTATTTAAATTCAGAGTTGGAAGAGTCGGAGTTGGAATAGCTTGAATCAGGACTGGAAGAGGTTGTGATTTGAGGAGCTATGGGATGGGACGTGTCTTTTGAGGTGTTAACGCTTTCCTGGACAGCGCTGGGGTCAACCAGGCCAGCATTGAGCGACATTGGATATGCAACAGGGGTTCTGGAAACTAACAAGTGTGAAATGTGGGAAACAACCAAGTTAAATAGATAAATGTGGTCCCAGGGATGGTAAGGAAAATGTTTGGTTGGAGCACACCTGATGCACATCAAATAATGAGGCGGGATACGGCCAGGAGGAAACAAAGCTCGGAGATTTTACGGAAGTGACAGGGAAGAGAAAGTGAAGGTGGGGCGTAATAAGGCAGGTATACGGGAAGTTTATGGGGCCAGTTCGGAGATGAGTAGCTTTGACGGATTGTCGGTGTTGCTAGTCATGACCGAGAGCTGAGATACTTGACACTACTGGTAGTTTCTTGTGTCTTGTGTGATTGGTGATTGGTGTAGGGAGATGTGGAGTGATGCGCGATTCTGCAGGTTATGGAATGAAGCAATATGGTAACGGAATTGGGGGAACAGTTGTAGCCAAGTTATTGAATGGAAGGAGATTTTTCTAGAAGATTTAATTACGCAATGAATTGATCAAGGTTTTGGAGGCTGCGAAGGGAAACAATAGCTTGGTGGTTGTGAAGTTTCTAAGGGTGGATAGTATTGAGAAATGCGAATTTCGCACCGAATAGCCCCATTCCTCGGTTCGTCACCACATATTGATGCAGCAAATCCGCCAAATCCGCCAAATCTATTAAGTATCAAGAGTTTTAAGGTTCGAAGGAATTCTTGATTTTTTCCATTTCACCTAACCGTTTCGGATAACCGTTTCGGATAAGAAGAAGTTTAATTAGTACGTGCAGCGCAAATCCGTTAAACTACTGGGGTAAACAAAATATATCTCAGGTGCATATTATCTAAGCATTTGCGCTTAGTGGAGGATAATTTCTGGCTCCTGCCATACTGCTAAACTACTCTGATTCCAACACTAAGGATATTACACCAAAATCACCACAATGGATCTGGACTGTAGTCAATGTTTTTGTTTTATGTTTGGGTTTGGGTTTGGGTTTGGATATGATATTAGATGAGTTTGAGCTTGAAAAGTTACTGGCCTGAGCATCACATCAGATAAGAATATGCTGTTTTGGTACCATTCTGGCAAGATGGAAACTCATCAAACTATCCACTCAGAGGTCAAATTTTGCCAACCCATTATACTGTGTACCTAATTATATACTGTGTACCTAATTGCCCCCTTTGTAATTAATAGCTTCGTTATTAAACCAACCATTTCAACTCTATCTTTATCAAAAAGTACAGAAAGGAGAAACACTCAATTGTGATTGAAACAACTGACAAGCTTACTACAATTAGTGAATCAGAGATAGGTAAGTCCAATAATATCTAAAGTTATTAGGATTTGATATTATGATGATTTGCTACTATGATGATTTGATATTATGGTAACAAATTACACCGATGAAATGTTCTGTATTCACCCAGAGCTTCCTTATTTCCGGGAATGGACTGCACTGCGCAAAACCCGAACCAAGCCAAATTAAGGGACAATCTACTTACTTAAAGGAATTAGTCAACGAATAAGACAACTGAATCCCAGACACCATTAAGCCACTCATATTTTATACTAGATATACATACTGGCATAATTGGGGGTAATCAACTGAGCATATTAAGTAGGGAAGGATATTTATTCATATCCGATTGGTTTACGAACTGGCAATTCACCAAATAATTCGCTAAAGCTTTATGATTATGACCATCATTTCCATCCTCTTCTAATCTTGAGCTCAAGATTGTGCTCAATCACTTTGAAATAGTACCACAAGGTTTTTAATTGTAAAATTACTTGTTTTAACCATTTTATCATTTACACGATTTTGGACCATTTTCACCACTTCACTATTTTCACGTTTTCACGTTTGAATCATTTTCACGCTTGAACCATTTCCACGTTTCCATATTTCAAGAGTTCATATTTCATGATTTCCAACATTTCCAACATTTCGCATATTTACGAATTATCATACCCTCAGTTACCAGTTACTAGTTACTAGAACTAAAGTGCAGAAACTTAATTACTTAGTGATATTTACATGGTTTAAATTTGTATAGCACTCTAACTGACACAATTGATCCATTTGATCCAATTTAATCATTTAATCATTGTAATTGATGATATAATCAGATTCTGGACCTGCTCCAATACACCTGCTCCAGCAAAGTCCCATCCATTTTGTGTTCCACTCAACAAGAAGTCAAAATCGGGTTGCCAAATAGCCGTTAGGGTGAAATCGGCGCTTCAGCATGTCAACCCCTGTAAATTCTGGATAGAGGGGTCCGGATACTCAAACTATGGGGGCAGCCACACTTGTTATGATTTGCATCTATAGGCACCTGAGAGGTGCCTCGGTCCGCAACCCCACCTCGGTTAAACTGAAGTGCAACTGGCGCTGTTTCACCCGAATTACCGACTTCCCCATACTATGTCACGTGCCCGCTAGCACCATTAACCTGACCGGATACACCGCAATTACCCTCATCCGACCTATCCACACAACCAACACGATGTCATTGACTCTCAATTGAGTATTCAATTGAATGACATCCCAGTTTCCCAGGGCCCCAAGGCCACCAATTGCCCCTCACTATCCCCATGTTTCAAGGTGTGCCACCTGAGTCCAAATCTGGGATTCCTGATCCTTGTTAGTACCAGTATTTAGATTCCTCGGTTATGCCAATTTCACAAGCTGGGGGGAGGGGACTATATGCCGGAAGACTCGCATTCTTCATCACAGTCCGAAAACCCCCATGAGGTCTCCCCGCAAAAACCACTATATATATAACGAGGCACAAGTCCATTTTTCAGTTAATTGCTACACGCAAATATGTCTGATTTATCCTTTAAAGACAAAGTTGTTATTATTACCGGAGCCGGTGGAGGTTTAGGTAAACATTACGCATTAGAATACGCCAAAAGAGGCGCCAAGGTCGTTGTCAACGACTTGGGTGGTGCCCTTGATGGTGCCGGTGGAGATTCCAAGGCTGCCGATGTTGTTGTCAATGAAATTAAGAAGGCCGGTGGTATCGCCGTTGCCGACTACAACAATGTTCTCGATGGTGAAAAGATTGTCGAGACCGCCGTCAAGGCATTCGGTACCGTCCACGTTGTGGTGAACAATGCTGGTATCTTGAGAGACTCTCAATTCAAGAAGATGGAAGAGAAGAACTTCCAACTTGTCATCGATGTGCATCTCAATGGTGCTTACAAGGTCACCAAGGCTGCTTGGCCATACTTCAAGAAGCAGAACTTTGGTAGAATCGTCAACACCGCCTCTCCAGCCGGTTTGTACGGTAACTTTGGTCAAGCCAACTACTCTGCTGCCAAATTAGGTTTGCTTGGATTTGCTGAATCCTTAGCTAAGGAAGGTGAAAGAAGTAACATTAAGGCCAACACCATTGCTCCATTGGCTAGATCTAGAATGACTGAGTCTATTCTTCCACCCCAAATCTTGGAACAATTGAGTCCTGAAAAGGTTGCTCCTTTGGTCTTGTACTTGTCCCACGATGACAACAAATTGAATGGTCAAACTTTCGAAGTTGCTGCTGGTTTCTACGCTCAAATCAGATGGGAAAGATCTGGTGGTGTTTTGTTCAAGCCAGATGCTTCCTTCACTGCTGCAGCTGTTGCAGCCAAGATTGACGAAGTTTTGGACTTCGATGACTCTTCCAAGCCAAAATTGTTGAAGAATCAACATCCTGACAGACTTAATGACTATCAATCTTTGACTACCGCAGCCAGAGAATTGCAACCATTCAACAACTCCGATATTGCAAACATTTCCTTGAAGGACAAGGTTGTTCTTATCACTGGTGCTGGTGCCGGTTTGGGTAGAGACTACGCCTTATTTTTTGCTAAGCATGGTGCTAAGGTTGTTGTTAACGACTTCAAGGATGCCTCCAAGGTTGTTGAAGAAATCAAGGCTGCTGGTGGTGAAGCTCATGCCGATGTCCACGATGTTGCCAAGGATGCTCAAGCCATCATCGATAATGTTATCAGCAAATACGGTACCATTGACATCTTGATTAACAATGCAGGAATCTTGAGAGACAGATCCTTTGCCAAGATGTCTGATGACGAATGGTACTCTGTTCAAAAGGTTCACTTGTTGGGTACTTTCAACTTGACCAGATTGGCATGGCCTCACTTCTTAGAAAAGAAGTATGGTAGAGTTATCAACATCACTTCAACTTCCGGTATCTACGGTAACTTTGGACAAGCTAACTATGCTTCTGCTAAGGCTGCCATTCTTGGTTTCTCTAGAACCATTGCAATTGAAGGTGCTAAGGCCAACATTAAGGTTAATGTTGTTGCTCCTCATGCCGAAACCGCCATGACTTTGACCATCTTCAGAGAAGATGACAAGGGATTGTACAACCCAGACCAAGTTGCCCCATTGTTAGTGTTCTTGGCTTCCGAAGAGCTTCCATTCACTGGTGAATTGTTCGAAGCTGGTGGAGGTTGGATCGGTGCTACTAGATGGCAAAGAGCTAAGGGTGCTGTTTCCAAGGATGCTCACCCAACTCCTGAATTTATCAGAGACCATCTTAATGAAATCACTGACTTCACCAAGGGTACTGCCAACCCTAAGAGTACCACCGAATCTTCCATGGCTATCCTTAGTGCTGTTGATCCAGATGAGGATGACGATGATGAGGATGAAGATGACGAAGATGACGAAGAAGATGAAGAAGACCCGGTTTTCACTTATGGTGACAGGGATGTCATTTTATACAACATTGCTCTTGGTGCTACCGAGAAGGAATTGAAGTACGTTTATGAAAATGACCAAGACTTTGAAGTTATTCCAACTTTCGGTCACTTGCCAACCTTCAACTCTCAAAGATCTCAAACTTCTTTCTCTAAGTTGTTGAAGAACTTCAACCCAATGTTGTTGTTACACGGAGAACATTACATCAAGGTTGAAAAATGGCCAATCCCAACTGAAGGTTCCGTCAAGACTTCTTATCAACCATTGGCTGTTACTCAAAAGGGAACTAACACCGTTGTTGTCCATGGATCTAAGTCTGTTGATGCCAAATCCGGGGAACCCTTGTTCACAAATGAAGCCACCTTCTTTATCAGAAAGTGTGAAGGTGAGACCAAAACTTACGGTGAAAGAAAGTCATTTGCCACTGCTCAATTCGACGCTCCAAAGTCTAACCCAGATTTTACCACTGAAATCAAGATCACTCCTGACAAGGCTGCTTTGTACAGATTGACTGGTGACAGAAACCCATTGCACATTGACCCTAACTTTGCCAAGGGTGCCAAGTTCGATGCTCCAATCTTGCATGGTATGTGTACTTACGGATTGGCTGCTAAGTCTTTACTTGATAAGTTTGGTCCTTTCACTGAAATCAAGGCTAGATTTACTGGTATTGTTTTCCCTGGTGAGACCTTGAGAGTTTTGGCATGGAAGCAAGGTGATACTGTCATTTTCCAAGTTCAAGTTGTTGAAAGAAAGACCATTGCTATCAACAATGCTGCTATCAAATTACTTTCCGACAAGGCTAAGATTTAAATACTTTGTCTGAAGGTCAAGTGTAACGTAACGAAATAAATATTTATTTTTATTGATCAATGTAGACCACAACCAGCGACGAGCTTAAGTATTGGATTGAATCATCAACACTTTTTGCAAGTTAAAACTATCTAATCTAATCAGAATTCATACTAAATATACTCATATCAATAAAAGTGTTTCATTAATTTTATACATTACGATCTTTAGTATCTATAATATAAGTTAGCTAATGATCTTAATTCAAGATGTATTCATACAATACTTTGGTATAATTTCACATAATAGTTACATAATAGTTACATAATAGTTGTAAGATAATCGATTAATGAAACGGTTAGAGAAAATCTGAATCAATTAATGATTTGATGTTACAAAACTTACATCTTGTTTCTTTCAATTTGGATTTAGACCGCTCTTAATAGTACCCAAGGATTTAATAAATTTAATAGATTTATTGATTTATTGATTTATTGATTTATAGATTTATAGATTTAATAGATTCAATGATTTAATGGATTAATAGATTTGTAGCATAATTTGCAATTGACTGGTCGTATCTTGGGAATGATGTTCATAGACTAGAACTCATAACAGATAATATACAGTGACTTTACTTTCCATAAAAGCCTCTTCGGTTGGGTTTATCACTAACCATATCTAGAGAGTTGTTGAACAAGGTCTGATATCAACCTCTTCATGCCTTTTTGACACATTGGTGGTGTGATCTTCGATTAAAATCTACGCTCAAAAGTAAATGTCTATGTTAACTATGAGAAGATTTTCTTCTAGTTTTGATATTAATATTATTATATGAATAAAGTGATTTTTGATATATGGTACACGATAAAGAAACACTATCGATGTTTGTATGAATGAGCTTTTTGATGAAAATAATTAAAGAACAGTAGCATATCTGGATTTAACTCTGAAAGACTTACCATATCTGTAAAATAAGAAAGGAACTGGTATCATTAATGCCGAAAGACATCCAACCAATGTAGTACCCCAGTTAATATGCAATTTTGTGAACATTTGAGTAGCAAATAATGGGAATGCAGCAGCAAATCCAGATCTGATGAATGTATTAGCAGCTAATGCTGAAGCTGCCAAAATCAAATAACAATCAATAAGATAAGTTAAACTTGGTAAGAACACCATCACCAAACCAAAACCAATGAAGGCAGTACCAATGGTAGGAACAATCCAATGAACATGCTCAGCATAGTTACCAGTCCAACCCATCCAGAATAAACCGATTGTGAAGAAGAATGAACCAATCATCATAGGTGGTAATCTTTCTTCTGGTACTGGTTTTCCGCCATTTGCATCCATGGCTTTTGCATATCTCTTCTCGAAGTATACAATGACCACACAACCAATTAAAATACCAATGAACATGGCAATATAAGGCAATTCCGCCACCCCGGAAGTGAAATGATAATTTCCACCAAATACCATTGGAATTGCAGTTAAAAATAAGTAAAGCATTCCATAAATAAAGGCATTGTAAATAGAGAATAAAATCAAAATTGGTTCAACAAGTAACATTTTCATGGGTCTAGTGATGTTTTGTTCGAAGATTTCTTTCATACTTAAAGAAACTTCTTCATGAGGAGCAAATATACCCCAATTACCTGTTCTTCTTCTTAAATGTTCTGCTTTTGTAACCAAAATGATTGGATGATGGGTTTCTTCCATGAAAAAGGCAATTAAGAATGTAGCAATAGCTCCGATAATACCACAAAAGTATCCAACCCATCTATAACCAAGATGTGGATTCTTAACAGTGAATGCACCCATAATTGGAGCCAACATGGGACCGCCAAAAATCACGGCAGCGAAAACTGCAATTGCTTTACCTCTATCTTTAGCAGTGTATAAATCGGCCATAATTGCAGGAGAAACCACCATTGGTGCAGATCCAACAAAACCACAAAAGAAACGACAAAGCATTAAAGTTTGAATATCTTTAGAAGTAGCTTGTGCAAATGAAAAGAGTGTGAAACCAAATACTGATGGAAGAAGAGCCACTTTTCTTCCGTATAACTCGGACAAAGGACCGAAGATCATAGGACCTGCAGCATATCCCAATAAAAATAACGATGTACCAAGGGTAGCCACGGTTTGTCCCACATGAAATTCTTTCATTATCTCGGGGGTGGCTTCTGCAAACATGGCTGAGCCAATAGTAAGACACAATGCACCGAAACCGGCACAGAACACGAAGAACACTTTCTTTCTCATGGGATAATTATGTGGATGCAAAGGATCATCAGGTCCATCATAGCTTACGGCGTATATTTCTCTGGATGGTAAAGCAGGTGGATATGGTCTTCCACCACCCATAATGGGTAAAGGCTCATCAGTATCATTTGCCTTTTCCAAAAGTTCATCAACGCCGGTGATTCTCCTGCTTAAGGTTTTACTGGTTTCATAGTTGGATTCGATTCTGCTCAAGGAATCGCCTTCATTGGGGTTGGTGAACCGTTCTAAGTCGCCATCATTCCTGTCATCGACTTGGCTGGGATTACCAGCAAAAGATTCAGTTGCGAATTCTTTGTTACTGATGCTATTGGAGTCAGTATGGAACGAAGTCGTTGAAGACCCCGATTCGGCGGTAGAGGCTGGCATAAAGAAACTTGAAGAAACCGAAATGTGAGTAATCCTTGCTATATATATGGCGAGATGGTTGGAAATCTGCAGGGTAAATTTTGACGGAACCTGCACATGTAATGGGTGGGGACGCAGAGTGTCTTCTCGGGGATTAATCTAATCTGTAAAACCGCCTACAGCCGCAGAGGAAAACAATCGGATCCTACGCTATATCTAGGTTATTTTTTGCAAGCTGCATGCACCTCGGTTTTAGTTCACCCAAACAAGTAAAGACACTCTAACCATATGAGCCCACATTATGGTAACATCAGTGGTTAGCAAACGCAAACCATATGTGCTGGCAAGTGGCCTATGAAAGCGCATGATGGAGGGACCGATGAGATTTATTGCTGCAAGGCTTGATGGCAAATGCCTAGAGATTTATGCTTTATGCTTTATACTTTGTTTCACTATCGAAGTTGTACCCCGTTCCAAGAGATCTTTTCGAAACTTGCTCGGGGAGTAGACTTGCATAACCCCGTTAAACCCCGTTAGCCCTGCTGCTTATCACCGCCTTATTAATCAAGGCTTACTCATCACTCTAATCGACAAAAGCCGGAACAAAGTAGAATTGAGGGTTCTTTTGGATCTGACCTCCATATGGTTCAGTCGGATCTCCCAATGGCCCGAGCCGATAGGGTTTGATCCGGTGAAGACCCTGTGGAAGATCCGAAGGATTGTCGCCCTATCCTTGTGCGGCATGGGGTCAGAATCTCTCGAGGGAACCTGTAAAGTCTAAACTAAAATTTGCTCTTTAGATGCAGGCAACATAAGCCTGGTTTAGCTCCCCGAAGCGCACCTTACCCATTCAGATGATTAGTTGGCTGCAACAACGGCAGAATTAATTTCACTAGCTGCGCGTGGATAATTATAGATTGTAGATTTTGGGCCAACCTAATGATCTAGATCCAATCAAGTAACTTGCTACTTTGAAATTTCGCATGTCCATTATTGCTTAGAATCATGTACATTTAATTAGCCAATAGCACTAGATAAAAAGACCAAAACCAGGACCTGAGGTGACGATATTCCAGGACCATCCTATCTGAATTTTGACTTGATGTGATGGTTTTATAAATAACTACTTCCAATAACGATTTCGATTATACTTGCGCATATTTACCTTATTCGCTTGACATGCATACTTTGCATACTTTGCTTACTTTGCTTAATTTGCTTAATTTGTTATACTTAATTTACTCCTGGCTACTACACCTAGGACCGAGTTACAAGCGTTGGTAAATAATAATTGCAGCCCTGAGCTGTTTCGGTCTTAAAAAGGAGAACACCAACGCTGATAGACGGAAACCAACCACGTGAAGGAGCATCTCATCAGTCCTTCCGCTTAGTATCCGAACCGATAACGGCCCGTGAGAACCATAGTACATTTAATGAGATCACAGGTACCGATTTTAGCGACTGGAGAATGCGATAACTTCATTTACATGATTTCTTCGCATGATTCTTTGCATGATTTCTGCATCTGCTCAGTACTTTTAATTATAATCAGGGTGTATATGACTTCATAAGTCCCTACGTTAAAATCAGTCTAATGGTGGTAAAGTTATTTTGATGAAATGTCACTACTAAGATTTTTAGTACCCTACAATTTACGTCAAAGATTTGAATTCACTACTTTACAGATTTGAATTACTACTAAAAGGTTCTGGTAAAAACATGTATTCATAAGTTATTTGGGGATATTGGATTTGTTGAGAAAAGTATGGGACCACCATGAAAGTTTAACCCTCCAAGAATTGTTGGTGTTCCTCATCATATCTCATACCTTGAACTGGGTTTTCTTCCACGATCTTATCGATAGCAGCCAAGTCCTCATCGGTCAATTCAACGAGGTTACTCAAGTTCTTGGTGATCTTTTCCTTAGTGGATCCACTTGGAATTGGAACAATCTTCACCACATCTAATCCTCTGAAGTTCTTTCTTTCAGAGATGTTGGTAAGCCATGATAAAGCTAAGGATTCAAGGGTGGTGTTCTTGACGTTGTGGGCAAAATCGTACAATTTTCTAACCAAAACCATGTTCTTTGGGAAGTTGGTGGCACTGTACTTATCGATTCTCTTTCTGATGTCTCCATCCTTGATGTTAGCGTAGAATTCATCCTGGTGCTCGACAGTGTAGTCGGTCAAAAATCCTCTACAGAGAGGAGAGTAAGCCACGATTGGAACGTTGTGCTTGGACAATTCTGCTAAGATACCATTGTGGAAGATGTCTTGACACAATAATGACACTTCCAATTCCACACAGGTCACTGGAACCGCAGCAATGGCCTTGGAGATAGATTGAGGTCCAACTTCAGAAAGTGAAACACCATCGATCTTTCCTGACTTGACATTGTCGTAGATGTAACTGACGGTCTTATCGTATGGAGTGTTCTTGTCCACTCTGGCGATTTCGAACAAGATCTTTGGTCTTTGGTTTGGGTCTCTTGGGAAGAATGATGCCACCTTTTCAATGCTGGCATCAATGTTTTCTTTGGATCCATCTGGTCCAGTTGGTCCAACAGCACCCTTGATACTGATGATCAAGTCTTTAACTTGGTCAGCTGGTTGGGATTCGACAAATGCCTTAAGCAACTTCAAGTTTGCAAAGTCGGGGCCGTAGAAAACACCTCCATTGAGCATCTTGACACCGAACTCCTTGTGAGAGGTGACGAACTCCAAAGACTCAATTGCTTGAGCGGTTGGGGTTGGAGTAGGGGTCCAAGTCATGGACATGGTACCAAAACCAAAATTTCCTGGAATCTTGACAGCAGACATTTTAATTAATTGATTGATTGATTGATTGATTGATTGATAACTTGATACTTGATTGTTCGAGTTGATGATTTAAATCAAAGGGAAATCGTATGCGTTTATATATCCATCACCCCAGAGGTTTCACAATCTACACCTTTTGCGGGTTTTACTATTGCTGGTGCGGAGCGGACATGCATGAACGTTCCGCGCATCCTTTTTCAAGCGAAGCGAAGGTTTATCGGAGCAAAACAGCGGGTGCGGAACTGGGCAGAGAACAATAGTGTAGTGGTAGCAGAAAATTGTGGCAGCTTGCTAGGACGTAGTGCAAATAGCAATTTCTAACCTTCAGAAATGCCTGGTTAGCTCAATCGGTAGAGCGTTTGACTCTTATGAAGGACATCAAAAGGTTGCGGGTTCGACCCCCGCATCGGGCTTCTTTTTTACTGATTGAAACGAACAAAGTAGCAATATTACGATGTAAAGATAGGTGGATTTTTAATAATGTGCTGAAAAACCCACATAACTTGAATTCAAAACCCACATAACTTGGCTTTAACGGAACCCAAATCATGTCTTCTCCGAAGAGGAATCCTTTCCTTCCTCGGAATGCGGGATTTGACTTGATAATTTTAAGGTAATATCACTTTCACAATAAATTTGATAGCTTAGTAATAATTCCGGTTATAGCATTCATAACTAATCAAGCATCGCCCTTCTTCCGTGTTATAGCCTTCAATAACAGCAACCCGATGAAAATTTCCGAAAAACATCTAGAACCAGATGGGAATTTTTTATTATTCATAGATGTCTAACGTTCTACTACAACATGGTATTCTCGTTTCTAATTCATACTACATAGCAATAGACCACTACTAAGCCCACTAAAACGAACATCCGAATATCATAAAATGTTACGGACTCATTGAACATAATTACCTGGGAAAACACCTGTTTGTCCATTGTACCTTCCAGTCCACCAACCATTGGTTTCGGGGGTTCTCTCCACGATTTCAATGGTGGCTCCAGCAGGGAATGTCAAATCACCCTGTGCTTGAGCGGTGTAGTCATATAATGCGGTACATGTTTGTCCCCCAGCACTTGGAGCAGGTGTTGGTGGAGCAGCTCCATAAGCTGGGGCTTGAGCTGGAGATCCGTAGGCTGGGGCTTGAGCTGGAGATCCGTAGGCTGGGGCTTGAGCTGGAGATCCGTAGGCTGGGGCTTGAGCTGGAGATCCGTAGGCTGGGGCTTGAGCTGGAGATCCGTAGGCTGGGGCTTGAGCTGGAGATCCGTAAGCTGGGGCTTGAGCAGGGGCACCATATGTTGGAGCTGCAGCGGGGGCACCATAAGCAGGAGCTGCAGCGGGGGCACCATATGCTGGAGTTTGAGCTGGAGATCCATAACTAGGAGCAGCGCCGGCAACAGGAGAACTGACACCATAACCAGTAGATACGGGTGATTGAACCCCATATTGAGGAGTGACTGGCTGTTGGCCATATCCACCATATGGAGCGCCTTCTTGATAACCAGGTCCATTAGGGTTCTTGTAGTCTCCATATTGTGGTTGTCCACCTGGTACATAAGGAGGCACTTCAGCACCAGCGCCGGCACCAGCTGCACCATTCATCATGGCATGACGTCTCTTTGTTGCTTCCAATTTGTTCTTAGCATGTCCAACCTTGAAATGGGTGATACCTATCGCATCAGTTCTCTCTTCAATATCACCTTTCTTATAGTTATAAGCTTCAACGATATCACTGCTCAAGTCAAAGTATGGGATCTTCAATTCTTCCATTCTGTTGTACAAGGTATAGAAGATATTCAATTGCATGTAGTAGAAACTGACAAACAAAGGCTTGATGAAATCCGATTGCATTTGGAATAAGATTGGAAGCTCACTCTTTAACATTTCGTTATAGTAGTCGTATTCTTGTTGAGCAACAGACACTTCAGCTTCTGCACTATACATTTTTTCTTCATCCTTGGCGGTTCTTTCCTTCTTATCTTCATACTTTTTGTGATTCCTCTTGTGACGATCCAAGTCAACTTGTTTATGGTCTCTCTTGGTAGCCATCTTTCTGATAGCTTGAATGACTTTAAGAAGTTCCTGAGCTGGTTCGACAATTCTCTTTTCAATCAACTCCAAATCCGGCTTCAAAGTTTCCTTCAATTCGTTCACAACCTCACGATATTGTTCTGAAGCCTTGATACCTTCTGGGTTGTCCTCAGGAACCGTAGCACTGGGATCAGACAATCTACCACTAATGGGCTTATAAATTTCCTCGATAGCCTTGGAAAAGTCAATTTGGTATTCCAACATACCGTTGACAGCAGCAAAGTATCTTTTGGATTCATCACTCAACTTCTTTGTTTCTGTCTCTAATTCTTTGAATCTTCTTTCGGCATCGACATAAACAGGGTCGACAGTTACGTCACCCATGTTCATTTTTTGCCGAAAGTTTTGAGGAGCCCTGACAATGGACTTCTTAATTCCTTTGAAAGACATTGATATTAATTATGCTTTGGTTTGGTGTCAATGATACTGAACAGGGACTGGTTCGGTTGGTTCAGAAAAATGATCATTTTGGTCGTGCCCACACCAGGTACGTCATGGCATCCGTGGTTTCCAGGAGGAGACAATACGGATAACTGATAAAGGATAAGGGATAAAGGTAATGGAATGTAACAGGTGTAAACTGTAAATATTCCAATGAACCAGCAATACGACATTGCCATCAAGAAATGCATTTGTAGTTAGAAGCTACTGGTCTCATTGAAGGATTTGGTTTCAAGCACTTATCAGGAACTTACGAGGGTCCAATTAAGTTACGAGGAGTGAGGGTTCTTATACAGTCCCCCACCCCAGTAGAATTGAGCTACTGCCACAATTTATAGGAGGATACTAAATTAATTCAAAAAGGTAGTACTGTGCTTCAAGGTATAAATTCCATTGAATCCAGATTTCTCCAAATTTCTCCAAATTCTCCAATCTCTCCCAAATTCTCCAATCTCTCCCAAATTCTCAGATACCATAGTTCTAAACAGGGATATCTCCATTACTAAACAGGGACTATTCCTTAACTATTGGATATCTGATTTGAGATCAAACATACACTTAATTATTCTGCTCCGTAGCTTGTACAATCTCCACCACCACCAACTCTGACCAACCCCTCCTTTGATGCCAGTGCTGCGGTTAATGGTGGTCGTGGTGAACAAATACGAAGGCTCTGATTTTGCCGTTTAGAGCCCGTTCCTCTCACCTTACTCTCAAGCCGTGTGTTGACTCCTCACATTTCCCCGGAGGGATCCGGCCCTTTTCCACATTAACGGCACGTCACGTGACCGGTATAGCCGCTAGAAAAATTTCATTGCATGTAATAATCATCTGATTATTCAGCCGTGATTCCAGGAACAATCGTTAGTTTAAATTTCCCTTCGTTACTTGCTTCATTCATTTGATCTACATAGCCAGATCCCCCACACAAACTCCCACACAAAACACCCACCCCAAACCCCAAATGACAGTCCCTCAGATGGAATCATTTGATGTGTTCCCCAACTCTGGTTTCTTGCCGGACAAGATGCCGTTAACAAGATTACCTCAAGCATATTATGACCCTTGGGAAAGTCTAGTGGAAAACTTACCATCTTTGATTTTAACCAAACGAATCAGACCTGTGGTGGACAAAATCGACCTCTTGTCCACAGACAGATTGACATCGGTAGAAGAATACCGTAGAGCTTACCAAGTGCTTGGGTTTTTGGCCCATGCGTATATATGGGGCACCAATGAGCCCACCAACAAGCTTCCTGAACAAATTGCAAAACCATGGATCGAAGTATCAGATTACCTTAGATTGCCTCCCATTGCTACCTACGCCGGATTATGCCTCTGGAACTTCAAACACATCATTCCACCAAAGGAAGGTGAAGATATATGGGACTTGGACAACTTGACTACCATCAATACATTTACAGGATCTATCGATGAAAGCTGGTTCTATCTCGTGAGTGTTTATTTCGAGTACAAAGGATCATATTCCATTAAAACCGGGTTGGAAGCAATCAAACATGCCCAGAACAAAAACACCAGTAAATTGATCAGTCAGTTACAAAACTTGGCCCAGTCTATTGACCACTTGGGCTCGGTTTTGATGAGAATGGAAGAAATGTGTGATCCACACGTCTTCTACTTCAGAATCAGACCTTATTTAGCCGGCTGGAAGAACATGGGTGATGTTGGTTTGGATAAAAATGGGATTATCTATGGAAATGAACAAAAAGCTCGAGTCTATTCTGGAGGATCCAATGCCCAAAGTTCACTTATTCAATTTCTTGATGTGCTTTTAAGTGTTAAGCACTACTCCACTGGAGAAAGACCTTTGCCCCATGAAAAAGAACAATCGGGCGATAGACCAGCCAACGGATTCATGGATGAAATGAGAAACTACATGCCTGGAAAACATAGCGATTTCTTGAAAGAAATACAAAACTCCACCAGTATCAGAGATTATGTTCTTGAAACCAGAGACCCCGAATTAACCCTCAGTTATGATGCTTGTTTGGCGATGTTAAAGCTGTTTAGAGACAAGCACATACAGATAGTCACTAGATATGTTGTTCTTCAGGCCAAGAAATCACAATCAGCAGGGTCCAGTTCCACGTTACGGTCTGGTTTGGCTAAAGTAAAGAGAAAGGGAGCAGAGGAGAAGGGAACTGGTGGAACATCATTATTGCCATTTTTGAAACAATGCAGAGATGAAACCGGAGACCCTGCTGCCGGTAATTGGGGTAAGAGAATTCTCAGTGATGGAGTTATGAAGCTTAAATTCTCCAAACCCAGTGCTATTAATGAAGATTGAGTTAGAAAGAGTATATTGGATTAGTGAATTTTATAGAGGAATCGGATTGGATCTTGGAATCTTGGAAAGGTGTAGCGAATAAAGATTTATTGACATGAATAAATTCATAATTGAAGTAACTAAAGTATTTAAAGTAATTTGCATCTACTAAGTGACTCACATTGGTACAGGTTTGCAATCAGATTTATCAATCAGATCAATTAGATTCATCAATTAGATTCACCATCCATGGAAATGAAGAAGTTAATAGTGATGAAGAGTAAATTAACAGAATATTCCATTGTCATTGGTGGAAATCATTATCATTACTCTATCAAATAAATTCTCATAAGGGTACTACTTGCTTAAGCTTCTCACTATAATAATGAGTCGCATCTCTAAGAATCGAGCCATAGGCCATAAATCGATAAACATGAGTTCCACTCAAGTTTAAACTCATCTCATACCACAAATCATTTTAATCGTAAATCATCATTCTGGTAGAGTTACTTTGTAGTTGAAATTTAGGCCGTTTTACACTTAGGATTATTCACATTATTCACATTATTCATATATATTTTTCAGTGTAGGTTCAACCTTCGCAGTAGTTGAAAAAATTTACTCATTAATGTTCAAGAGGTTACTCAGAGTCACAATTCGAAAAATGTCTACTGAAGCCACTCAACCAATTAAGAACCAAACCGCTCCAAAGGTAGCTAAAGAGTCCAAAAAAAAGTCCAAGAAGAATGATCAATTTTTGTTAAAGACCCCAAAGGGTACTAAGGACTGGTCTGATAAGGACATGATCATTAGAGAAGGGATTTTCAATTCCTTAACCAAACTCTTTAAGAAGCATGGAGGTGTGACCATTGACACCCCAGTGTTCGAATTAAGAGAAATCTTGACGGGAAAGTATGGAGAAGACTCCAAGTTGATCTACAATTTGGAAGACCAAGGTGGTGAGTTGACGTCTTTAAGATACGACTTGACGGTCCCTTTTGCCAGATTCGTGGCTTGTAACAGTGTCAGCTCCATCAAGAGATACCACATTGCTAAGGTATACAGAAGAGACCAACCGGCCATGACCAAAGGTAGAATGAGAGAGTTCTACCAATGTGATTTCGACATGGCAGGTAACTATGATCTTATGGTTCCTGATTCAGAAATCTTGAATATCTTATGTGATGGATTGACTGGGTTGGGTATCAAGGACTTCAAGATCAAGCTTAATCACAGAAAGATCTTGGATGGGATTTTCCAAGCTTGTGGTGTTAAAGAAGAAGACGTTAGAAAGATCTCTTCTGCTGTGGACAAGTTAGACAAGTCTCCATGGGAAGCTGTTAAGAAGGAGATGGTGGTGGAAAAGGGCCAAACCGAAGAAGTCGCCGATAAGATTGGTGAGTTTGTCAAGTTGAGCGGTTCCATTCATGAAGTATTGGATAAGTTGAAGAGCAGCGAGCTTTTGAGCTCTAATGAATCCGCTCAAAAGGGTATTGAAGAAATGTCCGTTTTGGCTGATTACACTGATGCTTTCGGTATTGATGAATTTATCAGCTTCGACTTGTCATTGGCCAGAGGCTTGGATTACTACACTGGTTTGATTTATGAAGCCGTCACTGCTGCTTCCGCACCACCAACCAACGCCAATGAGTTGAAGGAGAAGGCTGCTAAGGACCAAAAGAACAAGAAGGATGACGATGATGCTTCCGAATATGTTGGTGTTGGTTCTATTGCTGCTGGTGGACGTTACGATAATTTGGTTGGTATGTTCTCTAATGGTAAATCCATTCCATGTGTCGGAGTATCTTTTGGTGTTGAAAGACTTTTCTCCATCATCAAGGCCAGAATTACTAAGGAGATGGATAGCTTCAGTTCGACTCAAACTCAAGTTTATGTGATGGCATTTGGTGGAGGTGAAGGATGGAATGGATTCTTAAAGGAAAGAATGTCTGTTACCAACAATTTATGGAAGGCTGGTATTAATACTGAATACTTGTACAAAGCAAAGGCCAATATTCGTAAGCAATTCGATGCTGCTGAGAAATCGGGTGCTAGATTGGCTGTTATTTTAGGAAAGGAAGAATTTCCAAGTGGTCAAGTGAGAATTAAGCTCTTGGGTCAAGGTAATGAAAGTGATGAAGGAGAATTGGTTAAAGCCGATGATCTTGTTGAAGTGGTTCAACAAAAATTGAGCTCTCTTGATAAAGATGGATTAGATCAAATATCCAGATTACTCAAAGCTATTTAGATGTTGTAAGAGTAATATATCATAATTACCTGATTGACCTCTAACTGTTCTAGGTCTCCATTAAGTCCAATAAATACCAGTATCGTTTTTAGATTGTTATACGAATCGAAGAAATTAATAGATGTTTTTGTCAGAATTACCAAGATATCAAATATGAACTAGTGTATTTGATTTTAAAGCTATATATTTATATATATCAGATAACAGTAACTTGTACTTTGAAATATTTATAGGAGGTTTTATTTATAGGAGGCAGATGGATTAATTTTCATCTAATTTGACACTAACCTTATGGCCATGCTTTTGTTTACCTTCTCTCTTAACACGGTTCCATAAGGTATTGACGTCATCAAAGCAAAAGTGCCAAATAACCCCACACCATGAATCAACTTGAGGTAAGGGGTCGTAGAATTCAGATGCAATTCTTCTTAATTCTGGTAACTTACTCCAGGCAATATATGGGAAATCGTGATGTTCGTTATGGTATCCGACATTCCATGTTAAGTTGTTCAAAGAGCCATAGTAGGAGTATGTTTCTTGGGGCATTTTATCAA
Source organism: Suhomyces chickasaworum (assembly GCA_030568495.1). NCBI lineage: Eukaryota > Fungi > Ascomycota > Pichiomycetes > Serinales > Debaryomycetaceae > Suhomyces > Suhomyces chickasaworum. The sequence continues at coordinate 174,693 of JAJMGF010000013.1, read as the reverse complement.
TATTGACTCCATCCAAGATGTTTGCATTTCTGGGTTTGTTGTTCTCATTTAACACATAGTGTTCGGCAATAAAATGACCAGCACATGGATGTAAAGAACCAGCTAAAAATGAACTCATAATGAAGTAACTGAATGAATGCCATCCCCATAATTTGACCATGACAAAATCCACCACTAATTGTACAATAATGTTAAGTAAATGGATATAAGTGAATTTAATCTGAGTAATGAACATGGGTCTCAAGGCATAGAAAAAGATCTGACAACAGGCAAAGAACACTTTGCCGAACAAGTTGCCGAGAACTAATGCTTCCACCTTGGTAGGCAAGTCAGTATCCAAGTATTGATCACCCAAGAATTTATGGTGTAATTGATGATATGGCTGGAATGAAGCTGAATATGGAATACCGATGGGAAGGTTGCAAAAAATCGAGAACAACTTGTTGTGGAACGGCTTTTTAAAGAAGAGGTTGTGTGATAATTCATGGATAGCTAAGAAAAGTGATTGGTTGGAAGTGGCACCAATAACATAAGCTAAAGCAATGAATTTGGCACTGAAAATAGGAGTATGTCTGAGATAATACGCCACGGAAAATTGCAACAATACCACTGCTGCTCCATACCATTTAGATTTTGGTTCATGTCCAGTAAGTTTGGTTACTTCAGGATGCTTTGCAAGAATCAACTTTCTTCTATTGATATGAGGTTCTGCTTCTTTGGTCCAGTAGAATTCATTCAAAACCTCGATGGGTGCATCTGCATTGGGAGTATTGAACGTATATGTCTCATTGGACACTCTATGCTTTATGGAGGTTGAATCAAGAGTCATAGTTCAGTAAAGAATGAGTTGTATGAAGGTGAAATATTGATGAAATATTGATGAAATATTTTCCAGGCCACGATTTGGTAAATATGCAATGTAGAGTATAATCGGAACACGGTATCCCACTAAGATCAAGAAACAGTCAAGCGAAAGATACTATGTCACGCCACCTAGTAAAAGAATCAATAAGCTACACTGTCAGCTGATAGACTGAAGTATACCCACGACGCGATGTGAATCGCGACATGCGACATAATCAGACATTGTCCTGATACCTTCTCGGTGTCTATAGTACTACACCTCTCGATAATACAGGACCTAAAAATACAGGACCTAAACATACAGGAACAGGTAATACAGGAACAGATATCACCGGCATTTCTTATATAGGAATTTCATTCAGGAATTGTGTAGAACAATAGTTATACGCAATAGTCCATATAATAAATTATCTTAGGGTTGCGTAATTTACGGTCTGATACTTAGGCAGTTGAGTATTGGCCTTCGTGTGAAATTGGGTACTATCAAAGAATTGGATGGTATGGATAGTTTACAAATATTATAGATGCCCTAACAATTTACATTAATTTCTTCTGTGAATATCAGTCAACTCGAATGAATATTCCTCTCTTAGTGGTGATTATCCTGATGGAAGAGAATAATCAATTAGTAATGAATGGGAATTCTCTCATCTATTTTCAATTGTTATATGGAGGAGTTGGTTGATACTGTCCTTGTTTGGAGTTGGGGGTCATTTGAGGGTATGAGCCGTACTGAGGATATGGCATAGGATGTGGCATACCTTGATGGAATAATCCTGCTTGTACGCCTGGCCCACCATGTGAGAAAATTGGCTGCGAATGGTAATTGAATGGGGTACTGCCAACATCCATATTATTAGGAGCTGGAGCATAGGGACCAAATGGAACAAACTGGCTTGGGAACATTGGTCCTGGATGTCCTGTGAATTGCGAAGGTGGAAGATGCGGTTGAGATTGATGGAATCCCGGGTATGCATTCTGCATATTTGGCATATTTGACATATTTGGCATGTTTGACATGTTTGGTATGCTTTGCATATTTTGCATATTTGGAAAGTTCATATGGGAACCGTTTGATAAATCAGGAGTTCCCCAGGTAGAAATATGAGAGCTGGCCTGAGAAGTGGATGGTTCAACGGGTTCATGAACCAAAATATCAACCATTTCTTTCAATCCTTTACTTTGTACATCATTTTCAACTTCTGTGGTAGATTCCACGATACTATCCTCGTTATTTGGTCTCAATTTATCCTTAAGCTGATTAGTATGGTTAAGAATTGAGGACTCAATTTCTTCAATTGAGCTTAATACCTTAACTTGAGTGTCCAGAGTCTTACTTGATTCACTGATTGTAGTTTCAACATCAACTTTTGTAACATACTTCTCTGGAACCTCAGAACTAACGGATTCGTTGGGTTGTTTCTTTGATTTCTTTGACTTCTTTTTCTCTTTGGTTGATTTCTGTACTGCTTGAGAGTCATCGATATCAACTAAGCTACCAAAGTCATTACTTTCATTAATCTTGAATCTCATAGTTTTTTTATCGAAACTGTCACTGAAGAGTCTAGTAGCTGAAGATAAAATCGCACCAACTCTCATGTCGTTCTCATAATTTTGGATTTCCATTTTCATTAAATCCAGTTCTGATATATCACTTGGATGTTGTTTAATTTGCATTATCACGGTATTATCTAAAAAGGTTGGGACTCCTGCTTCCAAATATGAAGAATAATCACCAAGTAATAAATTGAAATTATTAGCTTGGAAAAGATGGTTATCATCAAAATCTTTGAATTGAAATTTGATTACCAGGAAATCCCGAAGTAAAACATCCTCTTTAAAATAATAACTTCTGAATGGTCTTGATTTAACTCTCAATAATTCTTGTAATCCACCCTTAAATGGACTATCACCGTTTTCAGAATATTCCAAGAACTTGTTGAACACTGCAATGAATGATTCCATCGTGTATCTTCTCGATTGCATTTTTCTTAATAAAATTGAATTTTCCCCTAAACAACTAAGGACAAACCTCTCATAAATCATTGCATTAGTGCTATCGTTAAGGTCAAAATTCAAATTAGTGATACCTTTGTTGAGATGCTCTAAATATCTGAACAAGAAGTTATTATATTTGGCGAAAGGATCCATATTTGAAATTGTCGACGACATAGTGACAGGAACCGATTCAATCAACTTACCAGTAGTGAATATGATAACCAATTGCTTCATTAAAAAACTTCCATGGTCATCATCAGGACACTCATATAGCTTTTTGAAATTTTCTGATATTCTTTTGAAAAACACCGACTCCACTTTAGAGTATGTTAGCCTCTTCACGATGTTTGGCCCATTCTTGTAGGTTCCAGGTAAATAATAATAACCAACCAAGCAGATAAGCATTATGTTCAATTCATCTTGAATGTTTGGATTAATAGTAGAGTCTTTCTGTAGATCTATGTTAGAAAAAATTTGAGCCAATTCTTTAGTAAATGTGTCCTTTGATAATATACGATTTAAGTTAGATGAGCCTAACAGAAATTCTGGAATTCTGGTGAATTGAGATCTCAACAACCAAAGCACAGCATTGTACTTATCTTCAAGAATATTATAAATCACACCAATGTGATTATATGGTTCATTCAATGCAGGCAACAAAAGTATACAAAACTGATAGTATTGAATTGATTTTTCAAAGTGTGGTCTGTAGTTTAAGGATTTTTCTTCAGTACTCATTGAGCGGAACTTGTAGAATTCTTTTGCAGAAGCACTTGGTTTGACATATGAAACCTCAACAAATGATCTATGTCTTGATACATCACCTAAAGCCAACAAACATTTGTGAATAAGATAAAGGATATTTGCTTTTACGTTGGAATCATTAGTAGGTAAAGCATCGGTTGATAATTTGAAAGTAAAGTAGTCCATAACAGACTCGGGCAATAAAGAATTTTGGTATGATGTGACGAAATGCTTAAGAAGGTTTTTATAGAACAGGAAGGCATCCTTTACGAACTTGGTAAAGTCTTCATTGATTTTTCTAATTTCAACAGGTCTGAAACGAGAGTTTGAAATGTTATTTGACTTTTTGGAACCCTTGTCTGAGTTATTATTCGATTTTGATTTTGAATTCGATTTTGAATTTGATGAAGCTCTTGAGTTTGAAGAATTTGTACTTTGAACCAATTCTTGATAAATGGTAGCATGTTGCCGCTGGAAGAATTTGATGATTGGATAATGGAAATCCAACCATACCATCTCCAATAATGAGATTGTATCAAATTCTGCAAGTTGATTGGGAGGAACTGGTGATTCAGTCAGATTGTAATAAGCAACAAAATCATCAATAATCCAGTTGTGGAATTTTGATTGAATCATCAGATTCATCCCCAACAAGCAAGCATTGTCAAGAAATTTACGATTCAAAAACGAATCAAGTTGAATCTTGTAGGCATGGGCCTGTTGTGCCACAGGCGTAGTCATGATTAATACACTTGAATCAAGTAAGAATGATTGACAGGATTAGGAGCAGAATGTGAGTGTTTGTTAAGATAACAACACGTACGCAACCGACTCTAATAATATTTCAAAACAACCCAACCTTTATCATTCCGAGAGAATGTAGTGGATCACGGTAACCAGAAATTTTTTTAATCTAGTGAATTTTCACACTGAGACTAAACTTCAGTGTACTGCACACAACTGACGGTTCTTGGTGAGGGTGAGGGCATGGATGGCGATTTTGCCATCGGGATAAGTATATAATAAGCGAAGGGTACGACCGTCTGTGGCGACAATCAACGATGGACGAAGTTCACTCAGTTAAGGTCTATGTGTATGATCTCTCACACGGTCTTGCCGCCATTTATTCTCCCATGATGCTTGGAACCACTATTGAAGCGGTGTATCATACATCAGTGGTGGTTCACAATACAGAACATTTTCTCAGTCAGGGGATTCAGAAAACTGCCCCAGGAACCACCAAGTTCGGGCTTCCAGTGGAAGTCATTGACATGGGCGAGACGTATGTGGATGCTGAGCTTCTCCAGGACTTCTTGCTGGAACTTCAGACTCGAGAAGACGGTAAATATCACGCTGCTAGTTATGATCTCTTTGATAACAATTGCAATCACTTCACCAGTGTTGTGACCGACTTCTTAGTGGGGAAGGAGTTAGACAAGAGAATCTCCGACCTTCCAAGACAAGTGCTAGAAACTCCCAATGGACCCCTTTTGCGGCAAATGTTAGGTAATGGTGGGTCTTTTGTATAGTGTTAGTGATGTTAGGAACATCAGCTTACGTAATTTTTACAGCCAAATGCCTGGATGCAAATGTGGTTGGAAGAGGGGAGTCCTAGGATCTTACTATATAACTAGACAAGGAATTCCTTGCATAAATAATGAACGAAACATCTTCTTTTGACTCCATGAGCCAAACCGCCATTAGCACGTCGTATTCCCAAGATACTACATCCACGAACCCTCTGACCCGTTTTTGGTCAACTCCCGCGGGTTACGGAGGAAATCCTCAAGTTCCACCTGCACCGGAATTCCTACTAGGATCTAATGATTTTATGCCAATGGCGTCCAGTACGGTTAACTTCGGAAGAGAAGGGTTCGGTCCAACCAAAGATTTTGGTTTAAAATCTGCTACACGAATGGCTTCTTGTGTGGACCACGCAACTGTTCCGAGTGTAACCGCTGTAAAGGGCCACTTGAACATTAATGCACCCAGCTACATCCCCCACTATGCTCAAGAGCCCTCATCTGGAGTTGGGGCAGTGTCCATGGACAGATACGGCCCATGCGTGCAATGTCAGGCGTTAACACTGGAAATGATGGTGAAAAATCAAATGATAAAAAACTTGACAGATCAACTCACTGCAGTTGATGTAACTCGGTCGAAGCAGTTGAGAGACTTAAAAGGTTCTCTGACAGCACCCGCAATTATAACCTCACTAAATACCTCGGTAATGATCCCGCAAAACCACTATCAGCTATTTCAGGACTTGTCGCAAACCCTTCAGGAGAAGACCCTGGAGTTACAGGATACACAACTGCGTCTAAACGCCTTAATGGTGGGTGTATCCATGAAGAGTGCAGGGATTCCATTCACTTCTAATGGGCATTACGATGAACAAGAGATTGCTCACAAAATTACCGCCAAGCTCCAACTTCTTAAGTCCGAGAATGACAGTCTTCTGTCAATGCTAAGCTATGGAAGCCGAAGTAGTTTGATAATTGAATTAGGTTTACTTCGGAATGAAAATACCATGTTGAAAGATAAATTACGTCAGAAAGATGTATGATGCCAAGAGAACCGTTTCCACAGACACCGTCGGAATATACTCCGCCAGATGGTTTGTAACCACAGGGGCCTCATCAGGGTTGAAATGTTTTGTTGGTCACGCAACCAACATAGTCCCATCCTGAGCCATTACAACGTGGCAGTTAAAACCACAATTCAGTTATCAGCAATCTCATCTGAAGGTTTAACTAAGAATAGACTCTTTGTGTTTACAGATGATTGAAAAGGGATGAATTTAATATCGGCAGTGTGATTCGGAATACACGGAGGCGTAAGAAATGCTACAGGAGTGCGCGGGTATTGCGATTTCAAACGGCGACGCAATCCTGATCTAGAACTTAGGCGGGGGGTAGTAGGGGTGACATTGAGAAAACCTTTATTTAACACACAATATATGCTACAAAAGTTCTAATTGTGAAGCGTTGCGAATTTAAAGTTTGCTAAGGTATTTGATTGATTGATTATAAAACTCGATCCAGTTATATTAATATATACCTTAAGTGATTCCAGCGTAACCCCCACCCCTCAATGTTCCATTAAGTTCGAGATGAGTTCCCAATTCACTTTCAGTAAGGAATCAATCTTACCAGCTTCCGATCCCGAGTCTCCATTCTATGTCAATTTACCAGGTTATGATGCAAAACCTATCGACAATTTGGTCAGTTTCTTCAAGTACTGGAAGTACTTTATTAAATCATTGATTTACTACTTTAAAGAGATCGTTTTAGTTAAGGAATTCGAAGCTAATTTGAGTTATCAATTGTTAAGTTCTGTTCAATTTCCTGGTTTTAAAGATTTACCATTCAAGATTATGGATGAAACTCATATAAAGAAAGAATCTCCTTCAACTTCCAAAGCTTCTACTCCTACTAAAGAACACAACAGAAATCTTTCCAATAGTTCATTAACTCCAGTTCAATCTAATTCATCGATAGGCACAAATGGAACCCCAGTGCCTTCGGACCCCAAAAGACCCGGATTATTCAAGACAAAGTCCAATAACTCTACATTTCTTAAGAATATTTCTCCCCAGACGATTTCTCATAAGACCATGTCAATAGCTAGTCCAATTGGCAATACAATTGGTAATACTATTGGAAATACCATAGGTAGCGCAGTTAATAAGGCCCAAGTACAAAATGGTCCTATCAATCATACAGCTCATAGTCATCACAATGATGTTAAGCTTCCACCATCATTCTTCCCAGATGATTCGCTTTTCAAAAATCTTCCACCGCTATTACTCAATCAACATCAAGTGGCTTATCACAACACTTCAAAGTCATGCAAAGATTTGAACCATAAGTTAATTCCAAGATTGGAAGTTTTGTTGAAGAATTTATCCTACAAAATCAAAGAAATTAAAGCTTCTTTGAAAAATGATGCTTTCTCTAATATCGAACTTCTTAAGGAAATCAGTGCTACAGGTGCAGCATTGAGTTCTTATATGAGTTCTATTGAACGTTATAGTGGTAAAGTTCCTTTGTTGAAGAAAAAACTTCTTTCTGCAGAGGACAGATCTATTGACGAAAACAATGACGATGATGATGATGGTGTATTGGATGATCCATTTTTGGTTAAATTACAAGTGGATTATCAGCTCAAACATCAACTTATCCATGAAAACTATATGTTTGCAGCTTATATCAATCTTCAAAACATCGCTAGAGATTTGTATACTTATGTTTCAAAGGAGTTACATCTCATTGTGGATAAGTTTGGAAAATTGCTGTTGAATACAGAACTTTACACATTTTTCAAAGAGAAGATTTCTAATTCACCAAAAGCTGATTGGGAATTTTTCATTTCAATGAATCCAAACTTTTTGAATATTTATAAAGATTCACCAGTTCAAAAAAAGAGAGAAACTAGATCTTTCAAAACCATTAGGATTCCATATTCAGATTCCATTCATAACAAATGTATTAGATTTGGAGTTCTTTACAAGAAGTCAAAGCTTTTCAAGAATTATCATAAGCATTATTACGTGTTGACATGTAATTATTTGCATGAATTCAAAATTGAAGAAGACCATGGTTCGAATGAAGCGAAACAGAAGGATCTGAAGAATACTCCGCCTAAAAAGAAGAAAGACTCTTCAAAGCATAAGATTGGGGGATTTATTGGACATGATGATGTTCCAGTCAGATCATACAATCTTAATGATCTTTCAGTCAAGATTAAGGATGAGAAAGGATTCAAGTTCCAACTTATTAAAGACTCCAATCCATCCAAAAAGCATACATTTAAATGTTTGAGTTTAACTGAATTTTCTAGTTGGTTTGGAGATTTGGAACAAATGTGTAAATTTGGATCTGGACATTTACAAAGATTCCAATTGGTTCAATCCAAGATTGAACTCAAAGAAGAGCTTGATGAAAGTAAGAAACATGCTCAAGCAGTTGCTGATGAAAATCACAATAAACCCAAGTTTAAGAAGAATTTCAATATGCATTTAGATTTGCAGAACAATCAAGATGATAGTTTGGCAGCGATTTTCACACCAACTATTAAGACTCCACTTAATCAATCCCCAACTGATGGTAATCCATTCGAAGAAACCTTCTTTTCGGAAATCCCAAAGACTCAAGCATCCTTGGCTCAGACTACGTTATCATCACCAAACTCAACGCCACCAGTCCAAAATACACTGGATGGGGCAAGTGAAGTACCGGGCAGTTACAGTGACCAACACGAGTCTTATTTGAAAATGCAACAGGACATTTTAAAGCAACAGCAAGAACTTTTGAACTTCAAAATCAGTCAAGCTGTAGCAGAGCAGGCCAAACAAGAAAGTCAATCCGATAGTACTAGTGATAATACACCTTCGGAAAGTCTTTTGGCACTTCATAAGGGTAGCAATGGAAGATCAGCGTTATCTTCATTGTCAAGACCAGCATCTAATGATTCCCTCTCATCATTTATGGTTGGACCTAACGGTCAAGGAAGTGTTAAACAGCTACTTAATGCTAATAAAGATATGCTCATGAACCAAGGAGAACAGGTTTACTTTGAAATGGGCAGTGAAACCAACTTAAAATCTGGATCAGTTTCTTCGGATGCAACCGAATCTACCACTCAGTCCGGGTTACCTAAAGTGATTGTTTCAAATGACTAATATTTAATTCATAGAAATTTAGAAATTTAAAAATTTAGAAGACATATTAAATACAGAAAATTCAAAATTACACATAGCGTTTTTGAATGATTTTTATTACAGTAAATTAATGTAGATTACTTTAGATTACTTTAGTTGTTACTATTTCCTTTGATGTTTTAATAAATGAACATGTGTTCGAATTAATACATAGGCCTAAACCATTTTAACAGAACAAGGTTGGAAGCCGATTGCAAGTTTGAGTATGAGCGTAAAGTGATAGTTTTGGTGATTTTCAACACGTAGGCAATTAAACATTTAAGATATTTCAGACATTCAAAAATATCAGGTTGTCAGGCACTCAAATATTCAGACACTTAAATATTCAGACACTAAAATTATTCAGACACTTAAATATTCAGACACTAAAATTATTCAGACACTTTATTTAGACACTTTAATATTCAGACACTTAAGTATTCAATCACTTAAGTATTCAGACAATTTATTGCTCTAATTATATCTTAAATATTAGGTAGGTTTACCAGGTGGTGCTTTTTGTTCTCTGGTCTCAGCCTCACTAGAAGCTGGTCAAGTGCCCTTTCGATGAGCTACTTTGCCGTGAAAAATCATTTCCACCGAGACTCTTACCGTGTCTCTCACCGCAACCATCATTCCCTCCACCATTCCTCTCCACACCCCACCAAAACCCATCAGATACGGTTAGCCACCTCCTTAGTTTGCCCAGCCATGTATAGAACATCCTCAGTCACTAATTGTCCAACCTCCTCAGCCCCTCCAGCTTGACGCGCATGTGGTATTGGTCATGTTTAGCCTAAGCAATAACCCAGGCCGCAACTTCGGTTTTGGTGGTGGTCGTGGTAGTGAGAGTTTGTAGCTTGCTCATACCATCGTCATCCCCGCTAATATGCTTGGTGCGCAAGAATAGCCTAGGGAAAATTTATACTGGCCTCTCTACTTATACTCATTGATCGCATTGACCAACTCAGTCCTTCACTAATTCCAATTATTCAGAATGTCTAGTACCGGCTATAAGAAACACGAGTCAGCAATTGCGTCTGACTCCGAGTTGGATGACAGTACTCATGATTCTCCCAACAATAAACCTATTCGTCGTTCATCATCCTTGTTTTCGTTGTCTTCCAAGGACCTTCTCCCTAAACCAGAACCTAAAGAGTATGTTGCTTTTATCGAAGATAACCGTCACTTTAGTTTGGTGAGAAACCTTCACATGGCCGATTTCATTACGTTATTGAATGGATTCTCGGGATTTTACTCAATTATCTCGTGTTTACGCTTTACATTGACTGGTAAAACTCACTACGTACAAAGAGCCCATTTCTTTATCTGTTTGGGATTATTCTTTGACTTTTTCGATGGCAGAGTGGCCAGATTGAGAAACAAGTCTTCGTTGATGGGTCAAGAACTCGATTCGTTGGCTGATTTGATCTCATTTGGTGTCAGTCCTGCCACCATTGCATTTGCCATTGGACTCCAATCCACCGTGGATGTATTGATTTTAACTTTCTGGGTGTTATGTGGATTGACCAGATTAGCAAGATTCAATATTTCAGCCAATAATATCCCTAAGGATAAATCTGGTAAGTCTCAATACTTTGAAGGTTTGCCAATTCCAAGTAATTTGTTCTGGGTTGGATTCATGGCATTTTTGGTATTTAAAGAACGTATCTTGAATGATTTACCAGGTGGATACATTTTAAAAGGCACTCCGTTTGAATTCCATACCATTGCCATTGGTTTCTTCCTTCAAGGTTGTGCCGAAATTTCCAAGAGTTTAAGAATCCCAAAACCATAATTTCCCCAAATAATCCATGAAGATTCCATGACAATTCCATGAACAAAAAGAACTATGACTCAAGCATAAAATAAATGGTCAACTGGCGATTTATTCTGAACTATAAAGGTACATTTTTACTGCAAACAAAATGGTTACTAACCACAGTTCCTACCAAAATAACCTGCTTAATAAAATTCAAACTAATTCCCCATTGTAGATGAATAAACATGAAACTCTATTACGATACCCATAAGGATGAATGTTGTCAAATTTAGAATTTGAAATTCACTTTTGCTTCCAAGTATACTCTAAAATCCGTAGACAGTTCATTTCTATTGGCAGATATTATTACTGATAATATTATCAATATTATTATTGTTGATATTATTAATGATATATTACAAGATGGTTGATGATTCCAGTGAAAATTATGGAAAAATAGATTTGGAGATGGAGATGGAGATGGAGTTGAGTTGGATGGATTGAGCAGATGAATTGATTTTATACTTTACTTAAAGATTCTATTTTGAAATCGAAACCAAGTGTGTCAGTTCGTATGAAACTTATGGAATATCCTATTAAGTTGATTGTATGATGAATTGAAGTTTTTTCCTGAAATCTTGTTTATGATATTGCTAACTTAATGGGCACTAATTGAGAAGGAGTCATAATTTGTAATTTGTATAAGAAGAGACAACAACTAATTTCTGAGTAACCCAAGAGTTTTTGTAATGTTTCACAGTATCTGTAAGGTCAAGTATGCCTGTAATTTAAATTGATTGTTGTGATAATTCAAGGTATTTCTTTCTCGATTGGTTTCAGATATTCTCTCTTTCCAAATGAATACATTGCCACCTCCTTAAAGTCCAAATCTTTAAATTCACCCGTTTGTAACTCTTGGTACACATTTCTATCAAAATTCTTTGGGTCAAGTAGTCCCAAATCAGCTATGTTCCAGTTCAATTTATGCTTATGGTTGGAAATTTCAACAAGCAGACATAAATCCCAAAACGAGTCATGAATTGGTTTCAACCGAAGGGCCCAATGGAGATGAAACTTCACCGATGACTTTCTTTCACCATATTGGGTGATTCCTACCTTTGCGCACTCATAGTGAAAGAGCGATAAGATATGAAGTAACTCTTTATTGGAGCTGATATGGGACAAAAGCGCTTCGATCTTGGTTTCGGTGGAAGCTTGTTCCAAGCGCGTTTGCTCTTCATCGACCTTTTTCACATAGTTAAGCCCATCAACAATAGGATTCTTAATATGTGTAGCTCTCAGTGTATGGAACAAACACTTATGAAGTGGAAATGAAGGTGTAACTTGGTAGGAAAGCCCGTTGAAACAAAGCAAACCACGGGAATTATGTAATCCACCATTAGCCATACATCCAATAGATCGGACACTAGTGAACTTCTGCTTATTCGTTGCAGTAAACGTTGTAAAGAACCTCATGGAAACCCTCAGAAACATAATAGGTTTGCCGCAATTACTCAAGGGTAATTTTCATAGTGTATATGCTCAGAAAAAAATTTCAGATTTGACAATTCACATTTCACATTTATCTTCATCCACAATGCCTACTAGAATGATGGCATTTAGAAGTGCTGCTAGAGTGGCACTCAGGAAATCTTTCTATACAAATGTACCAAGAGTGACCATTTCATCCAAGTTCTATTCCACAGAAAAGCCAAAATCTACCAAAGAGAACAGTATCTTAACCGAAGATTTATTGGCAAAGGCAGGATTTGAAGATGTTGAAGGAGCAAACAAAGCTTCGGAAACCGAAGATGCATCCACCGAAGACTCCCCAAGATCCAACAAGAGAAAGAGAAGAGCTCAAACTTCCAAGGATCTTCAAAGAGAAAGATATGCCAACTGGTTCTATATCTTATCTTTCCTTGGTGCTGGTGCTGGAGTGGCGTATATGACCAGAAATTGGGATTCAGAAGCAGAACAGAAGACCCTTGAAGGTCAAGAAATCGAAAATGGATACACTCCAGGCTTGATGTATGCCAGATTCAACAAAAGATGGACCTCTTTGTTCACCTTCTTCTCAGAACCCATCTATGAGCAATTATTGCCTCCTCCAGCCCCTGAGGCTTACCGTCGTCCTTTGACCTTGGTATTGACTTTGGATGACTTGTTGATTCACTCTTCATGGGATACCTCCAATGGATGGAGAACCGCCAAGAGACCTGGTGTGGACTACTTCTTGAGATACTTGTCTCAATACTATGAGATTGTCATCTTCGGTTCCAACTACGAGATGTACTCTGCTAATGTGGTGAAGAAATTGGATCCTATGCAAGCAGCTATTCAATTTGCTTTGTATAGAGAAGGATGTCGTTATAAGGATGGAAAATTGATTAAAGACTTATCATTATTAGGACGTGATTTAGGTAAAACCGTTATTGTTGAAGTCGATGAAGATTCAGTTTGTTTGCAACCAGAAAATGCCATTATGGCTAAGAAATGGGATGGTAAGTCCGATGATTACTTGATTCTGTTGATTCCTTTCTTGGAATATTTGGCTACTCAACCTTCTAAAGATATTAGACCAATTCTCGGCTCTTTCCAAGATAAATATCATATTGTTGATGAATTCAGAGAACGTGAAGCACTCTTGAGAGAAAAATGGAAGAAGGAAAACTCCAAGCCTAATGCCGGTAACTTTTTGGCTTCTATGTTGGGTGCCCCAGCTTTAGCCAAAGAACCAAAAATGCCTTTGGATGTCATCAGAGAACATGGACAATATCAATACGAACAATATGAGAAGTTCGTAGAGCAAAACATGGCCAAGGCCCTTGAAGAAGAAGAAAAAATGAAGGAAAAGCTCGGTAAGGTTTCCTTAAAGAAGATGCTTGATGGACCACCATCTCCTGAAGAAATTGCCAGAGTACAAAGGGAAATCCAAGAAGAATCTAAATAATTGTATATAGGTACATTCGCCCATTAGCAAAGGCGATCCTCTGTAATAAGTTCCACAATCATACGAATAGTAACTTGCAGTATAGTAGATCATTCCATTATATCAAGTGAGGAAGTAATATGAAAGATAATTAAGAATAAGTAATTATGAAGGAAGTAATATGAGGAATGGTTTGGGGGTTATTATGCCGAGGTGACTCAAATTTAAAAATCACTAACATACTATCAACAGTAATCAAATACTCGGATAGTTTGACCAAATTTATCAAATTAACTTAAAGCCTAAATGTATAAATTAACTGCTTACCAAAGGCTTAAATTAACTACCGAAATTCGTAAATTAACTGCTTACCTAATAGTTTAAATGCTTAAATGACTGTTACCTAAAGGCCTAATGGCCCATATGCCTAATTGCATGAATGCTAACTAAATGAAGTAGATAAATTACTCACCCAACATTGTTCCATATAGCGAATTTCATGTTCAGTTGAGGTTAATATGCTCTAAAGAGTGAATACTTGGCAAACCAGAATATCAGAATTATGTTATCAATACTTATGAATATATGAGCACAATCACTAGCTGAAGCTATGAACCCAGTTAGGTTGTTCACATTGTAATAAATAAGACTAAAGTAGGATTTAGCCGTATCCGTCTAAAAACTCCCGTTACACTAGTAGATGTCGGGAACAATACAAAAGTTGAAACCACAGCCGCAAGCCGATTTCGGAATACCCCATATCTATATTTCTTGGGGTGAGATATTGGCACTTCGCTCTATACTTTTATACCAACGATATTTGACCACTTAAACGGGTGAATCTCAATAATTTAACACCAGGTAGTGATTGAGACTTTACATCCTTCTCGATATCATCATTGATTCCCAGTAGCCCCCGTTTTCCTATCATATGGGAGTAAATTCTAATGACACATCTGCACATAAGCAAATAGCATACGTGACACAAAAAGAGTTTTTATCTTTTCCATCAGTGAGCCAATCATCCAATAAAACATCGATATCACTTGATACTACCACAACTCACATATTTTCTATAACTACCACGATTCGGTCATCGGTTTCAATATCTGCTGCGAAACACTCTATTTTGCTGAAATCCAAACTTCACAGCTCCTTTGGAATCCTCGTGGACCCTGTGGTACCTTATTACTAAACAGAACCAACCAGAACCAAACACATCCAAAACACATCCAAACACATCCAAACCTTAACTGATTATACATCTTTGAAACCTGCTGATATTCGAATCCGCTGCTTGGTGTTGAATCGAAAAATGAGTACCCCTAGTTCAGCTATTGCCCCCAGACTGGCACTCTCTCCTATTGCCATTTCTACATCTTCTCCTGGTGCCACAGGAGGAGGAATGGGAGTTTCTGGAAGCTCCATACCCAAGATCAGCTCTAGCCAAAGCTCTGCAGGGGTTACACAGATCATCACATCCAAAGAATGGGTGCTTCCACCTCGCCCTAAACCGGGACGGAAACCTAGTGTGGATACTCCGGCTTCTAAACGAAAGGCTCAAAATAGAGCAGCTCAACGTGCTTTTAGAGAAAGAAGAGCTACTAGAGTTCAAGAATTAGAAGAGAAATTAATGGAAGTTGAAAAAGAGAAAGAAGTTAAAGAAATGGGACTTGTGAATACTATCAATAAACTCAAAATTGAAAACAAACTATTACTAAAGAATTTGGAACAAATAAGATCAGAGTTGAATGGATTAAAAGAATCTCATCGTAATCAAAGTCCTTTTAAATCTTCGTTTAACTTTGGTGCAAATACTGGCGTGGTATCTCCTTTGAATCATAACACAGGATCTCCAGCCAGTTCTGCGTATTCAGTCCAGCAAATATCTCCAGCTCCATCAACAGAATCGCCTCCTGATATGCAATCCACTCACAAATCAAATCAATCAACATTTACCCCCATATCTGCTCGCCCCACTCCCCAGAAACTTACCGACAATAACTTTGATTGTGGGGTATGTCTCAAGGATGAATGCTTATGTGAAACGGTTGGATTAAAGGGACGATCTGAAGAAGAAATCACCAAGAAATTGGAAGAGACCATCAATTCTTTCAAACCAATGCCTGCAGTATCACTTGGAAATAAACGGAAACTCAGAGAAAATGATCGGTTAGAAACAGATTTTACATTACAATTCACTTCTAAAACCAAGCCCATGCCTCAATTGAAAAAATTCAAGAAATCCAGCCATATCCAGCATCATTTGGAAAGTAATCAAGCCTTTGATGATAGTTCACCGGTTGAGGATTGTGGATTTTGTTCCGATGATACTCCATGTGTTTGTCGTGAAGCTGCTAAAGAAGCTGCTAGATTGAACAGTTCTTTAAGTGGTCAATATCCTTATGACTCTGGCAAGTCGGACACTTCAAATGAAAGCAAGCAATTACCTCCACTCTTGAATTCCACCAATGAACGGAACTCTTCATTACCAGTAATGCACCCCGGTCCTTCGGTAGAAATTAGAGATATTACTAATCTTACTCCAGGAGCCGTACCGACGGTGATATCACGTACTGACATCGAAAGAGAAAGAGAAAGAGATAGTCCATCTAAGGATATGGATGGAGGATGTACTGGAAATCCAGGTACTTGTCGCCAGTGTCAGATGGACCCAATGTCTACGTTGTTCTGTACTACTGTGGCCAGTAAAGCTCAGGACGAACCTGAAGGGTCGTCGCCGATTAAGCTGTCGATTACAGACTCTCCACAACCGATGATTTCCAGAACAAATTCAAAGGGAGCATTACCCTCCATATCGATAGGATCCATGACGGCTCCATCTACTCCATCATCCGCTCCCCCTCCACTCATTGCCACTAAGAATCCTGCCACATCAACTTCTGGTATGTTCATTCCATGTGCAGATGCTTATAAGACACTTTCAAGACATAAGAAATTCAATTCGGTGGATTTCAGTACTTTGGTAGGTAAATTGACTACAAGAGGGATGCAAGTGGAAGTTCAATCGGTAGCTAATGTGCTAAGAGAATTAGACCGTAGACTTTACAATTGATTGATTTATTTTACTGGTACTCGGTATTATCATGGATGATAGATGGGTTTCTTGATAATTTTCAATTCTATATTATTACATTGGTGTTAAATAAATTGGCTTTAGATTATTGTAGTTGAAGACTCCAAATAAATTACCTTAACTAACATAAGGAGATTTAGATAACTAGTAGTTTACATTCAAACCGAGTAACCCCAGCACAGCAAACCCAATAAACATTAACCCCAGTAAGCAGTAATCTAGCTCACTCTACAAGCATTAAGCATAATTATGTATTTAAAAGCAAGTAAATCAACTAGTTCAACTAATTCAAATAAAATAAATCACATCTTAAAATAGAAGAAGCATAAGCTTCATGAATTGATAAAAAAAGAGTTTGAAAGCCTGAACGTCTGAAGTCAGCTAAATCATCTAGGCGATGAAACTTCCAGGAATTTGCACGTTGTTGTCATGTTGATCCCCCGACTTGGTGTTACCATGGAGGTTAGATTCGTAGGCACCACGAGGCATGCTTGGAGAATTCTCCTGAGCAGCACCTCTGGCCAAGCCGTAGTTGCTGTGGTCGTTTCCACCAGTATGGGCATTTCCACCAGTGTGGGCATTTCCACCAGTGTGGGCATTGAGCTGATCAGATCCACCAGAAATATCAGTGGTTCTTCCAGACTTATTGTGTAAGGCAGAAGAGTTATAAGTCTCATCAGATAAACCTTGTCTGGTATGAGTAGAATCAATGGATTTGTTGATGTCAGCAGCAACAACTCTTCCATGATCATCAGTGATGATTCCGGTCTTGGAATCAACATTGATCTCTTTTGTTCTCGATAACAATTCAGGCTGGTTCTGCTTCAATGATTGAATGGCATTGGTAGCAACTCTGGTTGCATCATCATTGTTGGATGTTCCACGAACATTGACCAAAACGTCTTCATTACCAGAGTGTGCACCGGTATGGGCACCAGTATGGTGACCAGATTGGTGACCAGATTTACCAGATTGGTGACCAGATTGACCAGATTGGTGACCAGATTGGTGACCTTCATCAACTGCACTAATGTTTCCAAGATGACCCTCATTGGCAGCTCTGGAAAGTCTTTCCTTTGCCTTCTCATGTTCATTGTGGAACTGTTCAGGTTGAGAAGGATCTTCACTGGTGAGATCTCTACGAGGTGGAATTGAAACATCCTCCTCCTTCAAGTTCTTCTCACCAGAACCAAATCCAGTATGAGGTAATGAAGATGCTTTGTGAGATCCTGAACTGGCAAGCCCAGCTGGACTGGCTGATTCACTTGGATGAGCATACTTGCCAGATTTGGCAGATGCTACACCAGCAGCTCCAGCAGTGCCAACACCAGCAGCTCCAGCCGCAGCCAAAGCAGCTGCTGAGGATTGATTGGTGCCAGTTTTATGGTTGTCTTTATTCAAAACTTCCTTGGTAGATCGGTCATCGGTCTTGTAGATTTCCTTGGTGTTGGCGTTGATGACCAACTTACCAGATGATAAGTCAACACCCTGTTTGCTCAAGTCTTTGGAGGCCGAACGGGCGATTCTAGAAGCTTCATTCTTATTGGCCACACCAATCACCTCCACTAATAATTCGTCATTCCCCTTCTTGGTATCAGCTCTAGCTGGGGGTGCCTGAGATGAACTGTGTCTGGCGGCGGCCACTCCAGCTCCAGCTCCAGCTCCAGCTCCAGCTCCAGAAATGGCTCCGGATCCAGATCCAACACCCTTCTGCTGTTGGGCATTGTCCCTATGGAATTGTTGTTCTCCATGTTCGTAAGCGGCTTGGTGAACTCCAGCAGCATAGATTTCCTTCAAGTCGTCATTGGAGATATCCTTGGAGTTTTTTGCACCCAAACCTGTTTGTGCGCTGCTCACATCTTTAGCTCCACCCACGGCACCTTGCTCGTAGGCACCAGCTCCAACACCGTGTTGGTACGATTGGTCTAATTCAGATTGGATAGGCCTCGCATTTGAACCTTCGTGGACATGATCAACGCCCTTATTGTAAGCCCCAGTCTCAAATCCTTTGTTGTAGGAATCATCCACTACTTTCTTATCAGTCTTGTCACCACCAGAGAAGTAAGAGAATGCTCCTCCCACGGCAGCAGCACCGGCTCCAATAGCAGCAGAGGCATAGCCAATACTGGACTTACTAGAAGAGTCGTCAGCAGTACCGGAAACACCAGGCGCATTGGAACTTGAGGTTCCTGCTCCAGCAGTGGACTCGTTCCTTGAAGTTCCAGAAGCATCTCCTGGAACGGCCTTAGGGTCTAAAGTAGACACTTCAGCAGACTTGCTGGAGTTACCAGCGATTCCTGGAGCACTTGAGCTTGAAGTACCGGCTCCTGGAATCTTGTCCTTTGCGTCATGTTCCTTGCTGGAGTCAGATGTTTGGTTCTTACCCTTTCCAGTAGAGCCAGAACTGGTACAAATTCCAGTACCCTTAGCAGCTTCTCTTCTCTCAAACTTAGGGTCAATACCCTTAATTGGATCATGACCGTGGTCGTTTGGATTCTTATGACCATGGCCAGATGCATAAGCTTGACCCTGGAATTTGGAGCTGGTTGGGTTGGAATCCTTAGATGAAGGATCAGGAGCAGAATCAATAGGATCACTTAATGATCCTTCTTTACCACCGGTACGAATAAACTGGTTTTGCTTATAGTATTCAAGTGGGACTTCTTGAACATCGCCATCTTTGGATTCCAGTTTATCATCATCTCCTAAACCTTTACCTTCTTTATGAGGAGCAATGTTCTTAATCTCTGGATCGGCACCTTCAGCAATTTCCACCAAAGATCTCTTGTCTGCCTTGTTGAAACCATGCTTCTTGTTATAGGCATCTACCTCGGCTTCAGTGTCTCTCTTGTCAGAGTTATCCTTAGACTTTGAATTGGAACTGGAATTGAAATCTTCCTTGTCACTAGAAGGAGTCAAACCAGGAACTTGTTGAACTTCTGGGACCACTCCTTGATTGTTATTCTTCTCTTCAATGCTCTTTAATGGGTCCTTACTGTTAGGGTGGGCTGAAGCCTCTCTAACATCCTCAAACTTTCTTTCGGCAGATTCAATTAAAGATTCACCAGGAGCAGGAACTCCAGATCTGGTCTTGGATGATCCTCCAACGGTGTTGGCAACGGATCCGGCAATAGCAGCGCCGGCAGCGCCAACAGTTGCCGAAATACCCTGGTTAGACTTAAAGTGGGTTTGGTCACTGGCATCATCATGACTGGTAGATTTCTCACCAGATTGATTCTTGCTTGAGTTAGTGTCGGATCTTTCACTGCTTGGAGTCAATCCAGGGACTTGTTGGACACCATCACCATCTTCCTTTTCCTTCTTCTCGGTATCCTTGAGAGGATCCTTGGAGGTTGGGTGTGGTTTGGCACGAGCAACATCTTCGTGATGGTCCACGGCACCGACCAAGCCTCCTGACTTAGCACCCTCGTTGTATCCGGCTCCCGACTTTGAGTTGTCACGGCCAGATCCATAGGAAAGGCCAATGGCTCCAGCAGCTCCAGATAAGTATCCGGAAATACCACTGGAGTTTGAGGTGGAGGTTGTATCAGTAGAAGATCTTTGATGGTCATGATCATGATCATGATCGTGGACCTCATCAAGAGTTGGTTTTTGTAAAGCAGGCTCAGAAGATGTCTTCTTGGCGTTGGTGCTAGTGTTGGTGGAAGCTGACTTTGAGGTTTGAGCCTCGTGTTCAGCCTTGGACCTACCGGCTTCATAAGAATCATTGACGGTGTTGGAAGTATTATTAGAACCACCTAAGCCAGCAGAAGCGGCCACAGCAGAAATGGCTCCGCTAGCACCATCGAAAACTCCAGGTTTGTTGGACCCGTCAGTGTTAACCAGGTTGGAGCCAGTAGATTTGTTAGTGGAGTCATGGGTAGATTTGTTGGTGGAACTATGGGAAGGGTTACCTATAGACCTTTCGGCATTCTTGACATATGCATCTTCTGAAGTTAATTCAGATTTATGAGCATCATCTGAGTGTCCAAATCCCAAAGCAGCAGCTGCACCTCCAAAGATACCAGAAGAAGAATCAGAACCCTTGTGGTTGGTAGCGGTTCCTTTCTGAGAGGACTTTGGTTGGTGTTCTGAGACACCAGAAGCATAACCGGCGTCGTAGGCTTCGCGAATCACTTGGTCATGGCTTTCGGGACCCTTTCCGCCCAATCCAACGTAACTAGCGGCAGCTGCAATCATTCCAGAGGCACCTGCAATTGCACCACCAGTATAACCGGAACCGGACCCAGAATTGTGGTTCTTGTCAGTAGATGTGGCATGGGCAGTGGAGTCGGTGACAGTGTGTTTGTTGGTGGCATCACTGGCGAGATCCTGATTATATACTCCAGTGGTGGAAACATTAGAGCTATGCAAGTTGTCAATTTCATGCTGAGTCTGGTCGATTTGTTTGTCCAAGTTCTTCAATTCCTTCTCGTAGTCAAAGTCCTTACTGGAAGGAGGGATGGAAGGATTGAGGTATTCCTTTCCTCCGACATTAGGTTGAGATTGCTGAGAGATGTCTTGGTGATAACCAGAACCTTCTTTGGCAAATTGAGAGGCTGCGGCCTTTTGATGTTTGGAATCATTGACATTGGAATGAGCATTGGCACCGGTGATGTTAGAATTGGTGTTAGAATTGGTTGCATCGCCATAGCTGTTGGTACCAGTAGAGTGAGAGTGAGACTGGGAATGAGATGCACCAGCAACTCCAGCACCAGCTGCACCGGCTCCAGCACCGGCCACAGGGGCACCAATTCCAGATCCAGCACCTAAATCCTTCTTGGCGGTGCTGACACCAGAAGAGTTAAAGGCAGATTTGTTCCTGGAATGTTCATCTTGAGGATCTAATCCAGATTTCGCACCCAGAGACGAAGATTTCGCAGTCAAATCGGAGTTGCGAGACTCCACCACATCACGATGAGCTGCTTTGACACCCTCAGAATATGAGGAGTCCTGAACACTCTTGGCGGTTTCAGACTGCTTGGTTTGTTGCTCGTAGGCAGCAGGAGCGGTCTTCAAGTTTTGATTCTTGCTTAACTCGGCTCTAGTGGCCTCGTCATAACTGCCCTTTTGATTACGGTACACTCCACCCTGAGTGTCCTTAGGATCAAAGAAATAACCAGCTCCTTTGTCCTGGGTAGCCTCATTGTCATACTGTGGGTTGGAGTTTTCATGAACTCTGGAATTGGCTGGATTAGTAGAGCCTTGGCCGGAAGCGGAGGTTCCAATCAAAGTATCGTCCCTTGGAGTCTTACTATTGGTAAAATCACCAGTTGGGCCCTTTTCAACAGGCTCACGTTTAACTCTAGGAGGAGAGGTAACCACTTGGCCAACAGAACTAGAAGCAACAACATTTGGTGATTCATTGCTAGATTCCTTGGTGGTACCAAGGTGGTGCTGATGATCAGCTCCGGAATGGCTGGGTCCCAGACCTGAACTTTTGGAGCTTTTAGAGCTATGAGAAGCTTGATTCACTCCCAATTCAGCTTCAGCGGTTTTGGTTCCTTCATTGTATGCTTGATCCACAGTTGAGGTACCAGTGCCAATTTCATCGGACTTAGAAGAGGATCTAGAGTGAGATTTGAAGGGCTTTTTCAACTTGTTCATAAAGCTTTGCTTGTCTTCAGACATTTTGCAATTATTTGGATTTGGGGTTGTTTTAAAATTTAATTGAAACTATGAAATTTGAAAGTTTGATAGTTTGTAGTTTGATAGTTTGACGGAGATTTCTAATTGAATCGGTAAAATATTTCAATTATATCAAATGTAACTTGGAACAATTCTCTAATAGTTAAGGGGAACTGTGAGGATAACTGTGAGAGAATATTTCAATGAAGTAAGAGCCTATTTGATTGAGAAGTTCTACCACCTTTATAGCATTCTATGCAGCAATCAAGTATCAATTGCAAATTTCACCCCTGTTAAGGTTTCCATGCAGCAACCCAACTCGCACATGTGGCTGATAAAATCGGGGTACATTGAGTACATTACATGGATTAGAGGGGACTATGATTGCTTAACACCGACAATACCGTGGAATCATGGAAAGTTGATGTAACCTAAAGGTAACTACAGGTAACTACAAGTAAGAAGTGAAGTTTCAGTCAATTGTTCATGAAACACTGAATTGTACAGACGATTGAACCAATTGAGTTGATTGACGAGCATAAGATCTGTTGGTGATTGGTTATGAAATTGTGGCTATTTGGCTCTTTTGCTTTTTCTTCTATTTGACTTCAATGGTTTTCCTCGGCATGAAGGATACTTTATTTACGTCATCTGCAAGGAGCACTTGCCTGCCCAGTGCTCAATCAAGGTCATGGTAGCAGCAATAGAGGTTATCGTGGTTTGACACATCACGTGTTATTTCACGTGATGTGGATTTCGGGCATTATGCAGGATTGTGGTTTTTGTGGCTGTGCGCGCCTGGGTGCGCGCGGGTAGTTCCCATCAGTTATAGATAGGGCTCTTGTTGCTCTTGTTGTAGATCAAGCGGGTAACTAACCATTCCAAGCTTTCCCAAAGTCCTTCGTTCTCTAATACCGACACGGGAAGAAGCTTGGAATCGGTGGCTTCCAATTCACTCACCATTTGAATGAACAACCCCGTCTTCAATGATACCAAGTCCACTGCTTGGGGAAGATCCTGTTTGTTGGCCAACATAAGAATGGGTACATTCACGCTGTCCGCCGGCAGAACACCATCGTTGGCCCAACTTTCATCGTTGACAATCTCCTTGAGTGTCTCGTAACATTCCTGGAACCGTTCGGTGTCGGTGGAATCGATGACGAAAATGATTCCATGACATGATTTGTAGTATCGAGACCACATTGACCGCAAAGATTTCTGGCCTCCAAGATCCCAAAACTTGAGGTTGATATTCTTGAATTGAGATGACAAATGGGATTCGATTGATGACTCGAACTTGATGGTGGTGGTGTTCTGGCCCACGGTGGGCAAAATCCGTTTGGACTTGAGGACATCGGTGGTGGTTTTGTCTTCTTCAGTGGATTCTTTATTCTTCTTGCTTCCACTACTTTTGGTATCATTATACGCCGGGTACAACAACTTTAGGTGTTCGAGGAAGGTGGTCTTGCCGGCATTATCCAATCCAAGAATCAATATGTTGTACTGTTCCCTTTTGGTGTATTGGGTGTATAAGGATGATGCTAGATGAAACATTTTAATGCATACTTTGGTTATAATGGGGAAAAAATTAGAGGAATCTTCGAGATTGGTGGATGGGTCAAAAGGGTAGCTCTTGAAGTCGATGATTCTATGTAATGGGATTGTGCAGGGAATAAGCCGGTATTCTATGATCTATCCAATGGGCTCTAGGCTCTAGGTCTTGGATATATTCAGAACTAGGTGGCCCAAGTGCTGATTACGTAATCTTGATCAAAAAATGTTACCCGGAATCCAAAATTTTACTATAAAGATAGAATTTTTCACTTAGTTGAAACCCCAGACAGAACACTACTGTTAGGAAATGGTGTGAGTTGTCTAATACCAATAATGATGATGATTTGATAGGGACAACTGATCTATGTGAAGATTTATCTTAAAATAGTAGAAATATATCTGAATTGGTACCAACTTACACTGTTCTAATAGATAGGATTCTTCAATGAAGTTTATTAACAGGAGCTCATCGAAGAATAGAGTAGTATTAAGGACTCGTCAGCTAATATTTGTTAACGTTAAACAGTTCTTCCAACTTTTGATGTTAACTGTTCTTCCAACTTTGATGTTAACTATTCTGGTTAGCTTTTAGTGGTAACTATTCCGGTTAGCATTTAGTGGTAACCAACTTGAAAGGTGTTAAGTGAAGTCATTTCGTTGCCTATATATTCCTAAGGAATTTATTCAGTGACAATGTAAAGATACTACAAGCTCAAAATCCCTTGAGTTCAAGCTCAACTTCTATTGAGTACACCTTGTAGTATATGGCTAGTTTAGTAGGTGAGATTCACTAATTCTTGACGTTTCCTACTAGTTTCCCAGCAAAACCGTTCATAGTAAGAACTACTACTTCTCCGGGAGAAAGGAAAGGTCAATATCAACCTGATGATTCAAAAATTCAACTTCATTAAGGTTAATTCAATTAATGAACTGATTCAATAAATTTCATATTTATTGATAGTGCTTTTGCTTCTTAGTTCTTAGTTCTTAGTTCTTAGTTCTTAGTTCATAGTACTTAGTCTTAAGTTCTTAATGAAGTTGTTCGTTGGTTCCATTCGGGTATATAATTCTCTTCATCCTACATTTGTTCTATATTTTATATTGATATGTGGAAAACTCTGGTGAGTTAAAATCCACGTATATCCGCTCCAGTTCAGGTTTTTAGTTTATTTAAGCATTCTTTTTGACCACGTTAGTCTTTCCTACGTAGATGTAGTTCACCACGAACAAAAACCAAGCAACAACAACCAATCCTGCGCAGGCAATGTACAACCAAGCATTGGTGATTTCCCATGATCTCTTGAACTCATCGTTGGCCAAGTGTCTAACGGTGACGATTTTCTTGTCCAACAAATAAGACAAACCTGGTCTCTTGTAGTCCAATTCAAATGTGAACATTCCGTGTTGATCTGGTACAGTGAATTGTACGCTATAAGCAAAGGTGTCGAGTTTGTTGCTGTCTTCAACGGAACTGACAGGACCCAAAGGTTTCAAATCGAGTCTTTGGTATGGATCCAACATCTTGAAGGAAACTTGTAAGTTTTGTTCCTTGTCATGGATCACATATGGGGCCCATTCGCCGCCAACCAATTCAGAAACACCAATGGTGTATAAGGCATCTTCCTTGATACGATAAATTTGAGGTTCTGGAACAGATGGTTCATCTGCTCTAGCATGTTGGACGAATTGTAACTTCAAAACACCTCTTTGTTGTGTAACCCACTCAAAGAGATCTTTTTCTAAAAGTGAGGGTGATCCAATCCATGCCACTCTGGCGTTGTTCAAAGCTTGCATGGCGACAGCCAAAATACTCAATTCACCAAAAGTCCAAGAGTTACGTTCCAGGAGACTTTCATCGGAATCGGTAGGACCAGCACTATAGGAAGTCTTGGATCCTTTAACAAGAGGAATTAACAACTCGTTGTTACTGATCATTGCTGTGCTTCCTGAGTATACCGAATTGGATAATTTGCTGATGATGTTATTACCAGCAACCACATTGTCAGATGATAACTTAACGTCTCCGTCAGCGTCATTGAAATGGTCCTGGAGCCTTAACGACCTGGCGGCTGGATAGATACCCAATTCATTCAAGAAAACTCGAGTACCTTCAGGGAGAATCGTTTTATGATCACCAACAACTAATACGTTACCATTGGAGTTAACAAACTTGATCAATTGAGTTTGAGAAACGAAGCTCTTGGCCTTGAACAGTTTCAGCTTTGATGGCAAGAGGATCAAGTTGTCAAATAAGATGTCGTCACCGGCAAATAAACTGAGATCGGTTTCATGATATGACTTCAAGGTTAATGGCAATTTGGAGTCCCATGCTTGAGTAAGTTCGAGCAAATCGGACGAGTGATTGAGTCCAGGATCATAAAGAACCAAAGTCTCTGGGGCGATTGTGGCGATGACTCTGGCGGCAAAGGCAAAGAACGTGATAATCCAAGCCAATCGAAGCATCTTTGGTGTAGTAGATGGAAATTCCTACGTGTTGAAAACGACTCGCGGTGGCTACACGTGAGGGAGGCAGGGCCATAGACAGAGAGGATAACAGGGAGAAACTAAGGAGAAACTAAGGAGAAATAAGGTAAGGAATTATAAACTAAGGAAATGATTAATAAATTATTTGGTGACTCACTTGTGTGGACTTTGTATAATTGTTTAATGATTTTGTAGAACAGACTGTGATGATATTTGGGTAGGTTTCTTACTATGAAAGTATTGATGAAATATTCCTGCATGTAGCCTCAAGTAGGAGGAAGTAGTTTTGGATAGTTTAGGTAGTTTTGGTGGAATTAATATTTAAGATGATTTGGGCAGATTAATAGTTGTGATAATTTTGGCTGTTGGTGGTACTTTTCCTTTCTCTTATTTCTTGTTGGTACTTCTATTGTCAAACTCTTATTAGTATCTTCACCAGTTGCCTCAATGCGAATTCCCCCAACAATCATTGGACTCTCGATATCTCACTAAAAGTCACTAATAAATCTATAAGGAGATAAATATCAGCAAGAAAGATAATGCCTAGACTGTATTGTAGATTCATGTTAAAATTTTCTAATAATCAATAGGTAGGTTTTCTATGGTTGAAGGGTCATATATTGAATAAAGAAGTGTGTGTTCTCTTATAAAGTATATAAAGAAATACTTGTCAAAATACACATGAATCAAAATTATGATAAATATACGAATATCAGGTATTTCCATTCTTGAAGTATACCACAGAAACTATTGAATATTATCATGTAATATCATGTAATATCATGTAATATCACTAACATTATGATATGCACCAGAGCTATTATGTTATTCATATTTCGAATATAATAAATAGATCAATTACATTTTAAATTGAAATCCAGAACCTATATCCGATATCCGAACTTGATGTTAGATAAATATGTGTATTTATTTTATAAAGTACAAAGGGGTCGTCCTGGATTTATTTTTATGGTCCATGATTGTAAATTCCCTGGTATTGTAAAACTCTCTAAGAATAATGTAGAAGATAGTTTATTATTGTAAAGAATTGTAGAGAATTGTAGCATGGAAATCTAATGAAGGAATTTCTTACAATTTATGTGATACTTCTTTCCATGGACTTTTATCACTAATTCACAAAATCACAATTCTACAAATACTCATATTCTGTAAATACTCTGTGTATACTCTGTGTATATTCTGTGTATATTCTGTATATTATGATCTCTTTTACGGTTATAAGCTAATTTATAGTAAACCCCAATATTTGGATCAACTCAGTGAGTTACTTAGTATATCTGATAAGAATATCAATGGTATATTTTATTGATATGTTAAAGAATAATTTATATAGTTGGATTAGTTGGTCTATCTTATGTTGATACTGGTGATTACTTATCATTACTGGTGATTACTTATCATTACTGGTGATTACTTATCATTACTGGTGATTACTGACTGGTGCGTATACCATAGTGAGTGTTGTATTTTTCACTGCGAAATTCAAACTTCTCAGTCTTCAGTCACTATCCCACTTCTACCATGGCTATCAAGTTGAAAGTCGAGTTTCTCGGGGGGTTGGATGTCATCTCCAGCGGAGTAAGACAGCATAAGGTATCTGTCCCATTGGAAGAAGGAGAAGCCACCATGAAGGACTTGGTGGAGTTCATCACCAAAAACGTCATCTCCGATGCCAAAGACATTCCTGTGTTCATTGAAGACGACGGTGTTCGTCCCGGAATCTTGGTGTTGATCAACGATACCGACTGGGAATTGGAGGGAATGGAGGAGTATGTGCTCGAAAGTGGAGATGTCATCACTTTCACCAGTACTTTACACGGAGGTTAAGCTCACATAAAGTTCGGAAAGTTTCCAGGTGAACTGTGGGTTAAATCCTTCAAATCATAACCGATCGAATATCATTTAGACTCTCTTTCCGTTCCTCATATATAACTCAAAATGCAGGGCTTTCAAATCACATTTCAGCTTCAATCCGCCCTCCTTATTATGTATAATTAATTTTAACCTACCCAATACACATATAGTAACGCTTGATCACAAGGCATTCGCTCATAAGGGAACTAATCGACACCCAAGTACACCCTGGCCTTCCCAACGAGTGGTTGGCACCAACACCAAGTTCAATTTATGTGAGTCTCTGAGCACATCCACCCGAATCTGCTTTTCCACTCTTGATTTGACTCTTTCAGCCAATGCTGCCAACTTTCTGTTATTTCCGGCGTGTATATCGTCATCAAATAATATGACTTTATCATTTATCTTCAATCCAGCTGATTCTGCTGGTCCTCCAGCTACCACCTCGCCCACCACTGCAAATGGAATGGTTGGAACTGGAGAGGAAGGTTGAGCTTCAGTAGTTGGATTGCTGGTGGAACCAGTTTCAGTTTCAGTATCGGAAACAGCCTTGGCCTTGGCTTTAGCCTTGGAGAACTCCTCGATCATTTTAGCCTCCAAATCTCCTAGTGCTCTCTTATGATCGTTTCTTAAACGGATAATCTTCACTCTGATAAGTCTAATGCTCACCACATCGATATCTGCTCGGGGGAATCCGTCAATACTGACCAACGGGGTTTCCATATCAACATTGTAACGAGTCTTGAGTAAATCAAAGAGCTGACCTAATTGAGTTTCGATCTGAGTTTTGATGGTTGACAATTGCTGGAATGAAAGTTTCAGAAAATCTTCATCGTACGCCTTGAATTTTGCATCATCAAGATTGAGTGACTTCATGAGTCCTCTGAATTCTTCAGACTCCGACATGATGGGGTTTGGTGTTTCTGGGGTTTGCCTCTTACTATAACACCCACAGCCAGATATATCGCGGCTTACGTAATAGGGCCAAATCATATAGTCTAACTAAGAAAGGTAGAAATGCTTAGACACCACAAACATTTCATATAAATCCCAGTTTTTTAGCCTATTGGTTATTTGCTATTAGGAGGGGTTCGAAACATCTTGAAAATTTACTGATTGTTATGTTTATGACTAGAAAGATTTATTAAAATATGATAAAGTCTGAAATATAGAACCAATATTGAAAGATGAATAGTTTCAACTTTCTTTAATAACTTGTTTTATAAGGATAAAATATGAATAAGGCTAAACACATGATGTGTTGTTTGATTTGTTTTTTTTAAAGAAAAACGTCTAATTTTTCAGCATTGCTATATTGCAGGAATTGCTATAATGCAGAAATTGCTGTGTAGTAATCAAAGTGGCAGTCTTGCGTACTCAAAGTGGCAGTCTTGAATTGAGATTCCATAAAACTCACTTACTCGTACCCTTAAGATATCCCGAGTATATAAGAATTTCTAGCCTTCATAACTAAGTGCGAAGGAATAAGTACTGACATTCTCAACGTCATCATTATCATTTCCTTCACTGATTTCTTTCCAAGATGCCAAGGTTAATAAGACAAATCCGACAATAACAAAGAGATCTCCAAGTAATTGTTGGAAACTCAAGCTATTACCAAATAGATACCATTCCACCAAACCTATCAAGAAAATAGTCACTAATGAGCTGACTGACGACAACACCGGGCTGGTCAAAGCCATTAATGATAAAAAGGATGCGCTGAAAACCATATTGGCAACGATGGATCCACTAATGAAACTCCAGATTTTTGAGGTTGCCTCACCATAATCAAACACTTTAAAGTGATGTAAGCCAGACAAATGGGTCACAGTAACGACGGTGATCAAAATGAGACTGGTATATAAACCGAAAAGTCCCATAACAAAGTTAGCAAATGTCATTTGACGACGTGGAGTAATGAGCTTGGCCAAATGGGGTGGAATACATAAGTATCTCTTGTAAAGAACTTCGTAATAACCGTAAAGAATGGCACCGGCAAAGATAATCAAATTACCCCATAACCGGTAAGGGTAATCGGCATTCGCATCAGTAGCTCCAGAGTCTGAGTATGCAACAATAAAAACTCCCGAAATAGCAATGACAACCGACGACATCTTCAACCATGAAAAACGTTCCTGGAGGATGGGGATCGCAAAGGCATAGGCAGTGAAAGCAGAACAGTTGTAGATGGCTGTAACATCGGCGGCGTATGTCATTGACATGGCGGCGTACCAGGTACTTCCTGCAACAGTCAATACCAAGGTCACTAAGAAACTTTTCCACAAAACGTACTTGGTTGCTGGGGTAGACAAAAATGACTTGAGACATTCTCTGAGAGAACTAGTATTGGAAACATGAGGGTTTTGGTCGATCAACTGGTTTAAGTGTGAAGTACTGGTGTCACCGTTGACGTTGGCTTCATAGATCAAGATTGATGTATGGTAGACATTGTGAACTTGCTTGACCAAACATTTCTTAAAGTACTTGAAATAGTTGATTTTTTGTACGGGAACGAACGGCTGGCGGTCAGTTGGTTCCTCCAATAAGTTGTTGCTTCTTCTTTGAGATTGCATACCTTGACCGATACTATTGCTAATGGTGTATTCTTTGCTGTGCAGAGAACGGAATTTAGCCACTGTCTTCATTATCGACACGCAAAATGCCTGAACGGGCCAGAAAATCCACCAGGATCCATGGGTGACCATAAGAAGTATCACCGGCTCAGAAAATCCTAGTTTATACGCTTGTGACGTGGTTTCCGTCTGGGTAACAAACGCGATCAAAGACACCACAAATGCCATGGTTACAAAGATGATCTTGGACTTCGATGCATTATGGAACGAGGAATTTGACCCGGTATCACCTTGGTTGGACAAGATGGTGATGGGCATGGTGATGGAGGGTTTGATAAAGATGTTATGGTGGGTGGTAGTTACCAAATTTGGGAACTATGTGAACAAACGTCATAGAGTGTACCTGCAGGAACAGAAGGGGTAGTGCGGTGGAGATCTCAGGCATTGGATTGGCAGAGATAACGGGAAAGATAGAGAAATCTCCCAGTAGTTCTCTGATCGAAATGGAGTGATTCAGGGCCGAGAACTAGAACTGGTGCTTGGTAATCGCCGTTAATCCGAAACCACTTTGATATCTTTTAATGATTTAGTTGGACCTTGAATGCTCCAGAAAATTCCGCATGTGGACCAACCATAACCATAATGTGAGTGCGGGAATAATCAGTTCACAATTGCGCTTTGAGAAACTCGAGAGAGTCTGCAAAAATAAGAACAAAAACCATCAGCTGCAATTGTATTCAATTGAGGCCAAGATCATTCCAGCCACCATTGTAAAGGTTGGGAAGCCTCTGGCTGAACCACAACCACAAAATTGCTTTTGGCCCAAGTATCAGATGGAATAGTTTATCCTCCTGATATGATAAGCCTATCAGTGAAACCTCTGAACAAGTCCGTTGGTTAGAAACGTTATTAGTGTGTTTCCTTGGGCGGCAAGCCGCCAAAGCCACGTATACACCTATCAAGGATGAAATCGGGGGTTTCAAAGGTAAATTCAACATTGACACAATGCTTGAGGCTCAGTCACTATCACTTTGGTACAGGCTATCGGAGTTATCATTATTGTTTTCATCATCATTATCCACCGCCAGGTCCAATTCCACGTGGTATTGACGTGGAGCCACCAAGCCTCTCTCTATAAGCGTATGACGTGGAATCAACCGGGGAAGAATCAAGTCCACCACTCGATGTTCGCGAAGAAGCTGATCTGCCCATGAATCCATATATGAGAGCCCATAGTGGATAGGAATCTTGTTCTCGTTGAACTGGGGGTGCTTGTGGCGAGTCCGGAGCTTGCGGTAGTCTGTGATATATGAATCTACCTGTGAATACACTGA
Source organism: Suhomyces chickasaworum (assembly GCA_030568495.1). Lineage (NCBI taxonomy): Eukaryota > Fungi > Ascomycota > Pichiomycetes > Serinales > Debaryomycetaceae > Suhomyces > Suhomyces chickasaworum. The sequence continues at coordinate 142,144 of JAJMGF010000013.1, read as the reverse complement.
TTCACTGGGTGCTACCAATCGCACGTAGAGAAGCACCATGGCAGTCAAGTATTTGAACAGATTGAAGTCCATCTGAGTACGGTACACCTCAAGGACTTCTTCGGAGGGCTCGAGTTCCAACAATCGAAGTAGACAGCAAAGGAAAGGTGATGGCCGGCCTTGGGAGTCTGTTCCCGCCACGTATCTAACATGCTCTGTCACCACTGGGAGAAATGTGGCTTCATTGGTAAGATACAAGTGCTGTTTGTAGAACATTGACTCTTGGATCCGATGTCTCACGATGGGTTCCACCAAATGGGCCTTGTTGGACACATTTCGTTTATCACTGTAGGCCGGTTGCTTCGTCAGTACCATCTGTAATTGTCAAAATGGTCAGAATGGTCAAAGATAGTCAGTTATGGTGAGGTCAATAGTAGCCTAGACTGGAGATGATGTCGCGGAGTAGGAAGTGACAGGCGTGTGCGTCACATAACACGTCGCTCCTGAGTTCCTCTACCGCCGCACTAAACAACAGCTCCCTTTATCTACTTAGCCATAATCATGTCGTTCAACTTCCCCAAGTTCAACTTCCAGTCTATCCAAGATTCCCTTCCTTCGGTCGATCAGGTGAAGGAATCATTTTCCAAGGTCAACCCCGGTAAAACGGTGGACCTGTTCAAGGAGTCCATCGCACCCTTCACTACCAAGACCACTCAGGTGCTCTCTGCTCAATTACAACAAGTCCAACAACTCGCCAACTTGAATGTTGCCTCCAACATCGAGATCTCTGAGTTACCAGCAGACTACTTGGAATTAGAAGCTAATTGCGACCTTTTGTTGAAGTTGTACACCGACTTGATCCACGTCACCAATGAGACTTACGGTAAGGTGTCGTACGACTATCCACCAGGAAACTATGCTATCGCCAAATTGAAGGATGCCAATGTTGGTGGAATGATTGGTAACAAGTTTAACCAATTGCGTAACGTGTCTTCTCCTCAAGAGTTGGAGAAGGTGCTCTTGGGAAAGGAATCCGAAGAAGAAGCCCATGTTCAAACCACCCCTGAGGTCATCCCAAGAACTTTATATGGCCAATTGTCGGTGGTCGCCCAGAAGCATAGTGAGGAGTTGAAAGCTGCCGATAATGCTTTGTCTTTGGCCCTTCTTCAATTGTCTTCTGCCTACCATGAAATTGCTGCTGCTCGTTTGGATCAAGATAAGAAGATCATGACCGAATTCAACGCTGAGTTGGACAATGTATTGAAGGAGCAATTCACTAAGGTTAATGAATTGCGTAAGGGAGTTTATTCTACACGTTCCGAATTCGATGTTATCAGATCGAAAATCAATGACGAAGAGGAACAAGAGAACGAAGAATTGATTGCCAAGGAAGATGAATTGGTCAGTGCAACCGAACAAGCCGTGTTGGAAATGAAGAAATTGTTGAAGCCATCCAAGAATGTTTCGTTATTGAAGGTGGTGGTTCAAGCTCAAAAGGAATGGTTGGAATTGAGTGCCAAAAAGCTCGATGCAGTTTTGGCCAGCTTGGACAAAATCGATTTCGAAGAAGAAGACGATCTTGAGTAAGTTTTTTAATAGAATTATATGTTATTATACGGTGTTTTATTAACTTGTAAACTGGTATCTTGTTAATATGGTAGTTAGGGCGTATGGCGGTATGGATGTTTGTAGGATTTTCCACATCACGTGACCAGATATACCACCGAAATTTCCTCCACCAACATCAACTTATTCAATCATCCAGATGTCTACCACTGAAGCAGAAAAACAACAAAAAGCCGCCAGGTTACAAAGCCTGTACAACCAGTTTCAGGAGCTTGTTTCAGAGTTGGAATCTCAACTCATTGGCGTGACATCTAAAATAGAAGAATACTTGATAGTGGACAAGACATTGAAAGAAACACCTGAAGAAACCAGATCTACTAGAAAATGTTTCAAGATGATCGGTGGAGTTTTGGTCAATAAACCCGTGGATGAAGTGATTGCCATTTTAAAGGAAGAAATTGCCGCATTACTTAAAGAGAAAGTCGCCGTTGAAGAAGAACTTGTGAAGACCAGAAAGGAGAGAGAACTGTGGATGACTACCAATAATGTCAAGATTATTAGACAAAATTAAGAATGGAATCGATTTATCGATTCAATTGGATTCATAAACCATAAAAAAACCATCAATCATCAACCATCAATCATCAACCATCAATCATCAACCATCAACCATCATTGATTTGATGATTGAATGTCACCTCCATCTCCTTCACCAAGAAGAGGAATACTGAGTGGAACTAATTGATCACTTCCAACTTCCATCCCTTCAAACTTCCACCACTTCCAGTACTTGAAACCCCATCACTTCCATCTTTCATCACTTCCATCTTTCATCACTTCCATCTTTCATCACTTTCATCATTCATACTTTCATCACTCATCACTTCCATCTCCTTCACCAATACTTGATTACTTCATCACTTCATGATCAGTATCTACAAAACTCTGTCAGTTCTATCCCTAAATGAGTTTCTTAATCTTATCTTATCTTAATCTTTACATAGTGGTGCTCTATTCACCTAACCATTCATACATAGTATATTTCACTACATAGTATATTTCACACATGCCAGCATGTCTTTGTCTGTTTCTGACTTATACGGCAATACTGTTCAAATATTCCTTTCTAGCATCTGATTCCTGGTTCAAATCTCTGTTAATAGCTTCCCAACGTGGTTCGTCCTTAAACAATCTCACAGCATGAATGTATTTGGCTTTATCTGTCAAAGTAAACCGATGGTAGATTCCAGCTGGCAACACCAAAAGATCATGGGTATCCAACTTGACTCTGATCCAACGGTCCAGTTTGTCTCTAACATCAAAGTACCCTTCTCCATCCACTACGTATCTGATCTCTTCATCTTCATGGTAATGCTCCTTATAAAATGTGGCCATTTGAGCGTTGTAAGCGTCAAGATCGTTGTTAAACTTTGCTAAATTTAATTGGACCGAATCACGATTCTTATAGCCTCTTTGGAGGGCGATTTCATTCAATTCTTCGGTAGTCTTCACATGACGATAGAATGCTCCAATGCTTTCCAACTCATCCAATGAAACTTCTTGGCCTGAGTTGTGTTCCTTGGTGAAATCTTCAACGGTGTCGTTGTTGTCGTGATAGAATGCTTGCACCATGATATCAGAGAAATGGAAATGGTTATGTTGGTTCTATCCTATTATTAATTAATTATCTTGATTACGTAATCGGATGACTACTGTGGCTCGTAATTCGCTATGATGGCTATAATGACTATGATGAAGGTTAAGCCTTGTATAATTCACCACGTGCCAGATTCTTCAGTGTCGTAACATCAAGCATATGATATCAATGAGTTTAGTAGCATTTTATTAGAATTAACAGGGTAAACTCAAAGTACTAAACCAATTTACTCAACTTTCCTCAACTTCCTCAAGTTTGATATATCGAACATTTAATTTATACGTAAAAAAGCAATAGAAGTCTCTGTATTTTCATGAATTTATGGCTTCCTTATTTTTATTGAGTGGATATTTCTAAAAGATGGAGATCTCTAGTTTAAATTGGCCATCAATTCACTTAAGAGTAAATTATTTGACGCAAATATTACTTGATTTATTGTTCACTCCTGGAACCTTTTTCTTTGTTTACTTTTTGCTTTGTTTACTTGTTATTACTAGTCAATTAACCCTGTAAGTATGACTTTTGGTGGTTACTTTACTTCCAGTATGGTATATGGTCACGTGACATATGATGTTTATAGCCAACATATCCATAGATAAGTTGTTCAATAACGATGTTGATGATTCGATGAAAAGCTCATCGGGTCAATTAAGAGAATTTGAAGGGTTCTATCTACTAAAAACCTCAAATTTCGTAGAAATAAGACCCAAATACTCCAGAAATCACGACTATTGAGGTTATAATTATGTATGGTAAAATTACCAAAATGTACCAATTTTAATGTTTTAAGTTTTTATCTTCATCCCAAGGCCTATAGATTTGTAATGCACTAATCAAATCTGTGCCAAACCTATTTTCCATTACATTTGCCTTAACATTGGCTCAATGTCATCACCAGAGTTAGTAAACCCTCACTCACTATTAATGCGCGAAAATTCATCTCCAACAACTACCCCAACTACTGTCATGTATTCCCGTCCCCAAGACCCCGCCAGGCGGTCACAATACAACCAGAACATCGAACAGCAGCTTGCCTCTCAGGAAAAGAAAACCGCTTTTAGAAGAACCGTTGATCATGGGAATAACATGGGTAGATGGTACATACATAAAAGTATGGGAATGGCCAACAAGCAACAGCCCATTGGGAAAATACGTCCTGAATCGTCATATTTGATCGATTTGTTTCCCAGTATGGCCTACTCATCATCATTGAATCCCGATACCCAAGCCAATAGTAATAATATGGCCATTGTCGATATACAAACCAAGTTTGTTCATTTATCATCAAATAAGGTAAAACATTCAATTAATACGGTGAAATGGACCCCGGAAGGAAGAAGATTGGTGGTGGCATCTCATAGTGGAGAATTCACTATTTGGAATGGTATGACGTTCAATTTTGAAACCATTATGCAAGCACATGATTCACCTATTCTTTCATTACAGTATTCTCACAATGATGAATGGTTATTGAGTGGAGATCAAAGTGGTGTGATCAAGTATTGGCAGCCGAACTTCAATAACGTTAACATCATCAACGGCCACTCCAATGGAATCAGAGACATTGCATTTTCACCCAACGACTCCAAGTTCTTGACTGCCGGTGATGATTCTACCCTTAAAATATGGAACTTTAACAATGGAAAGGAAGAAAGAACGCTTACTGGCCATCATTGGGAAGTCAAGAGTGCTGATTGGCATCCTACATTGGGTTTGATTGTCAGTGGTTCAAAAGATAACTTGGTTAAGCTTTGGGATCCTAGATCTTCTACTTGTATCAGTACTTTGCATGGATTCAAACATACAGTGAACAAAACCCGATTCCAAACAGCAGGGACCAAGAGATTGTTGGCTACGGTACTGAGAGATCGCTCGTGTAGAGTGTTTGATTTACGTACCATGAAAGATATCTTAGTCATTAGAGATCAAGACTCCGATTTATCTTGTGTATCGTGGAATCCTATCCATCCTTCTTTATTGACCACCGCCGCTTACAGTGGTGCCATGAACCATTACCTTTTAGACTCATACATTCCAGACACTTCATCTACCAAAACCAAAGCCAATCCATATTCCACTTCCACCGGCACCCTTGAGTCGGTACACAAGATTCCTTATGCCCACGAAAAGGCCATTCATTCATTGGAATACCACCCGTTGGGTCACTTGTTGTGTTCTGCTGGTTCGGACAAGACGGCGAGATTTTGGTCTAGAGCAAGACCTAACGACCCCATGTCGTTCAAAGATGCGTTGTATACCGATGACAAACAAGGTGCTTGGTACTACGCCGTCAACAATAATATCAATGCTGTGATTGAGGATCCAGATGCGTCTAAACAGCAAGAGGCCGGGGACATAGTTCCGGATAACAAGATGCCTGCAATGAACTTACCAGGATTGAACAATTTGGGTCTGAACTCCAATGGTCATGGTCAAGACTCTTGGTCTGGGATTCCAGGGTTAAGGGGTTAAACCACCAAAACCAAAATAGTACCACAATAAAACCTACCAAGTTATCAAGAGTTGGATGTACAAGGCCATCATTGGAATCGGTATGTGCAATTGTTGAATAAATGAAGCTACTGACGGAAAATAAACCAGAATAACATATTTACAAACTACGAAGTTTTCCGTCAGTTCAGGCGTTTGGGTCTTTGGGCTCTGGGTCTTTGGGCTCTGGGTCTTTGGGTCTTTGGGTCTTTGGGTCTTTGGGTCTTTGGGTCTTTGGGTCTTTGGGATCCCACCTGAGATGGAAATTCAAATTCCCCTTCCTCATAATAATAGCAATAATAATATAATCATGTTTGTGGTGTTGTTCAAATCAGTCAAATAATATTCCTAAAGTCACCGAAGGTTTGAAGGTTGAAAATTATTCATGTTCCAAATAGAGGGATGGTTGCCCCTGTGATCAGAAAGGATATTAACAGATTATTAGCCATAGAACACTTGGAACTTTCTAAAAAATATAACCTTCTTGGTCAAGTCTCATATAGCATCCCACATATAGAATCAAAACATTGAGAAATAAAGGTTAGTAGAAACCGCAGCCAACTATCAAAGTAGAACAATCAAGTTGTTGATTCAATCAGAGTAGAAGAACAATCAAAGAATTGAATCCATCAAAGTATCGGAATAAATCAAAGTATGAATCCATCAAACTAGTTGAGCCACCATTAACTTGCTGAATAATCAATTACCACTTTCTTGAAGAATCTTCTAATTTAATGGGACCTTTACTTAGAATTTTTAGAACATGGCAATCCATCTGTCAAGTAGAATAAATGTGCTAATTTGTGACTAGAATATCTCTATGGGTGTTCCAGACTGCCCAAACAGTACTATGGCAAACCAATAATATATCTATATTAAACCAATTAAAACTAAAACTAAACTAAACTAAATTAAATTAAATGTATTTGTAAGAAGTGACCTGCAACCATCAACCATCAACCATGGGAGGTGCAATCTAACCATTTCCGTCTATTAAATCCTGTGCAATTTGCACTTTATCCTTATTGCACTTTCCTGTTGTGTGCTTTTATTTCCTTATTGTACCTTGTTGTTGTAGAAGGCTTCTACTGCATCCAAATAACGTTTACCTTCGGTTCCATAGTAGTTGCCTTCAAAATGCATCAATAAATTGTAAAACTGAGTATGCTTGAATTCTTCGTCAAGGCACCAGTTTTCAAACGACTCACCAGCGTTGGAGATCTTCACATACATGTCCATTGGGTAATGCAGTAACTCATCGCGAGAGATGGGCTGGTATACCTGGTGATAGTGGTTGGTACGAAGCTTGAAGTCAGCGATGGCTTCTTGATAATCACGGTCGTGATAGTCGGAGTTCAGGGCCTTGCCGCTAATATTGAAGTTAAGCATGCGTTCATTGGTACAATGAACATCCACGATGGCCACACTGGCGGTGGTGGATTTCTTGATGATGTTGAACATACGGTTACGACGTTCCACCGTGGTATTGGTGGCGTCTAAGAATCCCACGTTGATGGTGGAGGAGTTCAAGTCGTTGATCAAGTTGTGGAGGTTCATATCTGCGTAGAGTTCGCGGTCCATTTTGCCTTGGGTATTGGAAGGGTTGAAGAAGTCCGAGGTGTTGAAGTATGAGTTACTTCTGCGGACATCTCCGGCGTTGTAGATCCCAGTGCGAAGACTTGAGTGGGTATGGAGGTAAGCCTGGAGCTGACGGGCTAATGAGCTTTTACCGGAGGCCGGCAAACCCATCAACATGATGATCAACTTGTCATTACGGGCGAGATGACGATCGAGAAGGGCGAGGCCTGAAAAGGTGCCAGAAAAGGTGCCATCGTAGCTGTAGCTTTGGGAATCGTTGCGAGAAAGCGTGGGTGTGGTAGTGGTGGTGGAAGTAGGGTAAGATCCCACGTCGAAGAGTGAGTTGATGGAGGTACTGGAGTCATACGACAGGAATGTGTTAGGGATAGCATGAATAGGTGTAGGTACTGTTGGAGCATTTGCTGGAGTGACTGCTGGAGCACTGGCTGGGGCCACGGGGGCCTGCTGGAGGTAGGGATGATTCGGGAGTATTTCCTGGTTCATGAGTAGGTTGTGAGTAGGAAAAGGAGAGTGGATGGTGTTTATAAAAGTAACACGAACTTTATATCTGAGGGATAAGTTTAGTGGGATGTGGTTATGTTTCAAGCTTTGGTGGCACTGCGATGCCTCTAGGGTTATATACCAGGAGGGGTCCGTTGTTCCGCGCTGTGAGTTTCGGACTAGAAAATTTTAAAAATTTTTCCGGTCGGAGTTCGTGTGCCCATAGTGGGCCGACGGACTAGCGGCACGGAAGGGATGGTCTGATTATGTCATATGAAGTACCACCTGGGCAGGTTGTGTTAAGGCGATGTCATAAGGGAGTAGAGGATTTGAGAGGTGGAGGTCACTGTGATGGGACTGGTAGAACTGGTGGAACTGGTGTGGTCAACGTGGTCAAAGATGTATTGGTGATGGTGCTGGTGGCAAATTGTTGGACCCCACTGGACCCAAACTGGACCTATACGATGTGAGGGGATCAGCTGGATTAGGTGAACATCTCGGAACTACCAAGAACTACCAAGAACGGCAGTGAATGGGCGGTGAGTGCGACGGTTGGTGGTGGCCTGGCGTGCCCCAACAAGGTTTAGCGACTCTGGAGGCGGTGGCCTAGTGAGGGGAGTTTTCCCCTCTCCCCGCTACACACCGGCCCGGAGCGACGGGGCGGCGAGCGTGCGCGCCAGCGCGCTGACGCACCTGGCGGGCGCTGGCGAGCTGCCTGCATTAACGTTAGCGATGAGTCAACTGTGATAAGCACAGGTCCGTAGGTCCGTGAAAGTGTCGAATGTTGGTATCGATGGTGTCCGGATAGAAGGACCACGTCATATGTTAGTCACAGGTAAGTCAAGGACCAACGGATCCAGTACATTTGGGTAGACGGTGGACGGTGGAGATGATGGACACGGGGAGACGGTGGAGATGATGGTGCTTCTGGTGGGAGGTCATTAACACGAACTATTATCCCAAAGGGGCAACATCAATATGGAAATGCAACAACGTGGTCGGTAACAGTGGAACCACAACGTGGGTGCAAGTATAGTGGATGCAGGTGACTGTCTATGGCATCGCAGGTAGTACGGTGACGACACCGTGACATTGAACACTCCAACATGACACGATGACGACATGGTGATGATGCTGTGACGTAGTCGCGACAAAAGCGATTCGTCTTGGCTACGATCTGTTCATGGTGTTATGGATTACGTTATGGTTGCATCGTCACTACTGTGTTTTCTAAGCTTCATTGGGTTCGATATTTGTAAATACGTGATTTGTCCATTTGTTCTTGTCCATTTGTCCATTTGTTCTTGTCCATTTGTATTTATCCACGTTTGTATTTGTGTGGTGGTTTGGCGGCTTCTGTGTTTGGCGATGTTTACAAGGAGGAGATTTGTAGGATTTGGATCCTCTATTACGTTACGACGTTATAAGAGATGGGTATACAGTTATAAATGTCCCATCATAGAAGTCCCAACCTCTAGAATGCCCACCTTCATAATATAACGCCCACCTCTAGAATGCCCTTCTCTATAAGAGGTGGGATCCCCAATGCCCTCCTTTGGTGGGTAAATGAAATTAAAAGGTGGGTATTGAAGTATGGGTATTTCGGATCATATTGTGATCATTACACATCCCCTCTTCATGGTTATCGATTACGGTCGGTTCCGGGTACGTAGGAATGTAGATCTTGAACGTTGGACGTTGGACATAGTTGGCCCCAATCTCAACAGTAGAGAGGGGAAGTGAGGAAAGAAGGCTGAAATTTACCGACTTAGTTTGCGACAATTTGCTTAATTCGCTAAATTTGCTTAATTCGCTAAATTTGCTTAACTCGCTTTAATTCTCTAGAATTCTCGTTAGTCGCTTAGATTCGCAGTAGCATACTATTAGGGGCAGAAGGCTAATTCTTTTTGGGTAGAGAAATTGAAACTCTGAACTCTCATATACGGTGGTCTTGATTTGGAGCATTTCGCTTCGTATTATCATAGTATGCAGCACTGACCTCAATTCTGAAGAATTTACAAACAGACTTAGTGGCTGACAGAAATATCCAGAGTTTGCAGTTTTAGACAATCCTGGAATTATTGGAAGAAGTCCCTAGAGTTATATTGGAACTATACTAAAGTTCTATTATAGTAAATTAAATGAAATACCTTTAATAGTTATATTAAAAGATATCCCCCAACATAGCTGGTGATATTATATATACTATGCTTATTATATATTTCTGATTACCCTGACTATACTAGGTTATATTAAATGTTAGACCTCAGTAAAGGCTGGGGTATAACATTATTTGTCATATTTTATTATTTTGATTTTCAATTCTATTATTGAATTTCATAACTTTTATTGATTTACTAGCTGCTAATATACTTAAGAATTATATTGAATGAGTTCATAAAAATTAAATAATATATATATAAAATGATATACGAAGTACCTTATAAGAGGTGTCCATTTATAACCTAACGATATATATAACCTACAAAGGGGGGCATGTGCCCACGCTTGATGAAACGAACCTTTAACAGACACTTATTTCATGAGAGTTTACTTTTAGCTGTTTCCAGATGAGTCTAGCACCAACCACCAACTCCACCAATCTCTTTAGGCTACTGTGATAATTCTCTACCTCTTTAATTAGACTACTGTAATAATTCACCAATTTCTAATTCCTCATAATTGATACTTATACACTTCAATTATTTCTACTGGATTTGGTGATAATTCTTAAGCCTAGAGCTCTTCGTTAATCTAAAACTCCTATTAGTAACATTGTCTTCTTCATTACTGTGACTAGTGGGTTTGTCAGTCTTACCCTTACTCAGTTATAGACAATTATACAGTGGCTTAGACAAAATAGCATTCTACATGTCTCCTTGATAATTTTTGGTTGATTGATAGGTTGGTTAATGTTTGGAGTTTGTTTGTTTGTTTGTTTGTTTGTTATTGTTATTGATTAGTAGGTTGTCTATTTACATGTAATCGTTCCTTGGTGTGTCTTAGGTATAAAACATATACGGTCCCTAAAGTAGTGCAGTATGGGTTTTCTAACTTTGAGATTTAATGGGCCCATTCTATTGATCCATCTTCAATTATTTTATTGATCCCATCTTCATTCTACCTGCATGTTGATGGCCATATATGCCTTTTGGTAAGCTTATTATGTGCTATGTAAAAATTAAAGCAAATGTGAAAACATCCATCCAGTTGGTTCATGATTGATCGCAACTCATGAGCGTTGGTTGAGGTTGGGTGTTTGGGGGCTGAACCTTAGCTCATTGGCTTGTAAATAACGCGGTCCGCATCTTGAACTGCCCAACCTTCTGAACGAGCCAGTCCAATGTTGGAATATGCTCGAATTATATCTTCTCTCGATTCTCCTCGAGATTGGTCCTTCTTGCTAGATAATGAAATGGAGTCTGCTGCCACCTCAAGTAACTCAAGGTATTCTTTCTTGTTCCGTTCATTGACATCTGAATCTGAATTATTCATTTTGTGGATCGAGTAACCAAGTTTCCAATCAGCGCCTACTCGTTTTGGGTAAGGGCTTTTCGTATGGACTTCATGGCCATCAATGGTATGGTTATCTATATCGATAAAATAACCATGAATGGTCTTTTTGCTAACAGATTTTTCATTGAATTTTTTCAACCTTTGGCAATGTTGGCTGAGATTCAATGTACGTTCTTCGGAGGTTATATCTTCTCTAAAACTTGTCTTGAAGCTTTCAGGGAAGGATTGAAGTTCTTTGATTTCGTGATCGGTGACTGGAACTGCATAGACATAAAGTCTAGTCAGTGAGTTACGGTTGATTGGAGTACTCTTGAGAATCAAGCGGAATCCATGATTAGGAATATCTTCGATTATAGTATCGAGTAAATTTTGGAAAATATCTACCGTCATGGAAAATTGGGTTTCCGCCACAAATGTAGGTAACCCATCATTCAAGAGATTCAAATCAATATTACTTGGGTGGGTATCTTTCAAGTCATGTGGAACACGATGTTTGTGCTTATCCACACCCTCATGATTGTAAAAAATTTCATCAAGGTTTTGTAATGGAAAGTATTGGAATCCAAAGAATGAATTAATGTTATGATATGCAACATAAATTCCATCCATTTGTCCTATTCTAGCTTGGAATGAATACTTCAATAATGCTCCAGTGCGGACCAAATCGCGGTACTCTTTAGAGAACGATTCATAATCTCCATTCAATCTCCAAATTTGATACTGATTATTTTCAATATCTGGATTGGTGCTATCATATCGGATTGAACAAGTAGCTCTGGTTTTCAAATCGAACGTACCATTCCCTGGTAATCTTGAATCGTAACAATCAAGTTGTGAACGGAACAAGAACTTTCCAATTCCAGCATAGTTATAAATATTCTCCGGGCGATCTTTTGATGTGATTTCATGGGCCTTATCTTTATGGAATTTTTCAAATTCGACTTCATCAGTAGTTAACAATGTCTCCAAGCAATGACCCATGGCAGATAATAAAATCTCATTATCACTTGATTTATCAGATTCTATGGAATAGATTTCTCCAGAGTTTTTTTCTCCAGAGTTTTTTCTGGGTTGAACAATACTTGAACTAGGAAGGGAATTAACTAAACCTGAAAATGGTTCAAAATTAAATCTGCTTGTTCTAGTTGAATTATAATTATTCAATAATAAGTAAAATTGTATGAAAGTGGATGTCATTGATGAAGTTGAAGAGTAATATTTCTTCAGGTGTTTCTCTGCCATTTTTAAAAGAGTTGAATCTTTTGAAACCCTTTGAAATGTACTAATAGCATCAAAATTGAAATCATTATGATTAATAATTTTTTTCAAAAAAGGTGGGAAGTTATAAACCCTTGTTCTAGGATCTTGTAAAAATTGTACTCCAGGTGAAAATAAACATTTATCAAGATTGTGAGCCAAACGAGGGATGTTTGAATTATCGAGTTTCTCAGCTTGCAGTAAACTTATGCCATCATTTGTATTTACCGCCACAATACGCGTGGAATTTGCGTTCTCAAAATTAACTTTAGGTGAAATCACCCGTTGCTTGGCTGATCCAAATTGATGCTCGTATTTTGTACCTTTATTTACATGTGAAGAAGAAGAAGAACGAATTGATTTCTTTGTTGATTCATGATGATCTGTTCCTCTTGGGGCCCAATTAGTTGGTTTGAACTTGAAAAGTTTGTTCCTTTCATCCTGAGTTATATTACCTAATTCTCGTATACGTTTTCTTCTTAATCGTATTGCCCTTTCAAAAGTGACGTTTTCATCATGCATGAATTTCTTTGAGGCGCTTGAGTGAATTTCTCTCTCGCCTTCTTTGTCTTTATCATTATCTTCTTCTTTCTTATCTTGTTTCTTCTTTCGATCTTGATTGGACAAGTTGATGGCTCTGCGAACTCCTTTGGAAAGCACATTTTTATCTATTTCCTTAACGTAGCTCTTGTCGATTTTGGAAGGACGAGAGGTGGGAATGATGGCTTCTTCCACTTCACTGGAGAGATTCTGGATTTCTTTCTTAGGTGGGGTTATCTTGAATGTACCTTTCAAAGCTCCAGTAAGATCAATTGGTTTCTGTTTCTTGACATACTTGCGCTTGACTGGAACATCCACGTTTATGTCTGGGGCTGAGTTTTTGAGTAATTTAGTTGATGTGTGTAATCTCCGAAAATATAACCGGCGCTGTAGTCCATTTCTGACCACCAGTAACATGGTTTAGGCCTAGATAGGTCGAGGAAAGGTACCAGTCAAGATCATCGCAAGCATGGATAATGCGACCTGCTTATGTAATCATTACGTAAGCAATGAAATTTACATGATAAGAGATAATAATAGTAGTTAAAGTTTAATAGTAAATTTAATAGATTAAGTAAGCTAGTAAAGTGAGGCGGGACGTTCTAGAAGGATAAGACAAGAAAAATTTCAGTTAAAGAGAAATTCGGAGTGAAACTCCTGAGGATGTTTAAGATTTAACCTTTGTAGATATCAGGGATATTTTAGAAAATTTGGAAATTATAGAAAAAACCGGCCCAATTAATTATTTTGGATCACAGCCATTACTCTGATTTGAAACGTTACTTTAATCAAGTGATTGAGAAATTATAGTATTACAAAAAAAATTAAAAGAAGGTAATGGCAATGTCTGAGGCCAAAGAATTGCGCTTAGTTTCCAATTGAACTGGTCATTGATGAACAATATGAAATAGTGCGGAGTGGTCCGGAAGGAGGCTAAACCAAGTGGTGAAAGAGACAATCACCCTGAGCCTGAGAACACAAACATTGATAAGCTTGGGAGTTATAGCCGGGCTTGAAATGAGAAAAATTGGGCGGTGGATTGCATTCCTTAGAATAATACCTTGATTAAAAAATATGCCAACTGCAGAACGCAAAATTGTCAAAGACGAATTAAAACTATAAGGGTAGAAACGCACGGTAAAGAAGGTCCCAACCCCGTTTCCGGGATGGAATCATGGCATGAAAAACCACTGCCATTGGGCCGGTACTTCCTATTTAATTAGCCGACTATTCAACTACTAGAACAAGTGGCGATGTACATCGCTAAGCCCGCAAGTAGTTCAAGCAGACCCAGTGACAATAACATCCGTAATTCAATACAATGCCCGAAAGCCTATATACCGAACAATGATTAATAGGTTATACCGAAGAATGATTAATAGATTAGTTTGAAGAACTAAGCAGCATATCAATTAACCACCCTATAAATATTTGGCTGGTTAATTGACCAGTGGTTAATTTATGACCAATTGATGCTTCTATACTTCCATATGCTTTTAATTCAACTTGAGCCGAAAACCACTGTTGCATAATTACATTATTGCATTGCATTTCTGCATTTCTGCATTACTGCATTACAGCGGGCAAACCTTGGTATCATTAAGCCTGGCCACAAAATCAATTGACCGAATATGAGTTGTGGAATATCAGTGCCGAAGTGCCCCACGCCGCTCTACCCCACGTCCACGTCCAAGCCAAATCCCGCGTTCGGGTTCCGTGCTGCCCTGAAGTCAACGCTGTTCCGAGAACCCTGCACCTTAAAATTTCAGTTGATGTAGCACCTCATTCCAACCCCAACTCCGGTGGTTGAAAACTGACCACTTGATCCAACTGACCATTCGGCTAATCTGTCAATTGGTCAATCAGCCCATAAGTCCTATTGGGCCTATCGGGCCTATCAAAACCCATAGGATCAATCAATACGTCAATCAGGCCATCATGTCATCGGGCCTATCAGGTCAATATGCCAATTTACTGTAGTGCTATTGTGCTTTTATGCCAATGTTCCAGTTCGAATATGTTAATCTGCCAATCTACCCCTTTGAGCCCCTAAATTTTTAATGTTTAATGCTTATTTTGATTGTAGCCAATGCTTATTTTGTTTCGGCTGCCAATGCTTCGGCTGTTGCCATGCAAAGAGATCAATTGATTTTCTACATCTATATCCATACGCGATCAATACAAGAATTGCATGTGTGATATGCTTCAATAAAGATAACTTTCCGAGATGGTTCTAGTTCTATCTACGAAACTTGGGGTCGTGAATGAAACTGGACCTGTTTAGAGGATGGTAGTCTTGGCTATTTAACCTACCGCACCGCGTTTCACTGCTAAAACCGGAGATGCATGACTAATCACAGTGATATTTTCCATCCATGATGCTACCCACGGGAGATACGCCCGATTTGGAATGGGAAATATTCGTGAAAATGAAAGGAATGGCAGGAATGGGATGCCGCTGAAGTTCACAGTACAGCAACGTGTTTCAGAATTGAAGGTGGGTTAAGAGTAAATAATGATGTCCAATGACAGGGTGAGAAATCTGCTAAGTTGTATTTTGTATTTGTATTTGTATTTTGCATATTACATTTTGTATTTTACATTTGAAGACCTTGCCTGCATGTTCACTCACCTGGAACGAGAATGCTAAAATTTAGGGAAAGGGTAAATTTAGGGAGAGGGTCTCGAACTCACTTGATGCACTAGAGGTAGAAACGGGTTTTGATATCTTCGGTATCACCTCATTTGGTACCATGATTCTGCAAGCTGCATAGAATCCAGGTAGCTGTGGTAATTACAAGTCAACTGAAGTTCCTGTAGCTAACCTGTAGATGGAACCAGTGGTGTAGGTGAAGGACGTCGCGCGACTTGGCGTGAGGGGGGAAACAAGCGAAAGGCAATTAATTCAACTGACAATAAGCCATTCCAGTTCCCCCAGTTCCCCCAGTTTCCAAGTTCCCCAAGGTCAGAATTACATTGCCTTTCAACCGGAGTTCCTGGTGTCACCCCTCTTCCCTAAGTTAAGCCAGGTAGCCAAGGAAAACCTTGTCGGTTAAGGGCGGAGAATTGATGATTTACGGCATCTTGATCCTTCTGTTACCAGTCAGATCACTACCCCACAGGTCGGGAGTGGGACCGAGACATATGTAACACAAACCCGGTAGAAACTATATTTGTTTGCATGCATGAATCGTCGAGGCTGCATATTCTCCCGAACAACAAATCAACGGGCGAATCAAGCACTCTTGACTGGCATTTTGACAACTTCCAAAAAATCCAAACAATCCAAACCCCAATAGCCTCAACCAATTCGGCGCACCTCCTCACATGGTTTAATTCCCGACAATTGAAGTTTCGATCGCCTTGACACCCCAGAAACTGGTGAAGCGGGGTTGCTGAGCACCGATTTCAAGGTCAAACACGTTGGTGAACGCGGTTGAGGGCTTATCCAAGTTGGTCCAATCAACATGGGTATTCAAGTGACGCCTCCAGTGTTCTACATAACCATGTTGTCAATAACAACAGTGTTCGAATCCAGAATTCTGTGTCGTATTTTTAGGGCTATGACCTTGTGGAACTTTACAAGCCATGCATTGTTTTACCACTCCTGCATGGGAGCAATATTTTATAACACCTTAGAAAATTTCGCTTGGTGGCTGCACTAGGTGCAGCCATGTACAGCAGCAGTTTGGGTGCAACTCCACCAACCAATTCTCGGGAAATACCTCGAGATTACTCGGCCTCCAGTGAATTCCAAAACTATATAAACACCCATAACTTCCCTTATTTCAATTCATCAGCAAAAGCTACATCTTCACCTTCAATCATGCAGTGGCACACAGTACTTGCAGTTCTTTTCTTATCTTGCTTTCAAGCAGTCTTCGCTTCTCCTTTAGACATTGCTGAAAGAGAAATCGTCAAACCTTCAAATGATCCTTTCTACGTCCCAAAGCCTGGGTTTGAAAGTCGTGCTCTTGGTGACATTCTTGACTACAGAAAGCTTGACAACAGCATCGGTCTTCTTATCTGGAAAGTTCCTCTTAAAGCTGCTTACCAACTCTTAGTTCGTTCTGAAGACTCCAACGGTAACCCTAACGCTATTGTCACCTCTGTCCTTGTTCCAAAGAATTCTGACGGTAGTAAGATCTTGTCTTACCAAGCTGCTGTTGACACTCCAAATCCAAACTGTGCTCCATCTTATGCTATTCAACTTGGTTCCGACCCTCAATCATGGCTCACTACCAACATTGAGATGACTTTGTCTCAATCTGGTTTGTATGAAGGATGGGTTGTTGTTATGCCAGATTTCTTGGGTCCAAAGGCTGCTTTTGGTGCTGGTTACCAAGCTGCTTATGCTACCTTGAACTCCTTGAAGGCTGTTGTTAACTCCGGTGATATCACTGGTGTTAAGAAGGATGCTAAGATTGGTTTATGGGGTTACTCTGGTGGTTCTCAACCAACTGTCTGGTCTGCTAACTTAGCTCAAACTTACGCTCCAAGTTTGAACATTGTTGGTGCTTCTGCTGGTGGTGTTCTTGTCAGCCCAGATCACATTGCTAGACGTACCATGAACGGACCATTTGCCGGTCTTATTATCAACGCTATCAATGGTCTTACCCATGAATACCCAGAAGTTGCTACTTACGTTAACAAGACCTTCTACCCAGAAGCTTTGCCAAAGTTCTACAAACCAAACGGTCAATGTTTGCTTCCAAGTGTGCTTGACACCATCTTCACTAACTGGAAGCAACTTTCCCCATTAGGTATTGGTATCTTGGATGCTCCAGTGGTCAAGAACGTTACTGATATCAATGCCTTGACTAATGTTCCAGGTACTCCAAAGGTTCCAATCTTCTTGTACAACTCCAAGTTTGATGAAATCATTCCAGCTAAGGACACTGATCAATTATACGACCAATGGTGTTCTGCTGGTGCCAACATTCTTTACCGTCAAGACTTGATCGGTGGCCATGGTACTCAAGCTCTTGCTGGTGCCGGTGATGCTTTCACTTTCCTTAAGGCAAGACTTAGAGGTATTGTTATTACCAAGAGCGGATGTAGAAAGATCACTTCTCTTTCCAACGTTTTCAACCCATCATCCATTGTTGGTTTCCTTAACATTATTCCAGATGTCTTCAAGACTATTGCTGGATCCATCTTTGGTCTTAACAAGAGAGATGAAAACATTCCAACTCTTACCGTTCCAGAAAACATCACCACCACTCTTGTTATTCCATCTGGTAGCCCAACTCCAGCTGGTATTGAAGATTTCAGTGATATCATCAATAACATTTTCAAGGAACACGAATTGTGAGCAGTTTTCCAATACTGTGATTTATAGTTTAAGTAATCAATTCTACAATGTTTTTATCTTTATCTTCATGTACTATCGACTCTTTAGCAAAAATAAGCTAATTAAACTAATAGAATTAAACAGATGTCAGTTATACTTTTCAACCATTTGAACAAAATCAGTACATCAACCATTCAATGAGGATTTACTTATTCAACTTTAGTTTTGGTCCGATTACTCTTTTCATTGAAACAAGTATTCACTGAGAAATGATAGATAATTTCAAGTAACACGGTACTGTGAACATATTCAATATTACTTAGCATGTTAATAATATCACTAATAATAAAATGTATTATAATATAGCTGATTCCAAATGAAGACACGATTCTTTGGTCTTAATCCGGTTGACAAAATATACTTATGGTTGAAGAGAAATATAATGATATCCGTTCCAAGGGCGGACGGTGTAATTCTACGGATAACGGGAATCGGGAAACGTCACCACAATTGATCCGAATGACATTTAATTGAGTCTATCCGCGATCCGGTTGCATGATCTATTGTTTCAATGCAGGAAGTCTATGATGAATCAATGAGTTTCGCTGACTTGAGATCCTCATAATTACACCGACATTTATATCCTTTGTCTGCGTCATGTATTGAACGTAGCAGATCACTAACTATAATTACATTATTTGTTATACTTACTTTACTAGCTATACTTGATTTATTAACTATCCTTACTTTGCTAGCTATAATTAATTTATTATATTTCTTAGTACGCTATTATTTAGTAAACAAGTTATCAATTTTACTATTTTACCGGCCTATTAAAAATAGTTTGGTTACTCTTTTCAGTACAGGTAATATTAAAGTTTTCGCAGCCAGACGGGCTCATAACTTAAAATATTCAAACCTCGATCTGAGGCGGCACGTTAGATGTTGGACTATGGAGATTTGTTGATCAATTTGATGAGTCCTCCAGTTACATGATTGACTAGAGAAATGTCCATGTAGCAAGGTGGATGAATGCAGGCTGGGGTGCATAGCCGTGACTAGATCTCTATTGTGTGTAATTTAAAGTATATGGGAACCCGACACAATAGAAGGGATCTCCTGATTCACCATACAAAAGTTAACCCGATCAACTCAATGGTAGAAATAGTTGGTAGGGATTTGGAATTGTTATTGTTAAGTTTGTGTTTCCCGTGAAGGATAATAAAATATAATTCAACACAATTGGGAGTGCTCTTTAAAATATCCTCGCATGATAAATTATCCGATGAGTTGGAAAATATTCCTACATGGAAAGATTTTTGGAGTATAGCAAGTCGTGCTCCGCTAGAACTTGGTGAAGCACATAGAGATTGGCTAAAGTTAAACTATATTTTGGTGGGATTCTTCGCTCATTAACAAGATGATTCTTGGCAAATATTGAGCAATTTTCTATGAATTTACTACGAATTCCTAACTTTGGTATAACTTTTCTTACACTCTGGTTCATATCTAGACAACTATACGAGTGAATCCCTTCAGTTTGCCCGCATACTACTATGTTACTCGATTTTGAGCAGGTCAAATCGAACGAATATACAATTTAGAGTATTATCAACCGGTTTCTATTTTATTGAATTTGATATCTATCATCAAAGATCACGCAATTTCAAGTCCGGCTTTTTGGCTTCGGATAAATTAACTTGGTTTGAATCCAGCATATCATATGTTGAATTCAATTACCGATTGACCAAATTTGAATGCATCATCTTCATGAAAAAATACCATACAACCCAGGATTTCATCCAGAGACGATGACTCCTTGCAAAGTGTTGGAATATTAACACAACTATTGCCGAAAGGCGGTTGCCGAAAGGCGGCAATGTTAACATTTCTAAACATAATAACAGGGATTTATCTTAGAATTGTCGACTGTGCTACAAAACGGAATGGCATACCATAATACCGGGTATTAAGAAATGGAACCTGATACCTGATACCTGTTTACGGTCCTCAATTTTCAGTAAGTGATAACACCACTTTTTCAGGGTATTTACAAATAGCCAGTGGTGATAATCGGAACAACCCGTGAATTGAAAATGACCCATTTTGAGTATGAAAGCTTCGATAAGTGTTTAGAGTTGAGTGATGTCTCAAAGTTGACAGGTCTTCGAGTTGAGAATTATTCCAGAGTTGAAACAGCTCCAGAATTGACAGATATTCCATAGATATTCCAGAATTGATAGAATCCCAAAGCTGATAGATGTTCCATAATTGAAATTTCTCAAAGTTGATAGATATTCCACAATTGACAGATGAACCATAATTGATGAATGTCTCAAAATTGACAGGTCTTCCAGAGTTGATAAATGCACCAGAGTTGATACAGTTCCAGAATTGATACAGCTCTAGAATTGAGAGTCCAGAATTTTTGATTCTCTAGTATTGATAAAAGTGCTAGAGATGGAGGAGTTCATGAGTGTTCCACAGTTAATATATGTTCCTGGGCTGATAAATGCTCAAGGGCTGATAAATGCTCAAGGGTTGATAAATGCTCAAGGGTTGATAAATGTTGATCTTCCAGGTACTGGATGTTCCAGTTGTTAGCCTTCCAGCATCGTATATCTTCTTAATAATATCATAAGTCCTGAACAAGCTCTATCAAATTCTTCTTTTTGATGATAATTTAACGAGAATGGTGAGTTTCTTGGAGAAACCCACTCCCTCAGAAACTACTTATATCAACTTCCACATCGTCGCATCATTGGTGTTGAATTTGGCCAATTTTCCCATTGGGTCCAATGTCCTTTCATTCAGGAAATTTGTTCGTATAGTCTAATGATAGAAGTTAATTACATCTGTTTAAGATCGTGGCCACAACCAATTGGTGAAATCTTCACATCCCTTAAAGGGAAATTTCTCTCAGAAATTTTCTCTCAGCTATCCATTGGCCCCAAATCTGTGTCTATTGTGTACTGAAACGAATAATCAAAAATCTTAGTAGCTTCACTACCATTGGTCATGATCATACGTGTTACTGTAATAGAGTTTGGTACCATATAACAGGAGTCATAATGTCATAATAGCATGTGATTCAATCCCATCTAATACAGTACCCTAGTTGGTAAAGATTTGGCCTTGGTTAGGTTGTAATGCTACTAATAAAGAGTGCACCCTAGGCCATATGAGGCGTGTATATGCGTTCGGCATATGTCAGGTTTAAACCCCATTTGTATATTTACAGGGGTACGCAGTCTCACATGACAGTAAATCTTATGCAGGCCGAGTTAAAGAAGTATTTTATCGCTTGTTAAACCTATAGAAAATAACACCTTAGATCCTTCAACCCTGGATTAAAAATGTGGAAGCTAATGTGGTGGGGATGGAATTGAGAATATTTCACATGGGTTTATTGTCTAATTTGTAACATGATTGAACTGTGATTAGTCGACTTAGTGAGACCATACAAAAGTCGTTTAATCAGAAGGTAGAAAGTGCTCAAAACCCATGCACAATACGGAGAGAGAATACGTGATTGGATTGTCAACACCGAAACGTGCATATTCGCACTTTGAGACGAGTAATTGAAGGTGGGTCCCATTCTAGAAGTATACCAAATTCAGCAACCACGCAACTACCACGTACCTATCTGATAAGAAAGCCGGTCTTTCTTTACATTTCTTCCCAGATGTCATCGAGTCCACTAGGCGAGATCCACTTGTATTGGTGATTCATCTGCCCCTACCCCGTTTCGACTCGAGCATTTTTTCTGCGACGTCATCAGGTATTCATAACATTTCCTAATTAAGAAATTTCTGCAACCTCATAATACCTGTTTGGGCCTGATAATAGAATAGCTTCGAAATTAGGGTCTACGAACTTATTGAAACTATCAGGCAGGTGAATGGACAAGTACAGGTACGGTGTCCATTTTTGGATAGAACCTTTATCAACTTTACCTGTTTAGGTTAAGTTCACTTCAATTACAAATGGCTTAACTATACGACTATTGTTGACTGTCATATTTCTAAATGTAGCTGATGTTGATTCTTGTGGTTGTAATTGGTATAAAAGAAGAACCATCTTTCTAATCAAAAAACACTTAAGCAATCTTTTCACCATGAAGTGGCATTCGTTTTCGGCATTGTTCTTTTTGGCATTTCTTCAAGTGGCAGTGGCTGCCCCACTAAGCATGATTAGTCGGGTTAATATCACCAAACCTTCAGAAGATCCATTCTATCAACCTAAAGAAGGATTCGAAAAGCTTAAGCTTGGAGAAGTGATAAATTATAGAAAAGTCCCACATCCTTTAGGTTTACTCTTGTGGGAAGAAAAGGTACAAGCTGCATACCAATTTTTGGTTCGTTCTCAAGACTCCCACGGAAACCCTAATGCAATTGTCACTACGGTGATTATTCCTTTTAACGCTGATCCTAAAAAGATCTTGTCATATCAAGCTGCTGTCGATACCCCAGACCCAAATTGTGCTCCATCTTATTCTATTCAACTTGGTTCAGACCCAGAAACTTGGCTCACCACTAACATTGAACAAGCATTATCTCAAGCTGGTTTATACGAAGGATGGATAGTTGTTATTCCAGATTTCTTAGGTCCAAAGGCTGCATTTGCAGCTGGTTACCAAGCTGGTTACTCTACTTTGGATTCCTTAAAGGCGGTTTTAGCATCAGGTGACATTACTGGTGTTGACCCTAAAGCTGAAATTGCCTTGTGGGGATATTCTGGAGGTTCTCAACCTACCATTTGGGGAACTGCTTTGGCCCCAACCTATGCTCCAGACTTCAATATCATTGGAACTGCTGTTGGGGGTATTCTTGTTAGTCCTCAACATATCTCCAATATCACCATGGATGGCTTATTTGCTGGTCTTATTGTCAATGCCATCAATGGTCTTGCTAACGAATACCCAGATTTGGAAGATTTTATTCATGATAAATTCTACAAAGATATCCAACCTGCTTTCTTTAAGGGAAAGGAACAATGTTTGCTTCCAAGTGTGATTGACACTTTATACACTACCTGGGATGATTTCTCTACCATGGGTTACCATGTCTTACAAGATCCTTTGGTTAAAAACATCACTGAAATGAACAACTTGCTTAACTTGGATGCTACACCAAAGGTCCCATTGTTCTTCTACAATTCCATCGATGATGAAATCATTCCAGCTGCTGATGCCGATGAGTTGTACGATAAATGGTGTGCCGAGGGTGCTAACATCTTCTACCGTCAAGATAGGGTAGGTGAACACCTAACTCAAGCTGTTGTTGGTGCCGGTGATGCTTTCCAATTCTTGAGAGACAGATTTAGTGGTGCTCAATTTCAACAAGGTTGTAAGAAGGACGTAACTTTATCCAACTTGTTCAACTTGGATTCTGTTGAAGGATTTTCCGCTATCATTGTTGATGTATTTGATACGGTATTTGCAGGTGCCAATATCGGTCCAACTTCTCCAACTTCTTCATCTATCAGCTCTCCCAAGGTTAACTCCAATTCGACAAGACCTTCTGAATCTTCTAGCCAAAGAGCCAGACCTTCAGTAACTGCTTCATCCACTATTTCTGCTCACCCAGCTGCAACTGCATCTGTGGCTGCCTCTGTGTTTGGATCAGTATTTGCTTCTGCAGCTTCTTCTGCATCTGCCTCATCTTCTGCTTCTGCGTCTGCGTCTGCTTCTGCCTCATCCTCAGCTTCTGCTTCAGCTTCATCTACTTCTTCCTCCGGTTCTGGTCTTTTGGGATCAATTATCGGTGCTATTTTCTAGAATATTAATACCTCTTAGAGTCTGGTCCTCTGGTCCTCTGGTTTCCATTTAAACCATTATAAGTCAATCTCTTGTGAAAAAGTAATATACCATCATGATACATCAATGTAGAGTTTAGTTTATATAGCCCATGTTTAAGGGCTGATCTTGTTAGAGTTACTGAGCTTACTGAGTTTACTGATTGATTTTGGGTGCAAATTGATTGATACTTTACGGAATGCAAAATATAAACAATCAAAGAAAATACGATTATTACCAAAGGTTCAAAAAATACTATCATCATTTTATAATAAGTAATACTTCCACATGTTGAAAGTATGGAATTGTATAGGAGCTCGTTAGTTAGTATAGGAAATCTCGTGTGAATAACTTGAACTTAAGTAATATCTTAAACTTGGTAATATCTTGAACTTTGTAGTAATTTGATCTTTGGTGATATCTCGAACTTTGGTATTAATTTTATATGTTTAATTATTCTACATTAATTTGCAGAAAACAATCAATAATTGTATTTTAATTTAAATTTATCAGTTCGAATTACTATATAAAAATGGTAAAATCTTACAATGATGGTAAATACTAAAATTATGGTAAATACTTAAATTATGGTAAATACTTAAATTATGATATTCATAATCAACTTAATCATCGACTAAATATTTCAAAAATTATCCTTCAGGTTCAGGGGCAGACTGTAAGAATTCCACACACCCAACCCCAGAACTGTTCTGACATACTTACTTGTCATGATGTCAGGGTATAGTTTAGCCCTAATAAGATACATAATTGATCACGTGCAAAACCAAAACAGGGCTAGAGCCCTAGTGCCTATTTAGATAGGTGTAGGTTATGTGCCGGAAAAACAATTGCTCCACCGCCATCGCGGTGTAAAGTCGCGGTGGCTCCGTAGTGATACCGCGATAGCGAGACATTTCCTCACCATTTAGCGAGAACTTCGCACTAACTATGTGGGTCTGGGGAGAATTTTCTCACAAATCTCACTAGCTCCAAGTCGCACAACTATTGTAACCCGCATCCCCCACCACCTACTGGCAGATTCCCCACTGGTCGCATCAACCATTCCGACGAGAAAAAAAATTTGAAAATTTTCTATTAGACTAGCAAACCAAACACTTCAAAATGGGTATGTGAAACGAACGAAACTGTGGTGGACAAACTGAAGGAATCAACGACATATGAATAGAAGTGAATTAAGCACTCCCATGAACCACCAAAAGATTGAAAAAGTTGAGGGAATTTTGCATGTGGTGTTAGTGATAATTTGAATGGAAACCCCATCCAGTACATTTTTAGCCAGATGATATTGATAGATTCCGTAAGGAAAATTTCGTTATTTGTAAGGGAATGTTTGGTTCTTTACCATCAATTTAACATGTCGTTAGAATTTTTCAACTAGTCCGTTCCATTAATTAAGTACTGTACTAACAAATCTAGGTAGAGTTATTCGTAACCAAAGAAAAGGTGCTGGTTCTATCTTCACCTCCCACACCAGATTGAGAAAGGGAGCCGCTAAGTTGAGAACTTTGGACTATGCTGAACGTCACGGTTACATTCGTGGTATTGTTAAGCAAATCATCCACGATCCAGGAAGAGGTGCTCCATTAGCCAAGGTCGCTTTCCGTGACCCATATAAGTACAAGTTGAGAGAAGAAACCTTCATTGCTAACGAAGGTGTCTACACTGGTCAATTCATTTACGCTGGTAAGAAGGCTTCTTTGAATGTCGGTAACATTTTGCCATTAGGTGAATGTCCAGAAGGTACCATTGTCTCTAACGTTGAAGAAAAGCCAGGAGACAGAGGTGCTTTGGGTAGAACCTCCGGTAACTACGTTATCATTATTGGACACAACCCAGACGAAGGTAAGACCAGAGTCAAGTTGCCATCCGGTGCTAAGAAGATCATTTCTTCTTCTGCCAGAGGTGTCATTGGTGTTGTTGCTGGTGGAGGTAGAATTGACAAGCCATTGTTGAAGGCTGGTAGAGCTTTCCACAAGTACAAGGTTAAGAGAAACTCTTGGCCAAAGACCAGAGGTGTCGCCATGAACCCAGTCGATCACCCTCATGGTGGTGGTAACCATCAACATATTGGTAAGGCTTCTACTATTTCTAGAGGTGCCGTTGCCGGTCAAAAGGCTGGTTTGATCGCTGCCAGAAGAACCGGTTTATTGCGTGGTACTCAAAAGACTTCCGATTAGAGGGTGGGGCTTTTGTTGTTTTAATATATCAAATCTAGTACGTAGCGAATTTGTAGGATTCACACCATGTAATAACTCATCACCAATTTTGATGAATCTGTTGAGATATTCATTGACTTCTGTCAAATATGATTTCGAAATAATCTAAAAATTGGGTACTTGATCAAGTTAAAATATTCATCCATTCATATGGAAAGTACATTCTAAGTTAAAGTTTAACTGGAACTTGATCGCATATGGTAGAGTTTTAACAGTTTTAACAGTTTAAAAACTCGAAAACCACTGAAGTTAAAATGGGACCACTCCAGGTACAATGTCTGTTAAGTAGAAATTTAATTTGACATCTTTTTTTGACATCAACTTAATTGTGGAAACTTAAATACCCATTCAACTTCTGAAAATACACCCCAAGAGTCAATGTCAATGAAGTTGAACCAGTAGACGAGTTGACTTGATATAATCACTCACAATTAAGCTCGAACCAAACCGATATATCGTTTTCAGATTGAATATTCTTTCAATCATATTTAATCAAGTAAATATTTACTATTGGCACAATTAATATGAATTAACGAAGTAAGCATTAGTGATGAGATATAAATTAATGAAGTAAGAATAGTTTAATTAGATAAAAATTAACCAAGTAATAATTCTTTTAATTAGATATAAATTAACCAAGTAAGCATAGTGTAATGAGTATATTAATTCCCTTGTCTTCCCTAGTCCCTAGCCTTTTCTAGTCCCTAGCCTTTCCTAGTCTGCTTTACTGTTTAACACATGAAATATTCATTAATTCCGTTATACTCATGATTCATTGAATACTTCCTACGCATGGATTGTTCTCTATTCCTTGAAAATAGATTCAGTATTAATGAGGTCTACGCAATTATAACCATGGACTATATTAACATTATACAATGATATGTAACACTGAACACCTAAGCGGACTTCTCAGCTCTAGCCTTAGCCAAAGTCTTAGCAGTACCGTGCAAAGCGTATCTGTGGTTTCTCTTGAACTTGGCATCGACACCCTTCAAAGATGGGTACTTGTAAGTCTTAGGCTTCTTGATACCGTTCTTGTGAGCCTTCTTGGTTTGGTTGTGGGCGGTGTGGTTCTTAGACTTAGACATGTTTCTAAATGTTAGTATGATATTTCAATTTGATGGAACTGTCAGTATCGTTCAAATAAGCATATAAGCAAAGCATAGAAGTAAATAAGCATATAAGTAAATTAACATAATTTCATTTGGCATTGATTGATTCTCTTCGATTAAATGGAGATATTCAACGTTAATTTGGACTGTTGGGACCAATTCTTTCTCATTTGACCCTGACCTCTTTGGTCTTCCATCATTGACATTAGGCCTGATATCGGTTGTTTCGGTTGTTTCGGTTTGTTTCAACAATATGCTTGCTTGTGACTCTGATTCCAACTGGTTGGTTCCATCCTCTCATCATTCGATTTGGTCCAGCCAAACATACCCTAATTACTTTGTGGTGAAGAAGTAGAAAAATCGAAAAGTTCTTTTAACTAATGTGGTGGTGAGAGTAGTGGAAATTTTTTCGCAGGTGTGCATATGGACACCACGTGAAACATTGAAAATAGTCACGAGATGAGGTCGCGAGCCCTAATGACCCAGATCATTCAGCTAAACTACCTAGCTGTAACGGTTAGCTAGTCATTCAGTGGTTTAGCTTGATGTTTGATGGTTGATGTTGATATACATGTGTTCATATCTATTACACGTTCATTAATATACAAAAGTAGATGCTCAGTTGATTGGAGCAACATCCATGGCCTTGGTTCTCTTGGCCTTCTTTTCAACGGCCTTAGAACCCATGATACCACCACCCCAGTGTCTTCTGGAGTCTTCGTACTTCTCGATGAAGTTAGCGTTGATGGTGGAGATCAACTTGGCCAATTCAGCTTCATCAGCAGAGTTGACTTCGGTCAAAGCAGCGACAGAAGAGGTCTTCTTGTGAACCAAAGTACCTAATCTAGCCTTACCCTTGATGATGGCGTAAGGAACACCCATCTTCTTACATAAAGCTGGCAAGAAAACAACCAACTCGATTGGGTCGACATCGTTGGCGATCAAGACCAACTTAGCCTTCTTGTTCTCAATCAAAGAGACAACGTGGTTCAAACCGTACTTGACAACGACTGGCTTTGGAGAAACGTCCTTGGCGGTCTTACCTTCAGCGATGGCAGCGGCCTCCTTGGTCAATCTTTCCTTCTTTTCAGCAGAGGTTTCTGGTCTGTACTTGTTGAACAACTTGATGGCTTGAGAAGCGGTGTTCTTGTCCAAAGTGTTTTGGAATTGAGCGATGGCTGGAGGAACCTTCAATCTCATAGACAAGATCTTCTTTTGTCTTTGTAATCTAACGTATTCTGGCCATTTGACGAATCTAGACAAGTTTCTCTTTGGCTGAACGGATTGTCCAATACCAAAGTTCTTTGGAGTAGATTCGAACAATGGGTTCTTGACGGAGGCAGTGGCCTTGGTCTTGGTGGCTAATGGCGCTGGAGCAACTTTCTTGGAAGGCTGTGTCATTGAGTAAGTTAGTTTCAAGTGTTCTCCAAATGTTGTCAACGAACTTCCTTAAAACCTGATTACCCTACAGTATCATGTGATACTCAGCCTGTGCCACAAGAAGTGAAGCACATTCTAGATTTAATGAACGAAAGTGGTGGCAATCGTTTACTAAATCTCGGTTTAGAATCAAGAACTCTTGATTTAAAACCTAGAAAAATCGAACTGCATCACTCCTTGCGCACAACCTTAATAACTTATGATTTTGCGGGAAGGAGGATGTTGTTCCAACGTCTTAAGATGGACTTACCATTTTGTTTCGATAAAGAAAAGTGGTTAATTCTTAGATGAAAATTTTTTCCTCATTAAATGGAGGATGAGAATGGTGAGAATCAGATTACGTAATCAAAATGGTTATGTGACCCTGGCCCACTAGTCTATCTAACTCCATGGACTGATCAATTGATGGTTATAGAAACCATACTAACACTATAAGAATAATGAGAATAATGAGAATGATGAGAATATCAATATGTCTATTCCTTAATGCTTTAAAGAAATTTTATTAAGTTTTTGCTCATTTGAACTTACGTAGTGGTTAATTAGACGTATTATGATCATAATAAATTGTATAAATGTATAAACATGAATCACGGCGAATTCAAAGGAATTAAATATTTAGGACTGTTCCATGAGAAAGTGGTTTAGTCTAAATTTGTAAATCCTTTGGTTTAGTTGCCGTGATTTGTTAGATGAACTGAAGTTTTCGCAGCAATTTCATACCAGATTCTTATAACTACCAGATCTTTAACTACCAGATTTGATTGATCTCAAACAATTCAACTCTCTTAGTCTTCTCTGTGTCCAAGGAAGATCTTACCTCAGAACGGACTTGGTCTACCATGCCAGGATGGGCACAAATGGTGAAAGCCACCGATCCATGAGATCTCTCGATTTCATCATGAATGATTTCTTTGGTATTGGGTCTTCCAGGGTTGAACAGCACATGGCTGAGAGAAGCCATTATATTGGAGATTTGAGACTCTTCAGAGGTTTCTCCCTCCTTCTTCTCACTCACCGATCTGTCAGAATCGATATTCCAACCAGTGACATAGACATCAATATCCACACAAGTGTTTTGCAAGGCCATAAGCTCATCTTTGAACCAAAGCACTGATTTGAAGTCACGGATCACCCAATAAAGTTGAATGTTTCTCTTCTCACTATTAACTCTTCTTGAAAGTTCAAACACATCAGGGTAAACTGCTGGGATACCATTACCTCCAGCAATAAATACCGTATTGTCGAACTTGTACACAGGAAGTTGGGAACCATAAGGTCCTTCAACAAGTACCTTGATATTGAGCTTGTGGTCTGGGATCTTGATCAAGTCGTTATAGATAGACAACGTGATTCCGGATTTAACCTTCATATAGAAGGTGATAGCATTTTCTTGCAGAACCGATTCCACCAAACTGAATGGATGAGATTGCCACACATGAAGAGGACGAACAAAGTGCACAAAAGCATGAGATCCCGGACTTGGTCTCCACCATTTTGGTTTTGGAACAGTCACTCTAAGGGTTTCGAAGTTGATCAATTCCACTGAAGCTTCACGGACTCCAAAGAATGCCAAACGTCCTAATCTAAGCACTCTGTCAAATCCCCATACCGCAACGGCTGCGTAATGGAATTGACGCAAATTGACATTGGTAACATGTCTCCAAGAAGCTCCTATCATAACAATAGCCAAGGCAATGTGGGTAACAAGGAAGAACTCATAGTGGTAGTTTCTGAAGTATTGAAGCCCTAAAACGAGCATCAAGCATAATGCCACCAACGACACGATACCACAGATATAAAACGTGGTGTGTAACATGGCATCCAAAGACTTGAAGGAGATTTGGGTATAAGTAGAGCCCATTCCATGAACAAACAAGAGGGCCACAAACACTCTGGCCATCCAACGGTGGAGCAATACAAATCTGGCATAGGACCAGCCGGTGACCCATTGCAAAAAGTTATTTCTACCAGCAAAAAGAATCAACACTGGCATAGTGAACATCGCCATATAGGCACACCGTCCAGTATAGATGGCCACCTTCAAGAAGTCAGGAGGATAAACGTTGGTTCCCAAGAAAGCGGCGGCAAGAACCACCCATCCAAGGAGAAGAAGGGTCTCGAAACGGAGTGGAACCATCCATTTGACGAATATACCTTTAGAAACCGCATGGTGGACAGAGCCAGTAGGGGCCAACACAAAGTGTTTACGGAAGAAGTTGGAGAATGGGCCGTGCAAGCTTTTGATGACTTCAGGAAACAAGAAGTAAGTCCAACGATTAATTATCGCAAGAAGCATCACTATGAACCAGTAACCACTCAAAGCAATGCCATAGTAAAGGGTCCAGTTATTGGTTTTAGCAATGCCATAGTTCATATCAAAAGTAGATTCGACGAGGGTACCATCAAGTTGGACAGGGAGATAAAAGGTAGGATGGCCAGTAATGGTAGAACCGTTAACCAAATATGTGGTGGCATTACGATAAGAATCCAACACTTGTTGGTGGGTCAATTTGTACTCAGAACAGCCTTGAACAAACAGATTCATATAGACAGGATCATGAAAGTTTTCTATGAGACAATGAGCCATGGATGCCAAGGGTGCTTGGTTATTGACATCACAATAGCATTCGAGGTCGCCAGCACCCCACCAGGAAAATTCCACCACTTGGTCAAGAAGTTCAGCACATGTTTGAGGTGCAATTGCAGCTTTGGGGGTGAACTGAATTGAAGCTAATGCCAAATTGGCACTGGTAAGTAAAGGGAGAAGGTATCGGAGCATAAGCATAAGCAAATTAAATTAAATAAAATCAAATCAAACAATTAACTAATTATGATTGAAAACCGTTGGAGGTTATGGTCCTTTTATTGCTTTCATACCACATAGCCTATCGACCCAGGAAGGACCCAGCACCATGGGCTCGCCGCAGTATGGCATCTGTAGTTGAGAAGGATTGAATATGCGGTGAAATATTTTTTACCTGCCAATTGTCTATCTCTGCCGCAGCCCTTACTATGCATGCACAAACCTTCTGCGCCTAAGTGAATAGGTTACGAACAATGCCATGCACATACTCGTTCAATCGTCCAGTCCCTGGTACTTCTGAGGCTGTTACCAGGCTGTTACCAAGCTGGTATGTTCCATAGCTTAGTTAAAGGTCTGGACCAGGGTTCCACAATCCAGGCACCAGGCACTCTTGGCCAAGCTATCAAATCTAACGTTATAACGTCTAAGCCAAGAAGTTAAACAAACACTCACCTGCATGGCTCATATAATAATGCAATGGTATAGTGCGCCATCCAAAAAGGATATTTTAATGATAGCAAATGTTAATGTTATCTCCTACAAACTCCGGAGAACCGTAATCAGCCCCAAAAAAGACTAAACACCGGCGTAAAGTATTGGATCGACATCTAATCCGATACAGTCGTTCGACATCCGGACTCTAATCCACGGCTTATTGTGGAAATTATACGACGAGGACGAGGCTGTGGGTCATGGACTATAGCGAGATCTGGGGAACAACGAGGCTTGGACTGTGGAACAAATGAACAAATGTGAACAAATTCTAAGAAATGTTCCTAGATGAGACCAGGGCTTGAAATTTAAGAAATGTTGTGGAACTTTTATGACGGTTTGAGACGTTTTGTAATGCTTACTAAACTTACTAAAGTAACAAAGAAGGTTTGAGATGTTGGGTGGATTATTCTGGCCATGTAGGAGCAAATTAACTGCTGATCAGGTCCCTGCGGTCCACAGCTAAAAATGGCAATGGGATAAAGTGGCGGAGGAACACATCAGAGAATGTAGGAAGTGATGCTTGCAGTGATGCTGGTAGTGGTTGGAGATTAAGGATGTCTTTCCGGTGCCAAAGCTGCGGTTGTACTTTGGTAATTAGTAGCCCGGGACAAATGTCGTGATATATTTTCTCCACCTGTTAGATCTTTTGGGTTGACACAGCCGGGCAAACCAGTGAAGTGGGGAATATGAAACTGATAATGAGAATTTGCTACGAACGTGGCTAGCAAGTAATGGGATGAAGTTCTCACCGTTATAGTTAAAATGAATCACTTTTCACGAATCCCGAACATGAATCCCGAACATGAATCCCGAACATGAATCCCAGAATATTCAAAGCATCAATCCCAAATTTTTCCAAAGCATCAAGGCCCAAATTATTCCAAAGTTATAAAATGATTTGCATAGTTATTTACGAGAGAAGGTACATATTCCCACCACTATGCGTGTAGAGTAAGGTATAACCGTAAAAGAGAAGATTACGTAGATGAGAGTACCGACAGGAGACCCAGTACATGAAGCACATGAAATACATGAAAACTTTAAATTTGTAGCTAAAGCATCATCTCGAAAAGGAAAGGGCGATCTTAACTTCCATTCTGTAATGTTTACATTATCTATGATTTTATCTATGATGTATCTATGATGATTGCGAAGCCAAAGGTGCCTGTGATTTACTTCAGTTTCTTTAATTGTTGTTTCGATTTCGATTGTGATGAAACTGCGATCGAAGTTGGGGTAGGTCATTACATTTCATCAAGCTATTGATCCTCACGAGGGGTCTATTGTAAATGTAATGGGAATAGTAGAGAAAATACATGTTATAGAAAGCTTCGGTATTCGGTAGTGTACCTACATGCATATGCTTGCTGCAATGATATCCGAATCATACAGCAGATGAGGGGCCATTACTCAGCAGTTAGTGTGTTAACGCATGTAACTGGTCCGGTGATGCGGATTTGCCGGTGTTTGAAACTTCCGCTCCGCACTGAGCCGCGCTGTCAAATGCCATACACGTGATACGATAATACCTACCCACACACGACCGAATCATACCCACACCGCCAATTCACACAGTCACGTGATAATCGAATAAACCGACCCTCGATTCAACGGTAAATCCACTACCTCGAAACTGCTCACAATTAGTCTCAAACTAACGGTAAAGGCACGACAAAATCCTATTTTGGGCAAGACACGGACCTTATGAGCAGGCGTGACAAATATACATGTGATTCGGTTCATACACTACACAAATCCTTCTGGGTGAAGATAGTGACGATTTCATGTGCATTTATTTACGTTGTAATCACGTCACATGCCCCATAGCACGTGATGTGGTTGTCCCCCACCTTTTTAAGCATGTGTTTCTGGATTCTATCCACCATGCCTGAAACCAACAAGCCATTCATAGTGGCCAATTTCGAGCCTCTGGATGCCAAACAACTTCGGACAGCTTCTAACTCCCATTTGTTAGTGGAATTTCCAATTTTAGCCTCAGCATTATCTCAAATCTTCCCCTATTTGCTCCTTATTGATGGGTTCCTTGAAGTGATAACTTGGACAAATGATGATCCTTATCAAAATTTCATCCTCGTGGTGATTTATTCATGTATTGTGATGTGGTGGAACATTCTTAGCGGGGTGATCTTGCCGATTTTGATAACAATTACTTTTGCTTGTATTGTATGGTCAATCAGTTCAGTAATCTATGATTCCAAATTTGATGAAAAACCCACCATTGACGAAGTTCTTCATACTTTACATAATATCACCATTCGATTTGAAATGATGCTTCGTCCAGTTCAACATATTCCCTTCAAATTTAAGAATTATGCTAAACTTTTATTAATGACAATCTTGCTCACTCCACTTCATTTATTATTAACAAAGACAATCTTACCACCTCAACGGTTCATGTGGATTTTAGGACTATTTGCTTTAACTTATCATTCCCCTTGGTCATTTACAATGCGTCGTTTGATTTGGAGATCAGTTTATGTTCGAATCTTTGCCTTTTATGTCTCTGGATTGGATGTTAAATTAACCCGAAATACCACTGCAAATACATCCACATTGTCTAGGATTCAAAGTCCAACAGCTAGTGACGAAGAAGATCTTTCCAAAATTCAAGTTTTGAGTGATTTCCGCATTTTGAAGAAAGTAGTCACTTCTTCAACTCAATTGAAACAAATAGTACTTTTTGAGATTTTGGAGAATGAAAGAAGATGGATTGGATTAGGATGGTCGGGCCATTTATTGCCCAATGAAAGACCCAATTTTTGTCATGAAAAGTCCAAATATCAGTCTCCACCAGTGGGGTTCAAGTCCAGTGATGACTTTCCATTTCCCATATTTGAGGACGACATTTATTCTTATTCATGGACTTGGAGAGATTCCAATTGGAAATTGTCTAAAGAAATAGAAGGCATCACCACTGAAGAAGGTTGGGTTTATTATGATAGTTCTTGGAAGAACCCAAGAGCTACCGATGGATTTTCAAAGTACACCAGAACAAGAAAATGGACCAGACTGGCTGTGTTGTTGATCGACAAGCAAGACACTGTTTACGATGAATGATGAGATTTAACAAAGGTATGAGTAAAAAGGACCAATTAGGATATCTAAAATTAACCACAATAAACCACAATAAATGACAATAAACGGATATTCTCAGTTTAGAGATATAAATTCATATCACATGTAAAAGAGTAGCTGATATTTCAGAGTGGTGATTAAATGACGATAATCCTTTGAAATGTTTAATAGCGAGTACTCTTCTCTATAACGGTAAGTTACTCACCATCTTCTGACTAATGGGTCCAATCTTTAAATGATAATAACGATTGATCATAAAGAAAGATTATTAATTGAAGATTCACCACATAATTTATAAATAGTATCTGTCTGATATAAATAGTTTGTGACCAAATTTTTCTGATCTCTTCTGTGTGCGATAATTAAGACCACGAAAGTAACCATGAGATATTCTCCTCCTGTTATTATGACTTACAACTAAATTAACAATGAGGTGAAACTAATTGATACCAAACACCAATTGGGATGAATAAATTGAGTTGAGTTTTGATATGAAATTGAGATGAATAAATTGAGATGAATAAATTGAGATGAGTAAATTGAGATGAATAAATTAAGTTGAGTGAATACGATATGAGTTTTGATATGTAAATTTCATATTATATATAAGTATGATTGAAGTTATATATTGATAATAATAGATAATATGGACCTATTTTATCTCAAAGTGTCTAGTTAGTACTTTCTTAGTATTAGAGGTGAGGATGACATTTGAGGTCTTTGTAAAAGTCAGCTTTTCTCAATGATGTAGACCATTCTTAGTCTTTAATTTCCTTCATGTTATCTTTTAGTTTAATGGTGAAAACGCAATTGATATCATCCTTGGTTGTTTCAGTGGTGATAAATCTGTTAAATGAGAAGATAACTGAATAAAACAGCCATCAAATTCTCGTTTAGAACTGGCAAATCACTATGGACCAGCTCGGTATGGATCTTTCCACCCTAACCATACTTCACAACTTCGTATGTTTCCACAATTTATATTATTCAGAAGCTGTTGGATTTTTGTTTCTTCAAATCAAGGTGGTAGTATCAACAATTCCACGACGGTCTATTTGGCTATTTCACTAGATTAATCCCACTTTTGCTTGAGGCATCTCATTTCTTCGTTAACCCTATTCTATATGTGTATTTTCTAAAAGGCTTTTTTTAAGATTTTCTAAAATCTCTGAAGTTCGAGTTATGGTAAAATGAATTAGACTGAATAATTTCAAAAATTCACAGTTCTAAGACTTTTGAGACTTTAGTTTGAGACTTTGGGGAGTTTGAGATTGACAATTTCTGGTGCTTCATGAATGTCCTGATGATCGGGAAAAGAACCTAGAAATCATTCTATTCGTCTTTTCTCATTTTAACTACAATAAACTTCATTTCCACCAAATCATCCCGCTTAAGTTTCTCCTTAACTTTCGCATATTTGCACCCATTCTACCTCAAAGGAAAAAACGTGGAAAGTTTCAAGGTGAAAGTTACACTCCAGCTGCAGCTGCAGCACCATCGCACTGAAAATTTTACCCTCTTCACAACTTCACCAACTCCACCAACTTCACCAATTCACTACATCATGTCTACGGAAGCCAAAGGTATCAACGATCCACTCATGCCCAAGGATAAGGGAGAAGGAGAACGTGTGAATGGAAAGGAATGGAAGGTCAAGAAGCAAGCCCATAGAGTCAAGACCTTTGGAGTGAAATCCAACTTTGAACTTAGAGAAGAGAAGAAACTTCAAGAAGCTCAATTTAAGCAAAGACTCAAGGATCTTCAAGATGAGAAGGAGGAAGCCAAACAGGCCAGACTTACTGAAATGAAGAGAAGAAGAGATATCAAGACTGAAAAGGAAAGACAAGAAAGAATCGCTGCTAAGATGAGTGCTAAGAAGGCTGAAAGATTGAGAAAGAAGGAGAAGAGAAACAAGATGTTGAAGGAACGTTAGGCGGAAAGGAGTTTGCTGCACTATAGAGAGTCATCATAACTATTCTTCACCTGGTGGACCCGTGTCGGCCCGGTCGGAGAGAGTATATTGAAGTGAAAAATGAAAGATGAAAAATGGATAAAATCTACTGCTTCGTTGGGAGGATAAACGTGAAATTTTGAGAATCAGTGAAATTTTAGTGGAGATCAACTATATCAGGTGCTTTGACTGTTTAACTGTTTCACATTTCACAGAATCCTACAAACTAATCCTAGCCTCCGTTAGTGTTCCATGCTTTCCCACTTAATACCAAGCCAGCTCATCGGCACCTGCATATAGCCCACAGCCCCAGCGGAAGGTGCACGACCCCAGAACAACCGGGATCACAAGAGGCAACAGCTGAAAATGCGGAGAAAGTAGTTAGAAGGCGTTGTTCAGTCAGTGAAGACAACCACCTGTTCCCGAAGTGATTTAAACACTGAAAACATCGACATAGATTAGCAATAAATGACGTTGCTTGCGTATAGGAGTGCAGGCTGCATGAACCAAAGGGGATGCTGGTGGCGCGCGCGAAAAAAGGGGGTTACCCGGACATTTGGGTGCGAGTATTTAAGGAGAGGCAAATCCGCCCCTCTGATCACGACCTCACTGGAGTTAATTATCCTGTATATTGGCATCGGAACTTTTGTGCCATATTTTTTTGCGTCAAACCAACACTATTAGTTTGTGGGGGAACATATAGGATAAGGTTATTGGCGGTCTATATAGTCTGCAATAAATAATAATAGACAGGTTGTTCAGCAGCTTTTGTGCAGACACAAGGTTTGGGATACATTGAATTGTTTATCTCCACCGCTTAATATCATAATACATCAAGATGGATTCCTTAAAATTACCAACTACCGCCGCTCAGGCCAAGGCTTTTACTGCTCCAAACTCATTGTTGTTTCCTCAAGGAATCGATGGTGAACACAAGACAGAACAGTTGCAGGATAATAATGTTCACGATAATATTCCCATGAAAAAGGAGGAAACTTCCAACGTGGTTGAACCAAAGCAAGATGAAGATGATGGTGCTACCTCTGGTATTGTACCAACCTTGCAGAATATTGTGGCAACTGTTAACTTGGATTGTCGTTTGGACTTGAAAACCATTGCCTTACATGCTCGTAATGCCGAATACAATCCAAAACGTTTTGCTGCCGTTATCATGAGAATCAGAGAACCAAAAACTACAGCATTGATCTTCGCTTCTGGTAAGATGGTCGTGACTGGTGCCAAGTCCGAAGATGACTCTAAATTGGCTTCTAGAAAGTACGCCAGAATTATCCAAAAGTTGGGTTTCAATGCTAAGTTCACCGATTTTAAGATCCAAAATATCGTTGGTTCTTGTGATGTGAAATTTCCTATTCGTTTGGAAGGTTTAGCATTCTCACACGGAAATTTCTCGTCTTATGAACCGGAATTATTCCCCGGTCTCATTTATAGAATGGTGAAACCTAAGATTGTGTTGTTGATTTTCGTCTCTGGAAAGATTGTCTTGACTGGTGCTAAGCAAAGAGAAGAAATCTATGCCGCTTTTGAAGCCATTTACCCTGTGTTGAGCGAATTCCGTAAATCTTAAACACTTGTACCATATCACATACGGAGTATGATCTTTGAACTTCATCCAAGATTCAGATCATTGTACTTTAACTTCATAAATCAAAAAACATTTTAACCTAAACGCACTTCACGTACCCCTGTTCAACTAGGGAAATTGCCTTGCTCAAAAACCTTTCTATTTCAAACCATAGCTTTTGTTTATAAATATTTTAGCATAGTGAAGATTCACGGGTATCTTCAGGGTTTGAATTTCAAGTCTTATACTCTGGTTAATAAACTTATCCATCATCAGCAGTAGATCCTCCAGATTTAATGAAGAAACTGTGTATAGATTTTTGTTGCTCCTTCTTATTAATTTTTCTACTGACATAGGAAGGTTTAGTAGATTTGACATTAATAACCTTAGTCAGACTTTTCCAAGTTCCACTGGATAAAGTATCGACTTTTGGGGAAGTGGCTTTTGTAATTGCATCAATTTCCTTTGGAGAATGAACTTTTGTAATTTTATCAATTTCCTTTGGATCTAAAATCGTATCGATCTGTTTTGTGGTATCTGCTTTTGTTGAAGTCTCATCTTTTATCAATGTATTATCTTTTGTTTGGTCTTTTCGGCCAAATAAAGTGGAAATGTCCCTGGATTTAAATAATTTATAATGTGATTTGGCTTCGAATGCTAACAGAGGATTTGAAGATGGAATTTGACTATTTTGCCATTCTGATTCTGGGTGATCGAAATCTGTGTAAACCGGACAATGATCAGAACCCAAAATCAGGGGCCAAATGCCTGCAGCAGAAATGTTCTTCAACATTCGTGGACAAGAACATAAAATCAAATCTATTCTTGACCCAAAATTAGATTCTCGAGCAAACGTCATGGTGTTCCATACGGTATAAATCAACATCTCACGACCCCTATAATAACGGGTGGAGTCAAAAAGAAACTGAGTATTCTTTTGGAGAAGTATGCGGTCGATGTTGATGTCATGTTTCAACCCAGGAATAACGTATTGATTCAATAAGTTTCTGGCTGGGGTGGAAGATTTGAATTTGATACACTCGGAATAATTGATTTCTTCAAACTGGATTCCTTCCGAAGTATCACGGATCAACTTTTCTTTAGATCTGTCGGAGATCCCTTCAGCACTATCAATTAGATCAAGACAAACGTTGATGTCGCCCATGATCACCACTTGTTTACCTTCGATATGGGTGAGATTATGGGCACGACGAAGCACCACTTCCAAGAAAGAGAGCCGGAACGCCTCTCCAGCTTCTGTTCCCATGGAGTTGGCGGGACAATAGAGTGAAAACACCACCACATTAGACGCCAACTCTACCACCACACATCTACCTTCACTGTCTAGGTGTTGCGCTTCAGTAAGGGAAATCTCTGGATACCCTCCGATACAATCTGCCATTTCACGATATGGAGTGGTCGAGCCATTAGGTGATAAGTAACCGGTGATTCCCTCCTCTGCTTTGATCACCGTTAAACCCATTTGAACCCCTATAGGATCGGAGGGTCGAGGCTTTCTCACGAACAATCCCACGCCAC
The DNA here is from genome assembly GCA_030568495.1 of Suhomyces chickasaworum. Lineage (NCBI taxonomy): Eukaryota > Fungi > Ascomycota > Pichiomycetes > Serinales > Debaryomycetaceae > Suhomyces > Suhomyces chickasaworum. The sequence continues at coordinate 101,709 of JAJMGF010000013.1, read as the reverse complement.
TGTAGCCCTTCTTGGTCCGAGGAATCGAGATGAACAGCCGGTAGTCATCGAGATGGCCAATGTTGTGAAGAGATGAGAGGTTTCCGCTAGAAACCTTGAGCTCTTGAAGGGTGATGATGTCTGCCTGGAAACAGTTAAGAAACGTATTGTAGTTCTGGCCGATATCAGTCCAGGGATGGTACCTGAAGATGGTTTTGATTCCGTTCACGTTGAAAGTGACATATCGGATGGTATGGATGGATTTCCTGGGTTGTACGAGGATATTTTGGTCCATTCAACAAGGAAGGAACGAAGGGTGTTGGTGGGGAGAAAAAGACTGTGCGAGTTGGAGCCTGGCCACAGCTCAAGGGCCCACCAGGGTCTATTTCAGGTCGCAAAAACCATAGCCGAATCAATATGAGGTAGCGAGCACAAACCGATGGAAATTCATCAAGAATAGTCCAGCTATTTGAGACTATGGAAGTGGGAGTAACAGATGTTATGGGATAATGGAAGTTTGGGGATTAATGCAAGATGATTAAGTGGTTTTCTGGAATAAGTTGTAGATTGACGAGATACCAGTTAATTAACACCAAATTGCAGATTAGGAGAGAACGATAACTTAGGTGTATAAATGTATAGTATGGGTAGATTTTTTGCATGTTGTGGCTCTAAACCCAAAAGTAAGTCATTCCAGTAAGACTAGTCAGTCCGTTATTTACTCAGTCCGAAATATCAGTCGAATAATTTAGTCAATCCAGTTATTCGGTCAGTTATTCAGTCAGTTAGTTCAATAATTTAGTTAGTCTAGTCATTCCAAAAATTGATCAGATGGTGATAGTACTGAAGTCTTGGTGGCAGGGGCGAACAGTCTAGACTGATCCAATGTCCAAGGTACCAAAGTGAAGTATTCCCAAATAATTAGATGCTTATTGAATTGAGATAATATTACTTAACCCTATGCAAGAAAGGCTCGTATATTCGAAGTTTAATATTATCAAAGAGATAACCAAAGGGCCCAACCACAATAAGGGCTAAAATTACCATCTAAATTTACTAGACAAGATTAGTCAAGACTAATTTTCTACTAATCAAGACTGGTGGAAGTATAGAGGTAAAGATTGGAGAGTATTATTAAACTAAAGGCTAAGGAAGTCAATATTAATATTTGGGGAGTACGGGTTGAACTATACGGAAAATATCATTAACCATTAGAAAATTATCTATGTTTGAACACCACATGGTTTCCCTGTTTACATTTATTACTTATAATGTTAGGATACTTCTGAATGGGGTTGATGGTTATGGGTTAGTATATTTGTATAGAGTGGGGTAATATGCACGGCATTAAGCTTAGGCAGGGCCTGAGATGTCAACACCAGCATGTTTAAACTGATGGAATAATATCTTGATGGCAAAATAAAATTAAACATCTCCGGAATAATATCGGTTCCTTGGAGCCTCAACTGCATATCAGTCAAATGTTTCATTGCATGAGGATTTATCGTATCAGCACCAGAAAGTTTCAAGTAGCAGGTCACAAGAAGCAGAGGTCACAAGAAGCAGAGGTCACAAGAAGCAGGAGCAGGAAGCAGGAAACAGTTGGCATCGTAAATGTGTCCCTTTCTTATTAGCAGAAAGAGAAGAAGAGAAGAAGAGAAGAAGAGAAAAAGAGAAGAAGAGAAGAAGAAGAGAAGAAGAAGAAATTCATTATTAATAATTAATGATTAACAAATGGAAATGGCAATGGCAATGAATAGCCAATAATAACTAAAAGTAATCATATTACGAATAACTAAAAGTAGTTAGTTTTTACTGAGAAATGTATACAAGTGAGCAAATATTAATCCAATTTTGGTGATTTAAGGGGGCTCAAGATAGTTTTAGATCGGCTTTAGAGCAGTTTTAAAGGTTTAAAGGTTTAGTGAAGTTTGTGTAGAGTGACATGTTACCAATCCGATATTATTACTGTAGGAGAACAGTTTGGTGACATTATTAATGGATGCTCAGAGCTGGTATCAAATTCACTGATAGTCCAGCTTAACCCTGCTAAATCTCACCAAAAATTTACTCACAAACCACCAGATTTCGCCGACCCTTCGGCATATCGGCATATCGGCATATCGGCCAAATTGGTCAAATTGGTTAATGCCAAACCCAAATAAGCAACCACCAAAGTATCTGTAGTCTTAACTCCTTCAAACTCCGCTTATCATGCCACTTTTCTTTCCCTATTTCACCCAAAATAACCCCTCTTCCCCTCCTCATTTCACCTGTTATCGCTCCCCACGAGCCCTTGACTATAATCACTCGCATAGATCTGAAACAAATCGAAGTATGTGGTACATTCAGGCAGATTCGTACTGTTTCAGACCCCAACACATCTGGACCATTCAAACGGTTTAGCGTGTTATATGCTCTACAATTTACAGATTAACCTTAACCCATCAAACCTCATCAAACCTCTTTAAAATTCACCAAACCCCATCAAACTTCTCCGAACCTTAACTTCACCATACCATAAACCTTACACCCATCAGTCCCCATTAATATTCCAATAATCTTCAATAAAGTCCCGGTTATGCCTCCTGGCAGTAACAATAGTTAGCGGACTGATTGTTCAGCCATGGTTAGTTTGCATGGGATGCTCAGTTTGGAAGGTAGGTTTTCGTAGGCCTCACAACCATAGTGAATTTCTCAAAGAAACAACAAAAATATCCCATGAGCTGATTATTAAATTATTGCACTTATTACAATTATTACAATAATTAAAATATTACAATAGATCCGTAAAGATATTGTGATTGTTTTGGTTAGTTGTGCACCAAAGGGGTTATGAGGGTTGAGGGTTGAGGGTTGAGGGTTTTAGGTGGATCGGAAACTATCATTTCAGATCCAGTCTACAATTTCACCACTAACAATTCACTGAGTTGCTGAAAATGGTGAGAACATATCATTATTTTTAGGGACCAGTCACAATAGAGGTGTTAATTATAGACTCAAGTAGTAATTGATAATAAATGGATGAGATTGATATGATGATTATGGCATCAATCTGCTTCGTAAATATATCTCGTTTGGGCGAAATTAAACTAACGAGATTATTTTCACCAGCTAAGACCATATTTTCTACAGATGAAAATAACTATATGGCTTAATAGGGTTGTAGAACATGAAGAGTTATAGAACAGATAGAGTTATAGATCGATCATAAAGAGTTAAAGAACATGAGTTATAGATCTCTACGAGGTCATAGATGAGGTAATAGATTCTCATCTTATTCTTTCAATCTAATCACAAGGCCAATCTAAAGACCAAATCTAAACACCAATAAAATCAAATTCTTTACGATGGTGCTTAGAACGATTCTATACCATTTCATTACGATTTCTTTACGATTTGGTCAGATCTGGTCTTTTCTGTAGCCAAAGCCCCTACCGAACACCAAACCATGGCACCAGAGCCTGATATGAGAGCCTGGCTGTTTCATTGACTATTGCCTCTCTTGACTTGGTTGTGTTTAACAGCCATACTGATGCCTCAAACATTTGGACCCACAACCCATTCTGTTTACAATAAGGCGGCCAATCGCCAACCCTGTAACTTCTCCCTATTCCCTCCTAACCCCAGAGGATTTTTCACTCGCAGCCCCAATGCATCGCCTCAGTACTCATAATCCATAATCCAATCACATCCATCCATTATAGACTAGGCGGTAGCCAATTGTTAGAGAAAATCGCCATAACGGTCTCAATGGCCACTACAACCAAATCGATCAAATCAGTTTAGGTTGATCACCTTACTAACGCGTCTTGTCTACCAGTCTCTAGTTATTCTTGTCCCTATGGCTCTGCAATCTATCGCGTCACTTCCTGCATCGTTTACTACGCGTCTCGGTCTATATAACCATAGTTCCCAAAATGGCAATCTACCATCCACCATCCCGATCTTGATCCAGACCTCCTGGTCTCCTGGTCCATTCAAGCTGTAAAGGTTTATACTTGACTCGACGTTCCAGTTTAAATAGCCGCCCACCTAATCGTGACTCCTCCTCCGTCTCCTTCACCTCCTCCTCCTCCTCCAATTTTATCGATTGTTAATAGTGGCTTTGCTCCTAATTAAGCCGGTTGGTTCACGTTTTGGCCAGTTTGACCGTTTTAGGCGATTCCATTGGTTCCATTTGTCGCATTTGTCGCATTTAGTGCACTTTTGTATTCCGTTACTCCCCAGACCGCGTCACGTCCTCCCTGCGACAGAAAAAAGATCAACATTTTGCTCCCCTGCTTCCCACCGCCTAATTAACTAAATCTATTGACCCTCATCATTCACTCTTTTATACCTTTATCCCCCTCGCCGCCATTATCCAAGGCAGAACATTCGCTTGATTCTCACCCCATCAGTCCATTAGCCGCCATGATTGATGCTGACTTATTTATCAAAAATTCGCCGTTTCGGATGACCCATAATGATTCGGCTTCCGCCTACAATTTGTCCAATACCACGCCTGATTTGCTCAAGTTCCAGCTTCAGGAACAGTATAGAAACAAGTTGAGTGAGTTGAAGAGCGAAGCTCCTTCCGGTGACTTACATTTGTTGAACATGCAATTCTTAGAAGACTCGTTCAATCTGCATCTTCAATCCAACTTGGATCTGGGAAACATCACCCTCAATGAATCATTACCAAGTCTCAGCTCCTCTTCAACCGATGATGATGATGATTTTGAGATGGACTCATTCATCTTGAGTACGTCCAGTAAACCCAACTACCTTAATTTGAAAGTTCTCATTGAGAATTCCATTTTAGATACCTCCAAAATCAACAAGGACTCCATTCTTTCCTTGGCCTCTCTCAGAACCCTCAAGACCTTGGTTCAAGAGAAAAAGGAGTTACAACAGTACCTCGTTTCTAAGATCACTATCTCCCAACAGTTCATTTCCAGCATAATTTTGAAACAACAACCTGATCAAGATGAATTGGATGCTCCATTGTTGTTGAAGATCTTAAAGCTGAATACTTCCCTTCAAGATCAACTTTTATCTATAAATACAGAATTGGAAGTATTGAACATGAGACTCAATAATCATAACTTGGCATGTTTGGTTCTTGGTTACGTTGAAGATGTGAAGATTTCTTCAGCCATCAAAGATCATGGTCCGGATTCGAAGGACGGCATTCCAATTTCTTCTCCATTCAGTTCTCCAAGAAGATTGACATCTAACTCTCCTAAAAAACCCGTCACATCTGATTCTGTGCTTAAGTCATTTGATTCTTTATTTTCTCATGTGGCTTCTGTTGCTGCTCAAAGAAACATTCCATTACCAGCTCCACCATCACCATCACAATCACAATCTGATACCATAAAGGCAAGAACACAATGGGCACAAAGTTGTCTTGATGCTATTCTTAATGCAACCACCTTACAACCTCCAGTGACTCCGGCAGAGAGACCATCTACTCCTCTGGGCGAAACCGTCACAAATACATCCAACACAACCCCAAGTAAAGATGCCTCTTTTGCCAATGACTCTTCTTTTTTCTCATCTAGCTCTCCATTAAGATCAAACACAACTGCATCTGATAAAATTTTGGCGGAGTACAAGACAGCATTAAATGATTTGAGATTTTCACATCAATACCTTACTAAAGAATATGAAATTTCAAGAGAGAGTTCCCTGAAGTTAATTCAAGAATATCGTAAGAGAATAACTCAATTGGAAAAGGAGTTGCATAATTCAAAACGTTCTTCAAGAACATCAACAACATCTTTTGGTGGAAGTACAGATGAATTGACCAGTAAAGACAAGGAGATCTCCAGACTCCGTAAGGAATTAAATCTTTTAAAGATTGATAAAATCGGTATTAGATCCAATAATGGAAGTACCAGCCAACTATTGAATTCTCCAAGATTGGCACAAGGTAATTATGATACTAATATGGCCACATCGCACTCATTCAATGGACAATCCCATAATGTTATATCCCCTGTGACGGGAGAACTGTTGAATTTACCCGATCCAATCACCACAGCAGATGATGAAGAAGATTCACATCTGATTAACAGTGCCATTTCTTCCACTAGACCCACATCAGGTCATGGAATTGGGGGAATGAGTAACGGAATTTTAAGAAAAGAATTCAAAAAGATTGTAAGTGATATCCAAGATCAACATGACGTTGAACTCAGTGAGGAAAGAATACTGAGAAGAAATCTCCAATTAGAAATAGAAAGATTGAGAGCTCAAGTTTCTGGTAACTGATATTCTCATAGATTGTTTTCTTCATATGTATTATTCGTGGTCTTTAAATGTAATAAATATAACATTAACTCTTCCAAATGGTATAAACATTTACACATTAACAAACTCTTCCAATCTCTATAATCATCAACATTTACACATTAATAAAACCCCTACTGCAATAATCTAGAAACAACTTAAACATTGACATTCATATAGTAAACCATTGCTTTAAACATGGTGAAAATAGCTAGAGATTTGGTTAAAATAGCCAGAGACTTCATTAAAATGGCAAGTAATTATTATAAGGAAAGAGTTTTCAAAATTGATGGGTGTTTCCATTGATTCTTTCCATTGATTCTTTCCATTAATTTTTTCCTTCTTTATCACCTCATCACTTTATATCTTTTTTCCTATTTTGTTTTCTTCATCACTTCATCTTTCGGTTCCATCTGATCAGTGCACGCGTCTTATAGCTGATCTGGTGATCAGAAGTTTAATCAACTACTGACAAAAACGGCCAAATACTCGGAGATTGTTCCTTGTTCATTCAATTTGATCCAAATAGAGGGCCCTGATAGTTCCAGACATCCCAGCCATAAATTCAGCCGGAAATTCAGCCGGAAACTCAGCCAGTTCAATCGTCCTCACAGCATCCCTAACAATTGATCTCTAATCATAGAATGGATGAGGCGAATAGCTCCAAATACCTGGATACCTTCCAGGACCAACAACGGCCCCAAAACAGTACTATGGTGGAACAACAAAGTCAAGGAATACCGATTCAGACACCGGCTGTTATGGATCTTCAACAGCAGAATAGAGCATTGAATGGAGCATTCTTGAACAAGTGGCTAGAGGAGTCTATTCAAGCAAAGAGGATGGAACAAGAGGTTTTTTCCAACTCAGAAGCTCCATTAATGATACCTACCAATTCAAACGGTGAAATAACCCGGTCAAACGGTGAAACGATCTGGTCAAATGGCGAAACAACTACTCAAATTGGCTCAAATCTTATCAATAATCATATGGGTGGCCAAGTATGGAATCAAGAACCTCCAATTCAACAAACTAGTCAGAATATCAATCAACAATTCAATAATCAACACGCCATGAATCATTATTATATCAACCAAAGCGGAGGTGACCAAAATCACCTTAATCAACTTGGAAATGATCAGCAGTATCTAAACCAAGGTCAAGGTCAGGCTCAGGCTCAGGTTCAATTTCATGCTCAGCTAGTGCCAGGTTACTTGGAGAATTTTCAATTCAATCAGTCGTATCAACCTTATTATGGTCCAACTTCAACCACCTCCGATACTCCAGAGTTTACCGTGGCACAAATTGTCCAGAAATTATTGACTGAGTCGGATTCCTTTTATGAAACCGCTCATGAAATCGTCATCTCCACTTCTACTCAACAAGGAATTCAAAATTATTTTAAATTGATTAAATTATCGATTAAACTTCTTCTAATTATCTTGAACAAATACTCAAAAAATCTCGATCCATACATGCAACTGGTTGTTTGTTATAAAATAGCAAAGATATATTATTTCGAGACGGAAAATGTTGATAAAGCAGAAGAATACGTTAATAAAGCCAATACAATCGCATCAAGAAATCAATTCGTTCAAGTTCAATTTATGTGTGATTATCTAGCGGGGCAAATCTTACAAAAAACCAATGAAAAACTATTAGCAAACTACTTGAATTTGAAAATCAATTATTATCAACAATCGGGAAATGTTTCTTATGTAAATATGCTTACATTATTAAAGATTAATAATTCGTTGATAAATGATACGCACACTGGTTTAATATTATTACAACATATTTCCATCGATCAGTCCATTCATCCATTCACACGTTTATATACATTGATTTATCAAAGCAATTTGCATCTTCATCGGGGATCTCCTCAACAATCTGCTGTTTGCCTTGACCAAGCAGAACTCATGTTAAACAACTTCAAACAAGGTACTTTTCCAACCCAATTTTTGGCTATGTATTACATGCTGAAATATTTGAACTTTATACAAACTGATAACATCATAAAGGGTAAGGAATTCATGCAAAAAGTTAGTGGATATTTGAATTCTCAACAAAGCACCAAGTGGGAGAACTGGCGGGATGATGGAAGTTTTACTGTGATAACTGGTGATATAAACTATAATATCAGTTGGTTAAGCTCTGATGAATTTGTCATAATGTTCTACTTCCTCACTGGGGTGAATTTGTTGACAGAAGTATCCAATGGGAAACGAAAAGCTAAGAAAGTATTCGATAAATGTTTACTGATTATTGAAAAACAACTCACAGAACTTTCAACTCCAACTGGGGCCAAAAGGAGTTGGTCATTAAAGAACTATGAAGAAACAGTATCCAGATATCGATATTATAAATATAATATTCATTACTATCAATGTTGGATGGGATTTTTAAATAATGATTTCAATGAAATCAGTTGCTTGAATGAGTTTATGGCCGATTATAATGGTGAAAAATTCAAGGAAGATGAAAGTTATCATCAAATTCTACTTCCTAAAGTATTCTATGTATTTGCGGCATATTATCAATTCAAAGGAGATATTCAAGCTAGCAAATATTATTATATCAGAGTAAGAAATCTTACCAATACTAACAATAATATTCATGGATATGAGAAAGGATTAGTGGAAGGAAAAGGTGAATTTAATGAGTTATTTATATTTTCAACCATTCATCTTTTAATCCTTAACGAATATGAAATTCAACAATTATCTCGAAGCAATAATTCTGTTGATCTTACCCATCATTATAAAGCTCGAAGTCTATTCCATGATGATTTGAATAATGCATTCACTCCCAAGAATTCTTCCAATACCTTCGCCATTAATTTCACTGGCTCTAATAAGTTATTAAGATTAACCTATCATTTACTATTGAGTATTTTCAATGAAGAAACAGCTTCAAACAATCAACAACAATTAAACAAAGAGAATTTGATTACTCAAATGGGTGAAACTATTGAGAATTTTCAAGATTCCACCAGTTTTCCATTTTTGACTAATCTTATCAATTTCTTGATTTATATTGGAACAGAGGATATTGAACAAAGAAATACTTATCGTCAGAAATGTATTTCGATGATTTCTGTTTCATCTGCTTCCGATAACGATAGAATAATCAGTACATTTATTTTAAAGAGTCTCATCCAATACTTCAGAGAAACTGGTGATAATGACAAAGCTAGTATGGCAGAAATGCAACTTGAATACTTCAAAAATTCCGTCCAGGCCAAGTTTCAATTCTTACGCAATAATGTCCTTGGATCATACACAGAAGATAATTAATCATAGCATACCAATAATAAAGAAAATCATAACTACCAACTAATAGAGAAAGATTCCAATTAATAGAATAAGATTCCAATTAATAGAGAAAATAAACTTACAATTATTCACTTACATTTTGAAGTAGATGTTTTTGCTACTTTGATACTACAGTAGGTCGTTAATAATCGATGTCAATAGATGTACAGAATTATGTATGGAACATGGATGCATTACTTCTTGGATTTCTTCTTCTCACTCTTTTCTTCAGAGTCTTCAGCCTTTCTCTTCTTGTCCTTCTTTTCCTTCTTTTCCTTCTTTTCTTTCTTCTCCTTCTTTTCCTTCTTTTCCTTCTTCTCCTTCTTTTCCTTCTTTTCTTCAGATTCTTCATCCTTCTTTTCAACTTCTTCAATCAAAGTCTTCTTTGGAAGTTGAACTTCTGGAGCAACCAACTTGGATTCTGGAACAGCTGGAGCTGGTTCTTCATCGTGGTCCTTGTACTCCTTCTTCCAAGATTCTGGAGTGTTTTCATTGGCTCTACCGAACTTGTCCAATTTACCATCGGCCTTCATTTGCTTCTTCTTTTGAGCAACTGGACCCAATCCCCATCTTCTTGGGTAAGTGTCACGTTCCATGATACATCTCTTGACCTTGGCAACAACACCATGGTCACAACCTTGTAAGTCCACGGTGGTCATTTGAGCAATACCAATGGCAATGGCTTCACCCTTGGTGGTCATCAAAACAACTTCGTCATACAATTCGATACCTTCTTCGTAACGTAACAAACCTGGAATCATCAACTTAGCACCGTAACAAACAGAATTGACAGCGGAATCCTTAACAACAATTCTCTTGTAACCAACCAATAAAGATTCTAAAGGTTGAATGATCTTTCTCAAGTAAGATTCATCTCTGGTGTTATCATAGACGTATTGAGCGTCTAAAACATCATGAAGAGTAACCAAGTTATCGTTTTCACCCATGGCACCAGAACGAACACGACGCAATTCTTGCATGTGTCCTCCAACACCAAGTAACATACCTAAATGAACACATAAAGTTCTCATATAAGTACCGGCTTCACAAGAGGCCCAGAAAACACCCAAACCACGCTTGTTATCGAATTCAATCAACTTAGAGTCGTAAATAGTACGCACACGTAATTGTCTCTTAACAGCAGAGATCAAAGGAGGTCTTTGGAACAAAGCACCAGTCAAGTTCTCTAACGAGCGGCCCAAGTCCTTGGCATCGGCCAACTCCTCGTGTAATCTGACGATACAGACATACTCTTTACCAGCACCTTGTTGAGACTTAACCAATCTGGTGGCACGATCCACACAAACAATCAAACATCCAGTGACTTTAGGATCTAAAGTACCAGAATGACCGGTCTTCTCGACTCTCAAGATACGCTTGATCCAAGCAACGACTTCGTGGGAAGATGGGTTGGATGGTTTGTCAAGATTAATCACACCGGAGGAGACGTATGATTTCAAGTCTCTCTTTAAAGGAGTAGAGCCACAAGGAATGGGAGTGTAGTGGCCACTTCTGACCAACAATTTGTCGAAGTTCTTCAACAATAAAGGCCATTCGGAGGTGTCGTTGGATGGGGCAACGGCCTCTGGTTTAATCACGTAGTCAGACATGGTGATGATGGAATGAAAAGTTGAAAATTTGAAAATGTTTTGAGATGGGGTCGTGTGAAGGATCAAATGAGCTCTACTGTTATCAGAACAAAAGACAAGACAAAAGACAAAAGAGGAGAAGAGCAGAAGTGCGTGCGATGCGACATGATGAGGTGCACTATTTGAGGTGAGAAACCATAAGATTGCATAAGATTTAGCATAAGATTTGGCATAAGATTTGGCATAAGATTTGAGGTTCTGGACAACGGGTAGACTTTACGAGATAGAAATAGTGAGGGATCAATGAAGGTTTGGGGGTAGATTTTTCTGAATTTTTAGCGGCTTTTTAGGGGTGTTTTGGACTGTTTTCATGTATTTAGATTATAGGTATATTTAGGTATATTTAGTGAGAATTGGAAAATTGATGAAATATGTAACATTATGGTTCTTAAACTAATTGGCTTAATAAGCATAGCGGTGAATCAGAATAGAGTGTTGCTAGTGATTTACAATTGTCGAAAATGTTAAACTTTTTGACATGAATCTAGGTCTATAAAATGGTGGGATGGATTTGTATTAATTCATTATTACCCCCAATATCGCCATGAAAATTGCAAACTTCAAAGCAAAAGGATTAAAGAGAGTTACTCTTGCTACTGAGGCTGAAAAAATCCAGGAAAACCAAAAAGTGAAGTTTAGATGTTTTCAAGGCCCATCATGGCAGCAATTTCGTTCTTGGTCAATTCTAGCCAGAAAAGCTCTCTGCCCAAGTTTCTCACCGTCTTAACACATGTATCTATGCGAGAATCATTAATAAGCTCTGCTTGGCTCTGGAAACCTCCACATATCAAGCTGATGGTGTCTTTAATTGCCTTGATTTCCAGAACAATTTCATATAATTGCTTGACCAACACCAGGTCGGGAATAATCAAATCATCCAATTCTATCGTTGTGTCTTGAGTGGTGATACGGTCTGCTTGTTGGGAATTAATTGTGCTTAAAGATGTGAGCTGCTGATTGAGTGAGGTGATCTTTTGTAATTGCAGTCTGAGGTAATTGATGTGCTCATCCATATTTTGGGAATTGGCTATTGCCTGTTGGTGGTGATGCTTAAGTTGACCGTGGAGGGCATTAATTCTGGATTCCTGGTGCTTCGCTTCCTTTGAGATACTTGAAATGCTGTTCCCATTGGGCTCATTAAGAAACTTGCTGGCATTTTCATTGAGTGTCTTCAAGTGAGTAGTATCAACTGTGTTTTTATTGCTGGTGGTGGCTGGAGAATCCATCAAATCCAAATTGGTAACGTCAGTTTTGATAGGAGGTTTGGAGCTGGAAAAATGCTGAGAATTTTGATGAATTTGTTTAGTTGGGGTTTGCTGTTGGTTTTGCTCATATTGGTGGTTCTGATGTTGGGGGGTTTGGTGGTTTGGGTGGTTTTGATGATTTTGGTGATTTTCGTGGTTCTGATAGTTTTGGTGATTTTGGTAGTTTTGGTGATTTTGGAACGTCTGGGGATTTGGGGGTCGAGTGTAGCCTGAAGCAGTATATGCTTGTGGAGGACCCTCTGATCTCACTGGGATAGAGTGCTGGTGATATTGGTTTGGATCTGTTCCACTTTGAGAAGCTTGAGAATTGAGGTTGTACAGTCCATTCGCTTGAGGCTGTACTTGCATTGGTTGGGTGTTGTGAGGTGAATAATCTTCATTGGATGGAGAAGTTAATTGATTTGGTAACGGGAGTGGAGCCTGATATTTCAAGGGCACATTACTTCTTGTAGGTGGAAGTTCTTCAGGGTTGAGTGGCACTTTTTGGGGAATAGCAGGAATATCGGGATTTCTATTGGGAGATGGTGTGAGCAAGGGAACCTTTATAGGTTTAGGTGGAAGAGGTGGTCCAGTGGATGGCCCTACCAGATTTTGGGAGTCGTGAGGTGATGTGATGGTAGATCTATCAATTGATGGGCCTGTACCTCTCTGTATGGGAGGATCTTTGGATATCACATCGTAGACAATATTAATTAATTCCAATAGGTTGAATTTCCCAGCTTCTGGATTACCTGGTACACATTGATTGTGCCAGGCAGCCAAATATGGATGATAGAATCGGCCCTGAGAATCCACATGGTTGCCCAGTTTAAGGTACAATGACTCGTCATGATTGGGGAGAACATATACGAGAGGAACCCCCGATGGTTCGTTAGCAAACGGGTAATTCAACGGCACCCAAATCTCCAACGGTACCTTCAAATCTGAGACATGAATGGTACCAAAGAGATTCACCAAGAGATCAGATTGGCCGTTACCGGAGGTAAAAACTTGGGTCTTGACCTTGAAGTTAAAGTTCTTCTTAAGATGAACCTGGAGGAATTGATAGATATCAGTATATGTTATCTGCTTATTAACATATTGAGCTTGTAAGACATTGTAGAGCCAATTGGTGACTTGGTTGGAAAGCGACATTTGTTGGAGCGGCTAGCGGCGGTTCGCTGCGGTTAGCTGCGGTCCCTGGCGGGTTTTCAAAGTGGAAACTGGTGATGGTTCGGCGCCTTACGAACACTATTGATAAGGTTTGTTAGTTTGGTTGAGATCATATACTATTTGTGTCATGTGATTCTCGGTCATGTGATTCTCGGTCACCTGGTTTAAATCATGTGGTTAATGATCATGTGACTACTTTATCATGTGACCCAAAAAATCAAGTGTCGATTAATTCTACCTGAGGCTACGATAAGAGTAATAGAAGTCAACAAAGATGAGTGGGTATGTGTTGGAATCAACTGGTTGGACTTACAGGGAGAAGGCGGAGGATTGATTGGATGTTTAGACCAAAAAAAAACCGAGTTTTTCCGGGGTCAATTCGCCGTGTTGAAGCGAAATTGTCCTTGTCCATGAATTGGCCAAAAGTCGCCAACAATGACCAAATCAGTCAAGACTAACGTTTAGATATCTTGTCGTGCTTGGACTCGTGTTCACGGCCCTTTTATCCACGCTTGCGTGGATTTTTGCCCCCAAGACCAACCAAACTGTGTGGAGATCTTCTGTCATCTTGTGTTTGGCCATGTGTTACTTGATGTGGGCCATTACATATTTGGCGCAATTACACCCGTTGGAAGTTCCTAGAAAATCGAATATGAGACCTGAATAAGTTCGATGGCTCCAGAGTGAGGGGTAACATTTATGGTCAAACAATGTAACCAGTGGACTTGCACGAATACATCATTTCAACCTCAGATATCGTCTTGATGTTTATACTTTGATGTTTATACTTTGATGGTTTAATACTTTAAGCTTTGGCTCTTTGGATCTTTGGATCCTGGAAGGCTCAATTGTTTGATGGTTTGCTCCGATTTAAACCATGTTCTATTCATATTCATATTCATATTCATATAACTTCAATTCTTATCAAAATTTGTCAGTCAACCTCGTAAAACCTGGAAATTTCTACAGTTCCATATTCACATTGAAGTCTTTTAACAATAAGGGAATGTTTGGATGGTTATAGCTTGATTTCGATCGTATAGTTTGGTCTAATGTAGTAGAACCTTTAACCCTGGAGGCTGATGTCCGGGTAACTCCTACCCTATATAACCTTGAAAAATTTCACCACTGAGAATTTACGCCAAATAGTCAATACACATTCTACCACATTTTTGTAGAAACTCTCCTGTTTCTGCCTCATATTCCCCCTCAATGGAATGATGGGTCTTGTTTTGGAGAAAATTAAGCCTTGAGTCGACCAAGTGGACTTTGATACATTCGTTTGGATTGATGATAGGATCGTGCCAAAAGCGTCGATTTTCTACAGCCGTTGGTTGTGGAAGATGGCTATGGCTACATTATAAACTGTAAAGTGTAATTGTAATCAACTCTACAATTCGTGTGCCACTTAATTAGCAAAAGTAAGATGCTAATAAGGTGATAAGCTAATAAGCTAATAAGCTAATAAGCTATTTCTAACATAACCCGAATTTACTCCATAATGCCAGTCTAGTAAGTCAACCTAATTGTAATCCTCTCAATTAGTATAAGACGTCAAGAAAAGATTATAAGATTATAGACCAGATTAAATTATTAGCATCAAAGAAACCCTAAACAATACAATTCTCTCAAACAACCATACCAGTTAAGGAAGCTCTACTTGTAGTGGTGGTAGTAGTAATAGTAATAGTAATAGTAATAATAGTAATAAAAATATTAATAGTGGTAGTAGTGGTAGTAGTAATAGTAGTGGTAATATTGATAGTAATATTAACAGTGGTAATAATATTACTACCTATAAATGCCACCTCTATGACAGGTCGATATACATATAAGTATAATCCCTGGCATTGCTGTGATCTCAATACCCACCTCTACAGAGTAAGAGGTTTATAGTGATTGATGTCACCCTTGGTGGTATAAATATTAATATTATACATAGTATATTAATATTATACATTGTATATCTTCTGATGGGTTTATTTTCATAGTAATATACTTCTGATGGGTATATTCATATAAATTTACCTACGGCTGTATATATATAGTTATTAAAATATATCTATGCCCACCTTTAGTGGTATAAATTGTTATATAAATACCCATCCCTGATGGTAGATAGTGATTTCCACCTCTTAACCTCCTTCATAAGTCTGCATTTTAATAATCTATTCAACATATGTAATCTTAGCTATAGATATACCCACCAATTATAATGAAATAAATATTGACTCAAAATACCACTACTAATACTACTGAATATAAACATCTAAACATCTAAACATAACGATATCCTAATGAGTAGAATTAATATGGTTATAATAGTAGTATTAATAGTAGCTTTAGTATTAATGTTAGTGGTAGTAATATAATAGTAGAAATATAAAAGTAGTAATATAATAGTAGTATTATTAGTAGTAGTTCTTTTGTAAGCTTGCTAACCTATTAAGCCAGTGTTTACATGTTTACATGTTTACAGTATCTGCTTCCCCTTGTGGTTTACGACGTTTATGTTCACAATCTCGGTTTATTTACGGAAGGTTCGCTCATGGGTATGGTATTATTCTAGGTATTTATTTTATTGAGAGATTTAGATTAGCTCCATATTAATTGATGTAACATCGAATTGTTCTTAGTCCATTTAGGGAAGGATTCCTTATCAAAATGTTAGAATCAAGCTCATCACCACGATATAATTATATTTATAGAATCTTCTCTACATTTGAAACCTGGTTGGAACAACATAGGAATAATTTCATAGAAACATTTGTTAAAATTAGTGTCAACTCACATATATAGTGAAGACATATTTCAGACACTTCTGAGCATGATAATGTTTTCAATATTGATAGAATCCCTCAAGATTGGATCTATATTTGAATGGTGTTCCTTCAGTGTCTTTGGTATCATGTTGGTATTTATAAGCCCTTCCACTTGAAATATTTTTGACTCCTGCTTTGTGAGTTTGATCTTTAATTATTTTGGTCTTTGGCCAATCCGGACTTGATTATTTCTTTGATTATTTCTTTGATTATTTCGGACTTTGCTCAATTACGGTTGCATTGATCACTTCTCATTACGATGTACACATCCATAAGGTACACATCCTAATGTCCAAAAATAGCCTTTTGATTCGGGTTTCAATGTACTAGGAAATAAAGCCGAAGCATCGTAATCGCTACTTTTGTACTATCAATGTTGTCCTTGTAGACTTAAGGAGATATTTACTCAATTACTCAATTACTCAGTTACTCATTTACTCATTTCATTTACTTCATTACCTATTCCGATTAACCAATTAATTGCTGCAGTTCCTGACAATAGAGTTGTAATCAATTATCCGATAAACAATTACGTAATTTCTCAATTACGTTTGGAATATTGCGGGTTTTACTGTAGGAATATTGCAGGCTTACCTGTAGGAATATTGAGGGTAATGAGGGTAATGAGGTATTGCCTAAAATGCCTTTGCGGTCGCCAAACTTTCAGTGTTGACAGTGGAGTATTACAGATTGTAGCTATGGGTGTAGTGGGGATGTTTAAGGAAATCTCATGCAATTTTCAATATTATTAAATTTGACTTTTGCTCAAAATGTGGAAAAAACTGCATAATGATGAGGAAATTGGTGTAATTTCTCAATAAATCAATAATCAATTGTTTGAGGTTTGAGGATTCAAATTAAGATTAACATTAAGGTTCATTGCATAAGGAATTAATCGGCTAGGCGATTTTGGGAGCTGGTATTGTTCTGTTGGGTGGTTAAGAACTTCTCGGGTAGATAAGAGAGATGTAGAGGATGTGGTGCATAGCAGTTGATGCATTATGCATCCGTAACTTGCATGGAATGGTGTTCATGGTGTACATGGTGTTCACGGTGTTTACCCCGGTTAGCTTAAATTAGAGAACGGGCCCGACTTAAGAGAAGCCCCTATCACCGCCTATCACGGCCCCGACCCCATTCCGGTTTGGGCAATAAGCGACTGTGGCATAGTTTGAAAGAGGCGTATGATGGACGAATTGGGTACGGCGTTACTATCTGTCGCACAACGGAGGAAAGGAAATCATTCTCCGCCGCCGACCCCTCAACTCACTCCACCATGCAGACAGAAACATTTATTTATGCAGACTTTATCTCCTAAGGTCCTAGATGGTAACACTTATAGTGGTTTATCTCTATAAAGCTTAGGGATCCATCCACTTGAACTTATCCTCAATATTATACAAAAGATTTCATGATCTTTGCCCGGCCATTTCCCGGCCGGAGTGATTGACCCCCAGTTAGCTCTAGTTTCAGTATAATCACGCGCGCTGGTGCCATCGCATTCTGTAATGAGCAACAGTAAACTGTGGATGCAGACATTAAGCTACTGAACCAGGGCATCACAATACCGCTGGTGATATGCAGGTAACGCCGCTATTCCAAGCGTATTATGATTCACAGATCTGCACAGTTACAGGCGTTATATCTTTGGTATAACTAATAATTTATAAGCAAACAATCTCCATTTTATCACTACCTTCTTCTTCTTCTTCTTCTTCTTCTTCTTCATAACCATCATTTTAGCGATGGGGTTTTTTGTCAAGAACGACGAAAAAAAGGACGAGGATACTTTCCAAACGGGAGTTCATTCACTTGTGGAAGATGACTCTGTTGTTGATCATTCTACTCAGTTAAAGAGAACCCTTAAGGATAGACATATTTCCCTCATCGCACTTGCGGGTATCATTGGTCCTGGGGTACTTATTGGAGCGTCATTTGCTTTGGCCAATGGTCCTGCTAGTTTGATCATTGGATTTGGGGTTATGGGGATCATTGCGTTTATTATGATGCAATCTTTAGGGGAATTGGCCACCATGTATCCTACTGGTGGTACCTTTTCTACCTTGGGGAATAAGTTTGTGGATAGAGCTTATGGAGGGGCTGTGGGATGGAACTATGTGATTATTTGGATTGCCGTGTTAGCCAATGAATATAATACCTTGGCGGCTATTTTACAATTTTGGGGGCCTCAAGTACCGTTATATGGATATATTTTGATCTTTTGGTTCGCCTTTCTTGCCTTCCAGTTTCTCGGAGTTCAATATTTCGGAGAGGCCGAGTTTTGGTTGGCACTCATGAAGATCGTGGGTATCGTGGCTTTCTATATCTTTTCAATTGTTTACGTAGCGGGGGGTATTCATGGCCATAAAGCCTTTGGTTTCCATTATTGGAATGACCCTGGTCCCTTCGCAAATGGATTCAAAAGTGTGGTTAATACGTTTGTTTTTGCATCCACTTTCTATTCTGGAACTGAAATTGTCGCCATCACGGCTGCTGAAGCCGCCAATCCTTCCAGAGCCATTCCAAAAGCCATTCGTCAAACATTCTGGCGTATTTTGTTCATTTATATGGGTATTGCCATCTCTTACGGTATGACGGTTCCTTATAATGACCCGGCTTTATCTCGTGGAACCAGAGTATTGAAATCTCCAATGACCATCGCTATCTCTCGTGCTGGCTGGAATGGAGGTGCTCACTTGATCAATGCTTTCATCTTGGTCACCTGTATTTCTGCCATCAACAGTTCCATTTATATTGGACTGAGAACTATTGTTAATCTCGCCAATGAAGGTTCTGCCCCAAGATTCTTGAAGAGAGTTAATAGAAGTGGTGTACCATACTTGGCGGTGATTCTTATGAATGCGTTTGGATTCTTGTCCATGATGAATGTCAGCACTGGTGCCGCCAATGCATATAATTATATCGTTAACTTATCAGGAGTGGCGGTGTTTATTGTATGGGGTAATGTGTGCTTTTATCATATCCGTTTCCGTCAAGCGTGGAAATTACAAGGTCGTTCTGTTAGTGAGATACCGTACAAAGGATGGCTTTATCCGTATTTACCCATTCTTGGAATTATATTGAACACATTTTTGGCATTAATTCAAGGTTGGTCATATTTCAAGCCATTTGATGCTGCCAATTGGGTTGATGCATATGTTCTTTTACCATTCTTTGGAGTATTATTTGTGTTTTTCAAAATTGTCAATAGAACAAAATGGGTCAAGTTGAGTGAAGTCAATTTGGATGAAGGAAGAAGAAGAGATGTGATTAAGGTTGTGTCTCTGGATTCTGATCCAGAACTTTAGGGGATAATATTTATATAAATAGCAAACTGCATATTTGGGAAAATTAATACATTAAAGCTTGAGTAATATTGTAATCAATAATAGATCAATTTGAAATTAAACTTCATCACTTTATAACGATAACTTGATTCATAAAATGAAGTTTTGTTATTTGTTATTTGGGGTATATTGGATTAGCTTTAATAGATGCTTATGAAATTCGATTAATAAACCTTGTATTTTTAATTGGTTGAATTGTTCAAAATCTCATTATGCCTGATTTATTGATATATTGATTTATTGATTTATCAATTTATTCATTGAATTGATCTCATTTGATTGATTCAAACCACTTCCAAATTATTTTAATATCATTCGGTAGTTGATAATTATAATCGATTCAATTGGGGTAAACCAGGTGGATAGGTTGATAATTTGGTCAAGTTTCACCTCAATCGATAAGAGTAAAGCTCACTCCTCACTCAATGATTTAGTAGATCGGTTAACAGATTATTGTTCAATTAGGTTAGACCTTAAACTTTCAATTCAGACCTTATTCTTTCAGTCTAAACTTCAATCAATTTGATGATAATTATTCTTTGTCTCAAATTGATGATATTTATTCTTTATCTCAATTTATAATAATCAATGATCTATCACTATCTGTATGAATAATTTTGATGAAACAACCGGTTAAAACTGCCTTCATAAAATCTAGAATTTCTTCTTTCTTCTTTTTTCTATTTTCTGTTTTCTATTTTCTATTTCCTATTTCCTATTTCCTATTTTCTATTATTTTCCTTTTCTTTTTCTATTTGTTAAGATCAACAATTGTGGAATGACATCTCCGATACTTCGCTAATGTAAATTTGGTTAAAGTATCACGGTTTTGGGAGGTTTTGACGGATTTATTCAAATATTTAGATGTTTCCAACAACATATTTGAAATAAATAATCCAGAAATACTCAAACTAAGACAGATAGCAAATGTCAAATCAAATGACAAATATAAAAATATACAAGTTTTACAGGATTCTCCTGGAACTATCATTTGAGAGTTTACCACCAAGGAATTACTACCAAGGAATTTACTACTAAGACATTCCACTAAGGCATTCCACTAAGGCATTACCATTAAACTCTTAGGGATTTACCCCAAGGCATTTGTCATCTACCCATTTGGACTTTTAGACCATTTAGACTTTTAGACCATCTAGTCTTTTATTTAGTCTTTTGGACCATTTTAGTCTTTTCCCGTTTAGTCTTTTAGATCTTTGTCTTTAGACCCTTAACTTTAGACCCTTAACTTTAGACCCTTAACCTTTTGTTATTTACGAATTTTAGCCTTACTGTGGATGGGTGTAAAGTATGGATTTGGAAGGTTGGGGCCGAAAGCCTGGAGAATTGTTGAAGTATTTTTTAGAGGTGCATACACAATAGAACCTTTTATCAATCAGGATAAGTAGAAGTGGCTTACTTCCAGCTTATTATGGCGGAGAGGCTTAAGACCACCGAATTGACCGGCCGAACCAAGCCCTAGATAACAATACCGGGTCCGACTCGTGGTATGCATTTGTCGGGAACAAGAAGCTCGATGCTGCACAAATGCAATACAGCCGTATATACCAATAGTAGCATATTTCCATATTCGGGTTTGGTCTTTTCCTGGTCTTCTGGCCATAGAACCAGGAAAAGAAGAGTTGTCTATACCAATAGTGATTAACTGGTCAGAGCAATGATGGTAGCAATGGATACTCAGACTAAGCTTGGGTTTAACAATAAATGGAGAGCCCGAAACGGGAGCCCGAAACCGGCGGTTCTCACTGGATATCAATAGCTGTGGCCAGATATCAAAAGTACATCACTTCGTTTAATTCTCAATTCTTCACTGCTTCACTTCTCCACTTCTCCACTTCTCCACTTCTCCTCTGCATCATCGCTTCGGCATACTGCAGCCAACAGCACGCTGCTCCGAACAAACCACCTCAACATCAATGATAATCGACAGGAATTTCCTTGACCGGCATGCATCGTCCACCTGCGTAATCGCTAAATGCAAACTGCAACTCCAGCCGGGCTGAGCTGCACCTCCTAAAAATCTTGACACAATCGGATTTGACACTAAAACAGGTTTAGACCTTTTTAGTTATTGTGCAGCAGGTACGAATAACAGTAACAAGCAACAAGTAACATGGTGGCTCTGTTGTTTGGATGTTTCCATTTCATGCTCATACGAGTCAAACCAAAGAAAGTTTCCATTGGCTAGTTCTCTCTAGCTCCACAGCAGATGGAGCATTTTTGGATTCTTTGGGGGTCTGGAAATATTATGAAACCAGTGATTTGGAGTCTGGGACCATGTGATTTTCAAAGAGGAAAGAGGAAAGAGGAAAAAGGAAAGGGGCTTTTACGGCGATAGTACCAGAGCTGGTCACTGGACCACCTGACGTAGGCTAAGAAGTTTGTAGTAATGTAGTGGGCTTGTCAATGCTGACAAAAGATCTGGACAGGAAGAGTACCGGAAAGAAACACCATTCAAACTTTGAACTAACATCTCCACAAGGAAAGATTATTTGGAGAAGGTAATTATAACACTGAACATTGTACAAAGGGAAAGGGAAACGGCAAAGTGAAAGTCAAAGTACGAAGGCCAAAGTACGAAAGCCAAAGTCCAAAGGCCAAAGTCCAAAGGGTAAAGTCCAAAGCACAAAGCACGTATCGGATGAGCCGTAAATGTCAAATTATCCATTAGTCCATCTTAGAATTCCCGGGTTTCGGGTATGTTTCTTAATTAAGACTGTGATTGTAGTAATCCAGTTCTTTCGTTCAGTTTAAACTCTTTTCTCAATGGAAGCATATTGGCCTTTATTATTAGGATTTGGATAGATGGAAGTTGAAGGCGAAGAGGATGAAGAGGGTAAAAATATACAATTTCAATTTTAAGTTCATTTAATTTGAATTTTCCAAGCATTCAAACATCCACACTACCAAACAACCAAACATCCTAACCACCAACCACCAAACCACTTAACTTCATGAGTACAATTGCTATTTTTGAGCCCACAACTCTAACCAGCCAAAGGCAAAACCGAAGCAAAACCAAATTGAGGTGGTTTCATGATTGATGAAACCTTACGATAAAACTTGTATTATTAACCCTCCCGGGTTTCTCAACATATCTTGGTGTAATAGTGGGGGGAAAATTTTAGAGTGATATAAAATAGTACAAATGTCCACACCGGAGTTGTATTATTTTCTGTTGTTGAAGATGATGATTTCAATAAAAGTTTAATTGGAGGATTAAAAGGGTAACCCCACCAAAGACCCCACCAGCTGATACAGCTTGTGGCCAGTGGATTGGGGCCAGTGGGTTAAAGTGAAAAGTTTTTGGTTAAAGTAAGCTGATTGAAAATGAGTTGATGGAATTTGATGGAATTTGATGGAAATTGATGGAAATTGATGGAAATTGATGCAATTAGTCGGAATTTGATGAAGTTTGATGCAATTTGATGCAATTTGAAGTATCTGACGTAGAATTAATCAGTAAAAGTCATGAAATTGAATTGAATTGAAAAATGGTTGGAACTGAAGCGAGCAATGATATTTCCAATTTCTATTTCCTAATTCTAATTCTAATTCTAATTCCTATTTCTATTTCCATGAGGCTAATTAATTGTGGTAGATTGAGAGTTGAAACTCTAGGCCCCACTGTAGTATCGGTTAAGGCTGTGCCTTGATATCCACTTCAGGGTCCGATAGAATTAATTTAAGGTTTTAGCCATTCGGGGCTTCGTAATTTAGACAATTTCCCACATAAACTGTGAGGTTGCGAGTAGCCGAATTTAGATGACAAGGAGGAGAAAGAAGGTAAACCCTGTGGGGAAGTAGTAGAGTAGACAGAACAAGGAAAGGAGAGATGGAGGAAAAGGAGAGGTGGAGGAAAAGGAGAGGTGGAGGAAAAGAAGAAGGCGAAGGCGAAGGATGAGGGATGAGAGAAAAGAGAAGATGAAGGTGGAGGAAGGGGGATGAGAGAAGTGAGTGGAGGAAGCATTGGTGGGTGTGGAGGTGAAACAGGTGGAAGAGGTGGAGGAAATGAGTGAAGTTTAGGAAACGAGTGAAGATATTTACTCTGTAGCTCTTCAGTAGAGGGGAAATAGAGAGATCCTCAGGCGAGTTGACAGGTGAAGACCTTACAGACGGTGAAGAACTTACAGATGGTGAAGAACTTGCAGATGGTGAAGAACTTACAGGCGGTGAAGAACCTACAGATGGTGAAGAACTTTGAAGGTTACAGGTTACGGAACAACTGGTGAACTTGGGTGAGCTGATGCATCAATTAAGGCAAAGTGACTGAATCTGTAAGTACATCTACCGGATTGTCTTGAGTATTAAGGTTTAGATTTAGCCACTTACCGATTGCATGGATTAAGGTTTGAAGATCGGGGTCATGACCTAAATAGTAGATGAATCCAGAACTGTTTGGAGAGTTAACTTTAACCAAAGAATATGTCGTAAACTATATGCGGAAAGGTTAAAGAATAGAACATACACTTCAAGCTTTCGACTTCTATTATGTGTCAGAATCGTAAGTCAAAGTGATGACGTGCTAATGGTACGTAAATTGGACCTATTACGTATGATGATCTATTAAGGTTTCCAACTATTCATGTAGAAGAGGTGAAGTTGTTCGGCACATTTTGCAGGATACATGAGGTTACATGAGGTTACATGAGGTTACATAAATATACATGAGGATACATAACTATTTTAATTGAGCATACATCACGGCAGATGGTGCACCTACCAAGATGCATTGGTCAAATGCAAGTTACGGTAAAGAATAATCACTCGGGCACAAACCAAAAAGCTGCCTTGAATTAACGGAAATGTGCAGTATGTTTACCATGTACCAAGTTATCAAGTTTACCAAGTTAATCAGATTACTTGGTTACGTTGTGGTCAAAAGCCCTTGGTCATGATTAACAGGCCACTGATGCACAAATTGTCCGGTGATTGATGAATCTAGCCAAGCTTTGTTAATTATTATCGTTAAAACACTACTGTCATTGGGGTTGCGTAAATTGGAACAACCCACGCCTCATTTTCAAAGTGTGCATCCTAATGGAGTTGTGTACATGAGGCAGAAGAATCGGTCACCGTATTCGATGCAGTTAACAGAACCTTGTCATTTCTAAACCTACACCTTCTATATGGGGAACAAAGTTTATGGGGTTTATTGATATCCCTAATTGTTGACGGTACAGAATGCAATTAATACGAATGACTCGTCACCTATGCACCCCAATTTCTGCATCATGTACAACTTTCCATTTTCGTTACAGTTTTCGGCCTCGGCTTAACTGGTGCCGCATAGATCTATTCCCTGCATACGTACAGTCTAATCGGGAGATTGGGGCAATACTTACCGGATTTCTCTAGCCTAAGAAATAGACCGACACTAAATCTTCACTAACTGCACTGTAAATGTAATGCTGTTTAAATATGAGATCGTTTCCAGAATTGTTCAAATTAGTTGAAAATGAGTTTGAGATATTGATTATTGTAAAATTTGTAACATGCTATATTTGGTAGTACCAGTTTCCATACCAATAAAAACATCGCCGATGCCGTGTCCGTAGCCGTGGCTAAAGCTCAGCCTCGGCTTTCTCGGTTTTCTCAGTTTCGCTACTTCAGGTCCGGACATTCACCCACCCCAGACCACTGGCATCCGACCTGCACAGAGCATTGATTCACAGGGGATGTAGTGAATGCAGTGGAGTTATATCCGGCTGTATGCAGGTAAGAAAATACCATTTTCACTGT
This sequence comes from Suhomyces chickasaworum, assembly GCA_030568495.1. Classification (NCBI taxonomy): domain Eukaryota; kingdom Fungi; phylum Ascomycota; class Pichiomycetes; order Serinales; family Debaryomycetaceae; genus Suhomyces; species Suhomyces chickasaworum. Next base: position 76,145 of record JAJMGF010000013.1, on the reverse strand, counting down.
GCATAGTAGTTTATTATGCCCCACGATAGTAGCCTGATCTGCAAACTTGCATAGCATACTTAACCATTGAGTTGCAGCATATCATGTGCCATGGCAGTCCAGGCGCATTGTAGGGATTTGGGGTGTCAGGAACCCGGATCTATTTGAAGGGCAGACCCCACTCTTCTTGCCCCGTCTTGCCCCGTCTGCCGTCTGCCCCATAAGGCTTCATCCTTACTTCCTATCTGTCACGTGTATAGTTCGGACCACGGAGTTAGCTTGCTAAACCAAGCCATAACCATTTCAAAACATTGGCTTTGGCTGGCTGGAATTACCTCAAATTCATCAAAGTTTCACCTTACATGATACTACCGGTATTACATGATACTACCGGTATTACATGATACTACCGGAATAAACAGAGCTATCGTAACAGACTGATGAGCAGACAGTAGAGTATGCTGCACTAGTAAGAATTCAGGATGCATTTCCCGACAAGGCGAACCCCTGAGTAGATCCTCGGAAAGAGGTAAAGTATCACCACCAAAATTGTCTCAAAACATCTAAGAATTTCTTAATTTCCTAATTTCCTAATTAAATCCTGATTAATTTGGTTGAATTTAATGACCACCATTAAACATTCACAAATAATACCAATACCCCTAATAAATTCCAGACTATAACCTCAACCTGTAGAGGGCCTATGAAGGGACCCTGCGTCCAATGCCACCTTTGCGAACTGGTAGCGCATGGGCTAAACCTTAAACCGTTAGTGTCGTGGAGCTCGTCCCATTTTGGAAATGGTCCCCGAAACCCCTTCATCTCCAGGTAAAGATGCACCGCCTGGGCGTGCACACCCTGGCTCATGAACATCTGTTTTTCCGTCGTAAACTAAATTAACAGGTTAAAATATGTATCTAAATTATGAGCCCTGGCATTTTGTTTTAATTCAAGACGCCTCTCATGTTACATTATTTTGCGATGTTTTCAATTATTTTATAATATTTTGCATTAATTTACATTATTCTGGGTTTATTTTTTAATCCCACTTAGAACTGGTGTCTGTTTGCTGGGCTTCTACAAAAATAGGGCCCTTGCTAACTGCAGACAAAAGAGATTAGATAACCATCTTGCAGCAAATCTGACTATATATCTAATTAGGTTTGTCGTTTTTTATTCACTCACATAATTTCCTAATAACAATTTTTTCTGGTTAATCCTCTTTAAACAACAACCTTTTAAACTTAATTATTTGGTGTTTCTCCCTCTAATTAATTGTCATCATTTAAACCTTTTGAATTTCCCTCCTCCCAACGAAATCCTTACTAAATTCTTCGCCACCTTTTACCTTGATAAACGGTGCTTTCTTGGTGTTTCCATCTTATAACTATAAACGCCTAACATCATGTATCAACTCACTTCAACTTCATCTGCATTCTCACCTTATGCTGGTGATTTGACATCGGAACAATCTCAATCCCTTCAATCCAGTGGGTATTCTCAACGTTCATTTGATACAACAGGATTATTCGATGCCCATTTTCTGATGGATGCTCTTGAAACCTTTGTACCTCCTCAAGATGAAGAAGTTGATGTTAATGCCTCCTCTGGCGCTTATATCCGTGATAATATCAACCTTCAGCTTAAGCTTGGTCAAAGTTATCGTGCCAGCTCTCCATCAGTGAGTAATCAAATCCCACTCCAGCCTTACCATATGTGGCAGCAATTTCAACCTCAGAGTAATGTTGCAAACTTGGGATATCCTACGCAAACCGGTGCGGTTCAAGACCTGAAGTCACAGGTGACTTCTTACAGCCACCAAAACTTCTTGTCGTCGTCTTTCTCTGGATTGTCTTCCTTCACAGGGTTGATTCCTGATGCAACAGCAAAACAGTCGGACTTTACTCCCGCCACTCCTCCTAAATCTCCTTCCTCAAGAGCTTTTTATGAAACCATCTACAACCTCAACAATCATCCTATATCGACAGACCCTGTGATAGACCATGACTTGAACTTAAATGAAGGATTCTTCAACTATGACTTTGCCACGTTACCGGCTAACGAGGAAGCAAATAATACAAGTCAAAACAATCATGCTTTGCATTCTGAGTTGACCTTGGTTGAAGAGCAACAAAGACAATTACAAGCTCAACTTGTGAGACAACGCAATTCATTTGTGGATACACCACCTTTTAAAAAGGCTACTAAAAGAAGAAGGTCTTCGAAGATTGAATTGGTTCATGGTGATCCTTCTTTGGATGTTAATACTGCCATGAACTTGGCATCAAAAGCTCTTACAAATACTTTCCATACTCATTCAGGAGTTAATACCTTAGACAAGGGCCCTATAATGCCCATGTCGCCCACTTCCTCCTCTGATTCTTCAATTCCTACACCACCTTCCTCGCACAGTTACAAACAAACCAGACCTCTCAAGGAACAAGTTTTGGAACGGTTCTCATTAGAAGAAGTCAATGCTATCAAATATGGTGATAAAGAAATGGAATGTGGACAACATTGTTCAGAAGTGTTTCACAACTTTATAGAGTTGATTGAACATTATGACGAACATAAGCTTTTCCGTCATTTCCCTAGATCATTCTTATGTCCTGTGGATAATTGTCCCATGAATATTCTTGGCTATAGCAAGAAGGCATTGCTTAAACAACATGTCGTTTCTCATCATTTCGCAAAAGGTTACGTCAAGCCGGAAATGCAAAGATTCTCACAACAACTTCTCAACATTGTGTTCGTATGTGAACACTCTGATTGCAGAAAATGTTTCTACCGTCGTGACAGTTTGACTCGTCACCTCAAATTGGTTCATGCTAATACTCTTAGCAAATTCAATTTGAAAAAGAAGGAACTTGAACGTGATGAATTCTTTGGTAAAAGAAGCAAAAGACGTACCAAATCGTAATATCAATGTTTTTGATTCTGGTGATTCCTGGTGAATTGAACTGTTTGAATCGATTATTTAATTAAACTAATAATTATACGGTGGAGTAGATTCTTGTTTTACAATTAATTTACTATTACTATCATCTAAACTGTAAATATGTACATCGGCATCATAAAATGCTAAAGGAACTTTTAGTCATTCGCTTAGGTACAATACCTGTGACCTTTAAATCACCATTATAGCAAGTAGAAACTACGCTAAACGAAATGGAACTTAGTCAATTGTTACGGGGCAAGTTCAAGCTGAATATCAGCAAACCAAAAATCCATCACTACGGGCGGTAACTACGATTATGTTGAAAAGAAAGTCTTCCTTAAGTCTCCCATAAGTTATCCCCCACGAAGTCCTCCACATTCCTCAATATCCCAATCCCCCAATCCCCCAAATCCCGCTAATCCCTCAATGCATCTTTGTTATTGTAGATAACGGAGACCAACCGGAGTTATACTTCACCCCAATTGAATATAAATCACCCCATTAATCTCTGGCTTCCTTGATATCTCCTTTTGGAAGTTGCTGCAATAATTCCTGACCCGTAATAAACCCAATCCATCAATCATTCCATAACCTTCATCAAAAATAGGAGCACGAGAACTTGACACTTGAAGTAGTTGAACGCGCCAGAACCAACTCATCACTCACCCACATGCACCCGCAGTAGTTATGTGACTTCTGAATGGTTATTATTTGGGGGAGCAACTCGGTCAGCCTTATGAATTAATTATGTTCCTTGGAAGAGGGGGTTTTTCTTTGGAGTTTTATGACATATCCGTCGCGGACAAATAACTCCGTATGCAAGAGAACTTCTTCCATGTGTGGATCATCGTGATGCATGTTCCACATCGCAAGTAAGAGCGGTATTTGACGGTTGGAATGCCGGGACGGCTCAAGTCACCGAATAGCCATGGCTCCTGATAGCTCTGGCAACGGGCCTTGGGGGTCTTGGATTCCTTGGATTCCTTGGAGTACTTTACCCTTTCTGTTGTTCTCCCGAAGCTTGTCGTGTTTGCATGGTTTGTTTGCGTTTGGGCTTTTGCGTTTATGCGTTTTGCGTTTGAATCTATAAAGTTCGCCTTACCTTTCCGTTTGAAGCCCTATCGCCTCATCCTTACTGTCACCATGTTGGCAGGTCCAATGCAGGACGGTTTTGTTAAGAGCATACATCTACATGAAGCATAACCAAGTCACAAGAAGCAGAAGAAGCCGGAAAAGTACAAAACGCAAAATATTCAGAACAAATACAGCAGCAAACAGTACAAGATGCAGAGGATAGGAGATGCAAAGGGTGCATAAACCACTACAGCCATCAAAATAACCATCATCATCGTCAATCCATGAGGTCCCAACGGAAATAGATCTAAATACATTTCAAGACGGATTTCGTAACATTGAATTTGATCAAGGATCTGCTTGGTACAGGGACTCGGCAGGTACTCCTTTGTTACCCATAAGATGGTTTAACAGCAACAATAGGTGTAAATGATGGATATTATTCCAAACTTTCAGGACCAAGCAAATATTGCGCTTTTTATCCAAACTCGGTGAGAAAATATCTTTTATGATCAGCTTTCAAGGCAGCCGAATTCAGACCTGCTGGATAAAGAAATATTTTGCACTCAAGACACTAATTCTATCACCGATGGTTGGGATTATTTTATCGTTATGCTTGGCTCAGTTAATAATTGTCAAACGATGGACGTATTCGATGAAACAGCATTGATCTTTCACCAAGAAATATACCCTGCAAGCCCATAATTACACTACGCCGTGCAGGTGACCGTGGGGGAAATCCTGGTCCCGGAACTGGCAAAACTGGCAAAACTGATCTCGGTAGTTACCTTGAAGATGTCACTTGGTAGTTTGATTAAAGCGCACTGCATATAGCCGCCCGGAGTTAAGAACCAAGGAAAAGTCTATTCATTCCCCCCAAGTAAAACTAAAGGAACAAAGGCCCATTTTTACTCATGGCTCGATTCATCACCAAATGATATGTTTTTAATTAGCACTAAGGGGTCTAGATGCAACGAGTATTTTCCGTAACTTTGATTGTAGATAAAAAACCGAAATTTCGGGCCTAGAAATTCTCCTCGTCACCGTTCTTGGAGCTTCATATCACTGAATATGCACCAATTGGTATTTCATGCAAGTGACTATCCTTACTAAGATCTCAGTAATTTGCTACAAGCAGGAAACAGTTCCTAATTGTTGACAATAATGCGAGGGCTGAAGGATATTTTTTCCGAGGTTCCGCTTAAACGCAAATATTAATTTTACCAAACAATTAATGAACCAGGAAAGGTTATGGGAGTTTGCGCTTTATAGAAGAAGGTGGTTAAACGGGTCCGGCTTTATTCCTGAGCTCATGATGGTTATCATACTTAGCCCAAGGGATCCCCCACTCTCTTTATCCGTGCACGCAATGTGGCCCCCGGGTTTATGCACCTTAGAACCGATATCTTAAAAGTGACACGGGATTCCGCTAGTATAATTATAAACAACATATTATTTTACCTATAAAATCACCTCACCTGACCGATCGAAAAATCGCGGCGTTTGTATTTCGGGGTTCAGGGTTCGTGATGGTTCAGGGTTTGTGAAGTTTCAGGGTCTTCACTTATGAAACAACAAGTGTAGTCACGTGGTTATACACCTGACACATTTCACCTATATGCAGGTGACGCGATATTAATGTGGCTGCAACTCCCAACTCCCAACTCTATTCATATCCATAGCCAACTTCACGTGGAAAGCCACACAAGCTTCAACCCCTTGACTCAAATCCCGAAGCTTCAGAATGCTCAACCCTCCAACATGACAGTGGTAGCTTCTAATCCCAAACCGTGGGAGCCTCCTCAACAAACCAGTGAAAATTTGGACTGGGCAGATTTGGTATTGATTGATTTGAGTAAATGGGACCAGCCCAACGGCAAAAAAGAACTAATCGAAACTCTTAAAATTGGCAGCAGTCACCAAGGATTCTGGGCAGTAAAAAATAGTGGGATTTCCCAAGAAGAAATCAATGAAATCTTCTCATACGGTAAACATTTCTTTGATGATTATACCTTAAACCAGAAGAAGGCAGTGGAAGTGGATTTTGCTTCTGGCAATTATTTTGGCTACAAGCCCATTGGAAATTTGCCGTTGTTTGGCACCGAAGTTCGGGATAACTTAGAAACTTTCAATATAGCCAAGTTCACTAAAGATGGAACCTTTGATCAATATCACGCCAATGAGTTCATTCAATCACATAAACAAGCTCTAGAACATTTCTCCAGGAAGGCGTTTGCAGTGGCAGAAAAGATCCTCCAGCTTTTTGCCCTTATTCTCGAGCTTGACGAGGATTACTTTGTCAGTAGACACTTATATGATGATCCCAGTGATGATTCGCTTCGCTATATCAAATATACTCCAAGACCCGCCGAACTTGATGCTCAAGTGGAAAATATCTGGACTCGGGCCCACACGGATTTTGGGACATTGACCCTTCTTTTCAATCAGGTAGTAGCTGGACTTCAAATCAAGTTATCAGATGGAGGAGATTGGAAATGGGTTAAACCAGTTGAAGGAGGAATCATTTGTAATGTTGGAGATACGCTAAATTTTTGGTCTGGGGGGTTTTTCAAATCTACTATCCATAGAGTGATTCGACCACCAGAAGATCAAGTCCATCAGCCTCGGATCGGAGCATTTTATTTCGTACGCCCGGGTGATAATGCCCAAATTGAAATAGCTCCTTCTCCTTTATTAAAGCGATTGGGACTTTACAAGAAAACTACACCAATTATTGGAACTGATTATGTTAGAAAAAGAGTCCAAGATTACCATCATCGAGAAGGATATGAGAAACAAGCTGGGATTAAATTCAAGGTAGGTGAATTCGAAATCACTGATGGATTTAATTAAAATTCGTACAAGATTATTAATATTAATCAAGAAATTAATTACTTTGAAACTTGATGATTGATTTTAATATGATTGAATATTTCAATTATGTCTGCTATGATATTAATTGCGGATTATTATTGATATTGATTCCTTTTCGAAGTAATTACTTATTTTACTTTTCCGAACTGACTACTTTCATTGATTATATTATTACATCGATTATATTACTTTCGTTAATTACTTTCATTAACTACTCTCGTTGATTATATTACTATTGTGAATTGATTAAATGGTTGGAAATTTACAAGTTTGTAGAAGATGAACAATTAGTATGTTAAATGATTGAATTAATTATTCACAAGAAAAGGTGATATTTAGAATCGAGTATTTACAAGCTGTATACAATTCGATGAGTATTATTCATCAATCGTAAATTATCTTTTTGTTAATAGTATTTAGTCAATCATAACCGATCAAATACCTTATTATAATTAAATAAATCACTTCAATTGAGCAAATTACTTACATTAACAAGAGTAGTTATCCAATTAAATTAGTTCGATCAAACTTGTTAGTCTCTCTGTTCAATGTAATTCAAAATATCTTAAGCATTTTCCAACTTTTAATGGGTTTCCCTTTGGTTTAATGGTTTTACGTATCCACAATATTTCAACAATTTTTAGCAATTTTTCAGAAGGTTCAAAGATTTTACTTCCAACAAAGTCAATTAATTCTTCTGACAAATCCAACAAATTCAACAAACTCAAACCTTAAACCTTCTATAATTACATTAAGACGTAAATATATAAGTATATATATATTTAACTATTTAATATTTCTATTGAAACTAGAAATAACAACTAGAAATAAAATTGAGCATTCTGATTTCTCTAATTTATCCCGTTCATCATAATTATCTTCTTTCTCTTCTTCAGTTCTTCAGTTCTTTCTTCTTTTTTCTTTCTTCTTTATCAAATTTATCACTTAATACTATCTATGGTGAGCTGGATTTACTATGAGAACGCGTCGCGTCTGAGGAGCCCATTTGGGCCTGAACCACTGGGAACACTGGGAAAATTATTCAAAAAATCAGCTCCACTTCTCCAAAACACACCAAGCTCATCTAATCCTAAACTCTCCCCACAAATACGGTCATTTTATCCGCCATTCTCCCCTAATTCCTCCACCCTAATTCTTCCCTCTCAACACGTTCTTCCCATACAGGCGATTTTTCACTACGCGCACTACCGAAATTCCTATTATCTCTAGTTAAACTCACAATTAGTTACTCACTGAAGTCTTCATCAGGATGTCCAGCTCAGAGAGAGTAAGTTTGCCCATCAACCAATCAGACCTTCTAGATTGACCAAGTTGTGGAAAAGACCAAACCATCAAAGTTTCTTCAAACTTCCACTTCAACAGCTTCCCAACTCATGTTTTTCACCATACTAACTCCAGATCACCCCAGGAATTGAACCCCCAAAAGTTCATACCTTCTCCATCTCCGACAACAAGTCCAAATACTTCACCAAGACGGATAAGCCCGTGGTAGACATCGAAACCACCAGTAAAAGATTCAAATATTTACTTGGATTAACCTCATTATTCCAACATTTCATCGAAGCTAAAGCAAACAAAGATCCTGTTTTCCGCAAGATTCTTGATAATATCAACCTGAACCCTCAAGCCAGCACCGGAGGCACCAGAAGACGTAAAACAGAAAAAGAAGAAGACGATGAGCTCTTGAAAGATGAAGTCGATACTCCTATGATCACCGAATTCACCGAAAGTCCAGGATACGTGGATGGTACGTTGCGTCCTTATCAAATCCAAGGGTTAAATTGGTTGGTATCGTTGCACGAAAACAACTTGTCGGGGATCTTGGCCGATGAAATGGGATTGGGTAAAACTTTACAAACCATTTCCTTTTTGGGGTATTTGAGATTCATTAAAGGTATCAATGGTCCTCATATTGTCATTACTCCCAAATCCACATTAGATAACTGGCACAGAGAGTTCAACCGGTGGATTCCTGAAATGAATGTTCTCGTGATCCAAGGTGATAAAGATCATAGACAACAATTGTTGAATGAAAGAATCATGCTGTGTGACTTTGATGTGGTGATTGTATCTTATGAAATCGTCATAAAGGAAAAGGCCACCTTCAAGAAATTCGACTGGCAATATATCATCATCGATGAGGCTCATAGAATCAAAAATGAAGAATCGTTATTATCTCAAATCATCAGAATGTTTCATAGTAGAAACCGTCTTTTAATCACCGGTACTCCATTGCAAAATAATCTTAAAGAACTTTGGGCTCTATTGAATTTTATTTTGCCCGATGTCTTTGCTGATAGTGAATCTTTTGATGAATGGTTCCAAGGTGATCGTTCCGATGGTTCAGATAAACCCAATGGTTCAGAATCATCGGAAGATGATATTGTCTCACAATTACACAAGGTGTTAAAACCGTTTTTATTAAGAAGAATCAAGGCTGATGTTGAAAAATCTTTACTTCCTAAACAAGAAATGAACGTTTATGTCAAGATGGCCGATATGCAGAGAAAATGGTACCAAAAGATTTTGGAAAAAGATATTGATGCCGTCAATGGTGCTAATGGTAAGAAAGAAAGTAAGACCAGATTATTGAATATTGTCATGCAATTAAGAAAATGTTGTAATCATCCATACTTATTCGAAGGTGCAGAACCTGGACCTCCATATACTACCGATGAACATTTGGTATTTAATTCTCAAAAGATGATTATTCTTGATAAGCTTTTAAAGAAGTTCCATCGTGAAGGATCTAGAGTTTTGATTTTTTCTCAAATGAGTAGAATGTTGGATATCTTGGAAGATTATTGTTTCTTTAGAGAATATCAATATTGCAGAATCGATGGACAAACCGAACATTCTGATAGAATTAATGCCATTGATGAATATAACAAGCCTGGAAGTGAAAAGTTTATTTTCTTATTAACCACCAGAGCCGGTGGTTTGGGTATTAATTTAACCAGTGCTGATATTGTGGTTTTATTTGATTCCGATTGGAATCCTCAAGCCGATTTACAAGCCATGGATAGAGCTCACAGAATTGGTCAAACCAAACAAGTCAAAGTATTCAGATTGATCACCGAAAATGCCATTGAAGAAAAGGTTTTGGAGAGAGCAACTCAGAAATTACGTCTTGATCAATTGGTTATTCAACAAGGAAGAAATGGAGGAGTTCTTGATAATCAAAATAAAAATGCCAACAAAGGAGATTTACTCGATATGATTCAATTCGGTGCCAGTGATGTTTTCAATGGCAATGAAGACAAAGACAAGTTGAATCAAGTAGATATTGAAGAACTCTTGAAGAATTCCGAGAGTAAAACCGCAGAATTGAATAAGAAATACGCTGCATTGAATTTAGATGCCCTTCAAAACTTCACCAATGATGAGTCAGTTTATGAATGGAATGGAGAGAATTTCAAAAAGAAAGATACTACTGCCATTACCAATATTGGCCATGCATGGATTAATCCTGGAAAGAGAGAAAGAAAAGAAAATTACTCTATTGACATGTACTATAAAGATGTATTAAATACTGGAGGAAATAGAAGTGGTAATGGAGGAGTGAAATCCGGTCCAAGACCTCCAAAACAATTGAATATCTATGATCATCAATTTTTCCCTAATAAACTTTTCGAGCTTCATGAATTAGAGAAGAATTATTATAAGAAACAAACCAAATATAAGGCAGTGTTAAAGAGTGGAAAACCTGATACTTTAACTCAAAGAGAACTTGAACAAAAAATCGAACAAGAAGAAATCGAAAATTCCAGACCTCTTACCGATGAAGAAAAAGCCTTAAAGGAAGAACTTTTAACTCAAGGTTATAGTAATTGGAGTAGAAGAGATTTCACTCATTTTGTGGTTGTTAGTGCCAAGTATGGAAGAAATTCCATCAATTCTATTGCCCAAGAATTCGATGATAAATCCTTTGATACGGTTAGAGAATATGCCAAATCATTCTGGAAAAATTACAAGGAAATTGACGGATATGAAAAGTTTATTAATCAAATAGAAGCAGGTGAAGAAAAGATCACTCGAGGTAAATTACAGAAAGAAGCTTTAAGAAGAAAGTTATCATTTTATAAGTATCCTTTACAAGAATTAGTATTGAAGTATCCTCCAGCTTCCACCAATAAGCGGATGTTTAGTGATGAAGAAGATCGGTTCCTTTTGGTTCAATTGTATCGGTTTGGTCTTGATAGACCTGATTTATACGAACGAATCAGAGAAGCCATTAGAGATTCACCATTATTTCAATTTGATTTTTATTTCCAAAGCAGAAACCCTAGTGAAATCTCCAGAAGATGTTCCACTTTATTGGCATGTATTGCCAAAGAATTACATCCTGAAACAGAGGGAGGTAAAAGTGAAGATAATGGTAAGAGGAAGTCTGATACCACTGCTGGATCCAAGAAGAAAAAGAAGAAGGTCTAATTATTATTCTATATGATTGGCTTGTCTTCCACATGGACAAGGACATGGAGGACATGGACATTGACAAATAGCAAGATTCTAAAGTGAACCAAAGGACAGAAAACCTAATGTCGATGGTTCTGAGGTTTCTGAAGTTTCTGAGTTTCTGAGGTTCCAATAGTTCTGATGGGGTAAGAATCCTATTTGATGGTTAGAATCCTATTTTATGGTTAGGAGGCCCGTTTCTTGATTATCACCAGGAGATTCAATCTTTCTAATCTCTTGTTTCACCAAAAGGTCCCAAAAGGTCCCAACTTGACACCGTAAAAGGTCCAGTGTGTAATATATGTACAGTTTATTTTTTCAACAATTCCACCAATAACGTCTCCAATTGTAAGGGGGTAACGGCAGCAGGATATCGAGCCACCACCAGGCCTTGTTTATCAATGATAAACTTCTCGAAATTCCACCGTACTCCACGAAACCCCAATTCTCCTTTCTTATTGGCCTTAAGCCATGTATATAATTTGGATTCATTATCACCATTGACCTCCAATTTCTTAAAGATAGGGAAGGTTACATCGAACTGCTGGCGAGCAAATTTGACGATTTGTTCATCATCCAAAGGCTCCTGCCCACCGAATTGATTACAAGGAAATGCCAATATCACCAACCCATCATTTTTATACTTTCGATAGAGATGCTCTAGCTCTCCATATTGAGGTGTGAAACCACATAGACTGGCCACATTCACAACCACCACGACCTTTCCGCGAAATTGCAGGAAATTCACCTCAAACCCATCGGCGGTGACCAGAAAGAATGTGTGGAACACCGAAACGGCGTTTGCTTGAGTCATTGGAACTTCAATTGAAGCCATTGATGGTTTGGACCTGATGGCTGTCATCACATTTGAACCGGTCAGCGGGTCGGGTCTTGAGTCACGTCACGTGACCAAACAAATAGTTAATGCGACTAATCCCGGGGTTATTTCGGTTACCAAATTTGGTCGGCCAATAACCAAATCCCTTAATGTCGCAAACAGTATTGGAGTCGTGACCAGTTTACTAAGACGTGATTAAGTCCGTACCAAATCCGAACTAAAATCCGAATTCAGCTCCTTAACCCCATAACCCCATACCCGTTGAAGCCGTGATGAAAAAAGTGTCTCAAATCGTACCATTGTATCAGGAGATTCTCGGAATTAGGCGATCGGTCTCACACGACAAAACCCCTTTGTAAATTTGGGCATTGACGACCTTTTTTAAAAACCTTTTATCCACAACATTACAACCGCCACTTCAATTTAAGTGGGATATTTTGGGTTCAAATCACTAGTTTCATCTTGTTATATAACAACAACTTCCCTCCAAATATCCTCACCAAATTTCCCGTCATTTCTGATATCTGAGTCCAAATTTATCTCAACCCCTTCCAATCACAACCATCAGGAGACTTATATTTTCAAGGTCAACTGCCGAGTTTCTCCACAATATATTTGCTTGATTTTCTTCATTTGTTTCTTTGCTTCATTTGCTTCATTTAGCCCTTAAGTAAACAATTTATTCCTCAAGGCATCGGTGGTTTAATAAAACTATTTCGAGATGTCTTTCCAAGTCAACTGGAACACATTAGAGTCTGAGAACATTTCTGGCTGGACCAAGGAGTTGTTGACTACAGCGTTAAACCTGGGTAAGACCCCCAATATTCTTGCTTCCAAAATCCTGATTAAAGATCTTAATTTTGGTAAGGTAGCACCTAATTTTGAAGTATTAGAGATTGGTGAATTAGATCGAGATCGGTTTCGGGGGATCTTTAAAATCAATTATGAGGGTGATTTTCATTTAACATTACATACCCAAGTCCAAGCTAATCCTTTGAATATTTATAACTCAAATAGTTTGGATAAAGAAGTGGGTGATAGTACGTTTATTACCCCCAAATTCGGTTTGGCCGATGAACAATTTGCATTGCCTATGGATTTAAAATTAAGTGATATCAAAATAAGTGGAATTGGTATTATTGTTTTCAGTAAATCAAAGGGTCTCACCCTTGTGTTTAGAAACGATCCCCTCGATTCTATCAAGGTTTCATCTACTTTTGATACGGTTCAAGTCTTGGCCAATTTTTTACAAAAACAAATCGAAAATCAAATTCGTGAGTTGTTTAGAGAAACCCTTCCCACCTTAATTCATCAACTTTCATTGAACTATCTTTCCTTGGAGAATTTCGGTGATCTTCACTCTAAGTTGTCTCGCAATCTTGCAATTGATAATCTGTTAGCAACTCAAGTGGCAACTGACCTTCCACTTGTATATTCCGCTCACAATTTAAAGAAGAATTTGAGATTGTTTAATTCAAGAGAGACACTCAGCTTGAACGTACCAAAATTGAAGAACGTCATACAAAGATCACATTTGGATAGATTGAATAAAAACGTTCCAAACTTATCAAATTCACTTTATTCCATCTTGAAGGATGACATTGCACCTGCTATGAACAGTAATGGTATCCCAATTGATATGTTAATCAATGAAAATTTCTCCAAAACTGATACGATATTAAACGAAATCACATCTATTCAAACAAACAGTTACTATAAGGTTAATAATAATAAAAACAACAATATTGTCAACCCTAAAAGAAGAACCATCAAATTGAGCAAGAAGAAAGTTGTATCTGCAGCATCTTCTCCCATGGCATCAGTTCCAGTATCGAAGCTGGTATCATTACAATTCGAAGCCGATTCCGAACATTCCGAAGCTTCTACACTTGTTAATGAACCAATAGATCTTGAAACTATAGTTGCCCATCCCAAACCTATCAGACTTACTAGAGAATTGTTTCATGACCTTACTACCCAATTTGAGCTTAGACCTGAACGTCCTCCACTCAGGTTGGAAGTACCAGACTACTTGAATGATTTCAAGCAAGAGTTTTCGAAACCCGAGAAGCATGACACACCAAATACATCCTCGTTGTTGACCAGCGTTGGGTTGGGGTCTCATTACTTCAACTTTCCAAATAACCAGCCTATTTCCACATCACCACTTCGTAAAGAATTGGCTGATAGCGACTACCTGCAAAAGAAATCTATCAATCATCTTGATATTGCCAAAATCAATTCCAAGCTTCATAACCTCAGTTTAGAGAAGGATAAGGAGACCATGAAGGAAAAGATTGGTGCTACACGATTACAATTTGAAGCACCTCCTCCATATCAGGTATAATTGGAGTACTAAAAACGGAGCAGTAGCATTGATGGACTTACGGATTATTTATTCTTTTTATTTCTTGTATATAACCATTGAACAACTTCATTAAAAATTCAAACACTAGTGAAAGTATCAGAAATTAATAAAGCAATTAGTAATTGTGACATAACATCTTTAGCCATCACTATAGAGATACTTATTTCGACGATTATATCGACGATTATTACATGATATTCGCGGACTTATATCATATTCAATCAGAAATGGCCTTGTACTTCAAATTTATATTGATGATAATTTACCAGCTGTTAACATAATGAAACGAATGTTATGAAGTTTTAATCTCAATGAGTACTTAACAAATTAATAAAGTTCTACTTCTACAAAACCTCAACCGATGTATAATAATCATCATCATAAAATTATGAGAAAGGTTACATCATAACATTATAATATACCTTTTACGTACTAAATCAGTCATAAATACAATGGACACAATTGATCTAATACAATTTATCTAATAACAGTTAATATTATATTGGAAAGATCACCACCAATAGCTTCTTGTAGTTGAAGCAAAATAAACTAATCTTGATTCTGTAACTACCATATAGAAATCATTTAAATCGACTAGTAGAACAATTATTATAATCTTATAGGTACTCTTATTAGTTGGACAGAGATACCATAATTAATTGGCTTGATCTATTGAACTCATGAGAGATATTCTCAGTATATCTCCTGACTGTTTGGTGTTCTTTAAGCCTGTACTGGTACTGGTTATTATGTATGATATATCTGATTCATCTATATATATCCATATCTATAAATGTAATTTATTCAACAGTCAGGTTTAACATTGATGAGATATATATTAAATATATACACTTTAGATTAATCACATTTGTTATAATTTATGTTACCTCTCGTACAATAGATATAAATCTTGCTATCAATCTTAAGAAATTAAATAGCTTAAATGAATCAAATAAATCAGAGTCAAGGTTAAAGCTCTCATTTAGTAGTGGTACCTTGGTGTGATTTAGAATTGATATCGTACCGTTTCATTGGTGTTACTCTATACTTATATTAATTTTGATTCAGAGTAAATTATTAGAGCTGTTGATTTAGTGAATCAATGGGTGAAGTAGAGTAAATATTAACTGTAATAATTTTGCCAATTGTCAAGTATTAGTCTTCATATTTAGTTTATATGAACTGTTGGAGTTTCTGTTAATTTAAAGAGAACATTAACTATTTAACATCTTTGATTGTCCAAAGGGTCAACCAATGGAATCTCATTCAAGGGACTACCATTACTTTAGTGATAATTGATAACTGTTTACTATTTAGTGATAGCTGTTAACTGTGTACTATTTACTATTTAGTGTTTGGCACGGTGTAATTTTCACCAAATACCAACCCCACAAAAAGGTTCCAACATCTTTCCATTTCCAGCTATCCAATCTCCAATTTCATTTGCACTTCCATTTTGCATATCCATTTCCGGCTTTCTATCTCCATATTCATTTACACGTCCATTTCTGGCATTCTATCTCCATTATTATCCACTCTCAATGTTATGACTGCAATACGGGGAAACCCTGATGTTCCTTCTATTGTTTCCCAGATAATTTACTAGATAATTTATTAGATAATTACATGATAAGTTCGTAGTGGTTGTATTGCAGCCTTACGGGGATACTTCTTTAGGACCACCACATTGTTCCACTAAACAGATAACGATAAAGATTATTGTCGAAAGGTATTTTATAATTATCTGAGGTATTTTAATCCTAGAAGAGATAATAAAATATTCTCTGGACATCATAGACAAGCAAATTAGGGGTGGTTGGTGTTATTAGGTGTTCGGTAATATTCATCACTTGAAACCCGCCGGCAATTGGAATTAAATGGGGAACTAAACCCTTCAAAATATGTACCGTATGCAGCGTATGTTATTGCCATGGAATATATTTTCTACAGGGTTTACCAAAAAGTTCATGTGGCACAGCCTCATGTTTCCATTTGTATGGTGGTCAAGAAAATATTCCGCTTCAGGTTTGGATCAGCAGATCTGGAAGAGGAAGCAAAACTAGAATGACTAAAATAAAACGGACTTATCATTTTCATTGAGATGGTCAGTTATATCCATACTTTGCTAGAAATCTTTAGAGGCGTCTCTGTGCTTATAAGTAAGGGGTTGTCCCTGTTATAGGCGAGTCACGTCACCAGATGTTCCACAAATGGAACCATATAGTCACTGGTCTAGCCAATACGGAGTTTGGAATAGGTTATTCGTATTGGTCAATGGTTAGGAATGGTTGCTATAGAGGTTGCTTTAAAGGTTGCTTTGTAGGGGTTGTTGGTTTGTAGAGGTTGGGGTAACCCAAAGCATTCCATAGAACCTGCAACTTTCGCAGAAGGTAAAGTGTAAATGAAACCTAAAGTGTAAAAGTGCAAAAGTGCAAAAGTGCAAAGTGCAAAAGTGCGTGCATGAAATAATATAGGGAGGGTAAAAAGGAACTGCTATTGTTTCTAAATGGCAGTAGTAACCTGTCACTGGTAGTAAAGTAATCTAAAGTAAACTAAAGTAGCCAGTCAGTGAGCCATACTACCACATCATATTAGGTATAGCCCTGTATAGCGAAAGTACGAGTCGTGTACTGCCCATCTAAATCTAGCCACTGCCACTTCCCCTTCCCAGCCACCAGAACATCCACACCTCCACACAACCACGCATCCTACATGTTATTTAGTAGCAATGTCTATATGCAGGAGGATACACATAGCCATCCTTGGCAGTAGGGGCAGTAGGGGCAATTCTCCAGCTTCTAGAACACGAAACTGTGGGTGGGTTTAATCACTGTCCACTATCCTCTCTAAGCTGTTTCTACTCATTTCCCCTCCATTCCAATAGTCCATGGAAATGGTGGGCGAAGTAGTTCTGCCAATGTCCATCCCAGTATGCGCACTGCGGCACTACCCACGCATTAGGCGCAGGACAGAGAACTAATTTACCCAATCGGGAAGACTGAGAGTACTCAAACCATCGGTGGGGAGAGGGACTGTGACCCCATTTGCCCATTCAACCACGTGAATAAATCATAAACATGTCAAGGTCCCAGTCCTATGACGCCAGTCCGACTCTGTAGAGCCTGTTTTCTTTTTCTAGGAGTTTCCAGCATTTCAACGTATCCTGAAACATTCACCTTGGTTTGACATCCCTTGAGTGGATCAAAAATAGCGAAACAAAAACATTCCTTTTGGACGTGTGTGCACCATTATTCTCATCTAATTCCTGATCCAGACTAAATGGCCACAATATCGACTAATAACTTTACTTCAAAGGTCTTCCCTTCTTCAGTTAAACCCTTCACTCTTGGTGTATACTTTGTTGAAAATCACCGCACACTCGCTAATACCGTCAAATCAAACCCCTAACCACCCTGACTGTATTGCCCTTGGTCGTTTAATATCACGCCAATTACACCCTTTTTCTATCCAGTCTCCTGGTTAATTAAGGAAACCAAAGAACAAATAGATCTCAAATTATCAACTCAAATTATCAACTTAAATAATCAACTCACCACTAGCATAAACAAACCACCAAACCGGTTTCTCTTCTTTTATATTCATCATCATGTTCGGTAAGTTTGATGAAATCTGCAAAAAAACTGCTCTTCCACTTTGTTCAGTGGTAGCTGCCAATAATCAGGATGGGTTCTTCGATAAAGGAATCCTCCCCAACTGCTATGCCCGTTCAGTCGAGCTCGCCAACACCATGATCTTTAACATCGGTAATGCATTTGTTCATATTGGTGGATTATTGGTAGCATTAATGATCGTGTTCAATGTTCGTGCTAAATATACTGCCATTGGTAGAACTGAGATGTTGTTCTTCACTTATTTAATGCTTGGGTTGATCGTTTCGTCTTTGATTGTGGATTGCGGAGTGAGTCCTCCATCCAGTTCCAGTTATGCTTACTTTGTTGCCGTCCAAATTGGTCTTGCCAGTTCGGCATGTGTGGCTTTGTTATACAACGGAATTTTATGTTTCCAATTCTGGGAAGATGGTACCAGAAGATCCATGTGGATCTTGAGAAGTATTAGTGTCTTGTGGTTTGCTATCAACTTCCTTGTTGCTTTGATCACCTTCAAGGGCTGGCACACTGCCCTTGATTTGAAGAAAACCACGGCATTATTTGTAGTATCATACGTCATCAATGCTCTTATTGTCACCACATATGCCGTGTCACAGATCATCTTAATTGTGTTTGCATTAAAAAGTTATTGGGCTCTAGGTGCAATCGGCTTGGGGATTTTCTTCTTTATTGCGGGTCAAATTCTTACCTACGTTTTCAGTCAACGTATTTGTGATGGTGCAAAACATTACATTGATGGTCTCTTTTTCGGCAGTTTATGCAATGTATTCACCTTCATGATGATTTACAAATTTTGGGATATGATCACCACTGACGACTTGGAATTCTCCGTTGCAAACGTTGAACAAGGAATCAATGCTTTCAGCCATGAAGATGAAAAGAGAGCCAGTGGCTTTTTCAACTAATTTGCATCCGGATAAAATCATTTGCCAACAAAAGGCAAAATCACCACTTTAATTCTAATCAGTCACCAAATCATTAGGGCTGATTACATTTGGGCTACCAATGTCATCTTAAACATTATATATATATTTGTACTGAAATAGAAATAGAAATAGAAACTCATACGATAAGCTAAAAGTGCTAAAATAGACTAGACACTCTGATAACCTCAAAGTACTTTATCTAATCTAAAGGTATACCAAAGAGTATGACGATGATTAGAATCAGTTTCAGTGACTAATTATTTAATTGTTGAATTGTTTAACTGTTGGATTGTTTAATTGTTGATTTGATTGAACTGATTGGTATTAGAGTGAAAAGTCACTCTGTGAAGTGCTCAAAATTTTGTATATTGTACAATGTGGGTATATGCAAGAAATACAGAAGTATAGTATGGAGAAATGTTTATGAAATAAGGATGAAACTTAAAGTTACAGCATTTTCTCCCAATAACAATCCATCATAATAGTTTTAAAAAAAGGTTATTTTTTCTTGTTGAAAGGTACACTATTCTATGGAAACTACACCAATATTGATAGTTATTGAGATTACTGATAATAACAATTCATGATTTAAATTGACCCTGAACATTCCTAAAATTCCATCTACCTTGGACCTCAGCCCTCAAACTCCTTTTTCATGATCTTACCTGAATCATCATCATATGAAAACTTCCCAATTATTTTGCCTGTTTCTTCACATTAGCACTGGTCTTAACATAACTTCAACCTACCGGCTTATCGGAAGTTTTGCCACAAATTTCTCACTTTGGTCCTGAAATCTGAACTAAACAATCAACTCTGAACCATTTCTATTTTCTAAGGGCCATTTCTAGTTTATAAGGACCAATTTATTTCAACTTTCCCTCTTCACTTTTCACTTTTCTCCCTTCACTAGGTATTGCAGTATGGGTGCAAAAATTACCCATACCACTCAAATCACCAATTAGTGAAATAGTTCCAGTTTAGGTTATTCCACTTTGTCTATCAGATTATACTTATCACTCAAAAGGTGTTCCTGGTGAAGATGTAATTTGGCCCTGGATGGTGCATGCATCCCAACCATATTTGACGTGTTCCGAATCAGGAAGTGTCTGGGCACATTGGGTGACCTCAGTGAGTCCAGAGCCTGGGGATGGAACCAGTACCAGCCGCCGGGTCCATTACTAAACAACTTTCTCAAAGGTTATTTATAACTTGAGAGTCATCCCCACATCCACCGAGATTCCTAAACCTATACCCAATCCATTGGCTGAATGTCAACATTGTCAACATTGTCAACATTGACACGCTCCAAATGATCTAAGCCGTGTAGTTTCAGTATCGAGAATACGTAACGGTGCGTCAATATTTAGCATTCCTCGCTTACGTAATATGAACACGAAAAGCGTCATTCTCGTCCACTCAACCCAGCCTACTACACCTCCTTGTTCATATTCTAGCGTCAATTGGATCTTGAACGCGTTTCAGTTCAGCTAACCATCTTGTCACTACGCTGTTTAGCCACCTCACCAGGTTTCCGTCTGCGTATCTCATTCTCCATCCCTCACCCTCACCATTTCCATTCCCATTCCCACCATGTCGGAGGAAGCCTTGTTAGACCAAGACAGAATCAAGACCATCCTCAATAGCGATGGCTCGTTGGATATTCTTCTTAACCGACTCAAGCAGAGCTTGACCACAGGAGAAGAGTTTTCCAAGTATATCAAGAAAAAGGCCCAGATCGAGGATGAACATTACAACCAATTGAAGAAGTTTGGAACTCAAGCTCGGACTTCTATCAAAGGATCTACCAAATTAAAGAACGATTCGTTCAGTCAGAAGTTGGACGCCATTATCGAATTCGACGAAAAACTCTTTAGTGCTGGAAGCTCTTACGTTAAAGCATTAAACGTAATGTATGACGAGCTTACGGCATTAATTGGTACCGTCACCCGTTCCCGCAAATTTATTAAAGATGAAGGTAAAAGAAAAGAAAAAGAATGCATCGATACCATCATTGCCGCAGAAAAGGCCAAACATAAATATTATCATTTATGTGATGATTTAGAAAAGCTCAAAACTTCTGATCCCAATAAAAAATCCTTTTCTTTAAAGAATAAGACTATCGAACAGCAAGAAGATGAACTTCAAAGAAAAGTGGATTTGGCTGATCAGGACTATAAGGTCAAAGTTTCAACTTGTAAAAAATTGAAGGATGAGATCTTGATCATACACAGACCTACATCATCTAAGAAATTAAAGAATTTGATCTTAGAAATGGACATCGCCATGAATGTACAATTGCAGAAATTTGCCACATGGAATGAGACTTTAATTATGAATTCAGGTGTTTTGATCAGTCCCCTTCAACTGTCCAAACAATCAATGAAATCCCTTGCAGCATCCATCGATAACGAAAGAGATCTCTTTGATTATCTCATAAGACAAGGTAAATCGGGAACCAATAATGCCTTGATCCCAGTGGAGTATGTTGTACATCCATCCTTAGCTAAGAATCAAAAAACCAGCAAACCATTCTTGAATAATACTACCAATAAGAATGCTAATCCCACCAGTACAGCTACAGCTACCGCTAATCACTTGCAAACTCAATCATCGTTTAATCAAAATCCTAATGGCTCAACCAATTCAACAAGTAATTCCAATTCCAATCCATCACAATCTACATCTGCTATCCAAAATACTTCTTCAAACGACACTGCATCTTATACATACTCATCATTGGATCCATCCACAAAAGCTTCATCAGACTTAAATGGACCTAAAACATTAAACACTCAACTTAGTCCTCCAAAACAACCAACATTCGGAATTTCCATTGAAGATGTAATTCAATTTGCAGGAATTGATAACGTTCCATTAGTAGTTAAAAGATGTATTGATGTGATTGAAAATCATGGATTGAATATAGAGGGTATTTACAGAACTAGTGGTAATAAAACTACCGTACAAAATCTCAAAAATGCAATTGATCAACAATTCACTAATTACTTAATGATCGGAAATAATATTGATTCAACAAATGTTTTGGATGCAGATATTTATTGTGTGGCATCCTTATTGAAAATATACTTTGCTAGCTTACCAGAGCCATTATTAACCAAAGAATATTATCAATCATTTATTGAAACCGTGAAATCTTTGGATGAGACATTTATAGCCAAGAAATTACATCATTTGGTATTTAATTTACCTGATGGTGCTTATTTCACATTAAGAGCATTAATATTCCATTTGAATAAAATTGCATCTTACCAAGATAAAAACAGAATGTCTGCAAAGAATTTAGCAATCATTTGGGGACCTGCTATTTTGAATGATAATTCCATGAGTCCACAAGATTTGAGTTACAAGAGTAAGGTTGTGGAAGAATTAATGCTTATTGCTAGTGAAATCTTTGAAATTGATGATTAAACTGTTTTATGTTTAACAAGATAACTTCATAACAATTGATACCAAGACATCATCCAATATTAAATTCAAATCGTGCTTTCATGTTGTATAAGATTAATACATTAAAAATGGAACCTTTCCATTTTTATTTTCATTTTTGTCTTCTTCCTTGTTTCTATTATTGGAAAAGTTGAATCTTGGAGGTTTGGAAATTCTATGTTTCCCACCTAATCCTTTAACTCTGTAGGATGATTTGTATTCTGAGTCATGTAAGTTCTGAGCTTCTTGTTTTTCCTTTTGTTTGAGCTCTTGTTCTTGTTCCTCTTCGTCCTTCAATTGTTTCTGATAATCTTCATCACTAATGCCCATAAGGATCCTTCGTACATCTTTGATTTCGGTTTTAATGAGCTTATGAAAGTCTGGCGAGTCGATGATTTTGTCCTGAATGTCTTTGTCCACGATACTAAGCAAGCCTCCATTACCACCAGAGCTCTTCCCGTTGAGATGTTCATTAATGATTTCACCTTGGATCAAAGCACCTATTTTGCCCTTGTTTTTCATAAGGATAGAAGGGTCTTGTTTCACTTTGTTTTCCACCATAAGCTTGAGCTTGAGAAGAAGATTTGCATGTGTTTCTGATTGCTTGAAGTTCTCAAGAAGCACTTTCCTCTGTTGGTCAAAAGACCCATTTTTTTTGTAAACTGTGGTCAATTGTTTGGGTTCTTTCACTTCTATTGGAGTTTCTTCTACCATCTTCTATTATTCAAATCGTTTCAGCTATTATTTAGGGAGTACTGGGATATTGATTGTGGCAAGCTCTTATGAAGCTACCAGGGGTATATTCTGATTTAGGACCTGGAAAAAAGAGGGTTTTATAGATTTTCTTAAGTTAAATGGTCCGATATCTTCAAACCAACTCGAAAGACAACAAAGTATAGGGTAAACCTTGATAAGAACGCGTAGTAGGATCAAGTTTTTGACTGCTTGAGGGTCAAGTTCAGATTTTTGAGCGCTTCTCACTATCAACATATTGGACCAGACACTACGTTACTAACCAGATCAGAACCCTTTACATAAACCTGTGGTAGGGAAGTTGAAAACTTAACAACACAAGAAGCACTTCAGAACTGAACAAAACCGAGACTAAACCTAAAGTTGAATCCACAATTGGAATTGGAATTGGATACCTAATTGACTAAATTTCCCATCGACTTTTTACTCCTCAGTCATTCAATCCAGACTACTAATATATCTTGATATCATCATCATAACTTGATATCATCATCAGCAACCACCAGAATTCCACCAGAATTCCACCAGGATCAACAAGAAACCAACTGGATCAATAAGAAACCAACTGGATCAATAAGAAACCAACTGGATCTAAAGAATATCAAAATTCTCTTCAAATCACTAGAATACCTTCATAGAATTGACTAGAAAATCATTTTAAACAAGACTGATTAAGGCAAATGGACTCCAATCAAGTTCCCAATTCCGTGTTTGATTTCACTTTTACCGTGGACGATCCTAAACCATCACATCTTTCCCCTAGAGTGGAGTCAGTAACCTCTAGCTCCGACTCCAGGAAACGACACCAGAATGAAGATGACAAGTTTTTGGACTCCATGGTTACTTTCCTTAATGATTCAAGGAACAGAATCTACAAATTAATCGATCTTGTTCTTTCTGATTCTCCCTTGGACTACAGCTATCGAACCTATTCAGCATTAATTGAATCTCATTGTCGGTTGAAATCTGATGAAAGAGCCAAAATAACCAAACGTCTTGAGTCAAAAATTCTGGCCCATTTCGAAAACCATGTCAAGCCAGCTATAACGAAACTAATGGATACTGATTTCCCAACAAAGAAAGCGACAATAACCACATTTCTTGACGTATATGACTCTTGGGATACAAAATTGACTCTTTTAAGCAAATTATTCTTATACCTTGATACATCATACTTAAAGAACCGTAAAAAGGAAAAACAAATCTTGAATTATGGTATGGAATTGGTAATTGATACATTCTTCGTTAAAGAATCCCATAAACAATTCTTCTCAACTTTGCAAACTGATCTGCTTGCAGAATATAGAGAATCCAATGAAGCATATCCAGAATATTTGAAGAACTACTCCAAGGTTCTATTGAAAATAAATTATAATGGAAGTATAACGTTTGAACTCACCCATGGACTTATCGAAGTTATTGCAAGAAATTTCAAACATCTTAAGCATATATGGTGGGAGGATCCGTCAACTTACCTTAATAAAGTGGTGAGTACGGCTTCCAAAGAAAAGGCATTTTTCACTCAGTGTGGATTTTCTAAGACATTCATAAACAATTTAATAATCAAACTTCATTGGTGTATGATATTTGAAGATTTTACTGGATTCATTGGATCCACTTTGCCATATATTATTGAACCAGAAAACAATTATAAGTTAAAGCTGATTTATACTTGGTGTTTAAGTTCCAAGAAAGTGTTCGAATTAAAAGCAATGCCAATATTGATTTTTGAATGGGGTCAATTAATCAATGAACAATTACAAACCTTGTTTGAACGAACCAAATCTCAGCCTTCAAAAGTATTTCTAATGACATTGGCAACTTCTTATAAAAAGTACAAGAATATAGTTGGCGAGTCGTTCAATGATGATGAAAAATTCGATTACGAGATCAGAAATGCTTTCCAAACAGTGTTTAATTTACCAGCAAACAATAGTATAATAGTTAACCTGCTATCAAAATATTGTGATTCATACTTGAAAAGTACAGGGAAGAAAAATACTGGAGAAATATCATACGAAGAATTCGAATTTAACGTGTTGATACTTTTCAAGAGTATTAGCAACAAAGATGAATTCATGACATCCTATAAGAAAGATCTTTCTAGAAGATTATTAGTATCTAGAAGTTCTGATTTTGATTGTGAGCTTCTTTTTGCTGAATCTCTTTTAGAATTGGTAGAAGATTCTGTTGGAATTGAAGCTTTGATAAAAGATTTTATTTATTCAAAGCAAAATTGTGAATTGGTTGAGAAACATCATCGGTTTGAATTCATACCATTAGTATTAGAAAAGTCTAAATGGCCAGAAATTCCAAGAATGGAAACGGAATTAATCCTTCCCAATTCTTTTGCATCGCTTGTGGATGAATTCACTCAAAAGTATATCAGCTTGGATGAAAAGAATAAGAGTAAGATAATTGATTGGTCGAATTATTCATTACATCAAGTTACTATTGAAGCAAATTTCGGACAATTCACTAAAGAATTATCGGTTAATTTATTACAAGCAGTAGTAATATTATTATTCAGTGAAAAAGATACATTGAGCTATAAGGAAATACAAAAGCAAACAAAGATAGAACCTCGGTTGTTGAACCGTATTCTTAGTTCATTATCATCGGATAAGTATAAAATCTTACTCGTGACAGAAGAATCATATCTGTTCAACAAGTTGTTTACCGACAAAGCACAGAAAATTCGGATTCCTTTGGCCAAAGAACCAACCAGTAAGCATTCCAGAAACCGGATTGAAGACCAGAATAATGAAACACCTGTTGTTGATCGTAAGGATGAATTTAACAGTACAGTGATGAAAATTATGAAGAATTCGAGAGAATCGTCAGTTACCGATTTGTTGAACGAATCAGTGAAGAGATTGCAAATCAGAGCACCAGTGAATATTATAGAATTGAAAGGAAGCATTGAATATTTGATTGAAAGAGAGTTTCTTCAAAGGTATGATAAAGATCACTTACGATACATTCCATAGATTTAATAGTTATTCTATGCCATACTATTAATATTAATATTGATATTGATATATACAATCAGATAATCAGACAATTAGACAGGAATCTCTTCTGGGTCTGGGTTGTAGACCCAGTGGTTTCCAAAGTATGGAATCTTCTCGTAGAAAGTCTTTTGGAATAATGGAACACCTTCGGTGAAAGTGGCAACAGCGGCACCGGCAGCACCACCCCAGAAGACCAAGTTGGAGACGTAAGCCTTGAATGGGGTAATGTTGATGTTAGAGCCAGATAATAACTTGGCGGACTTGTAGGCTGGACCTCTGATGTACTAAAAAGTTAGTATGAAAAGATTAGAAGATTATAGTCGATCGGATTGAAGAAAATGATCTTAAAATGGAAATTGGCTATCGGCTATTGACTATTGGCTATTGGAAATTGGAAATTGGAAATTGGTGCTGATTTGTATTTCATTCTGTTCTTCCAGCTAAAAAAAACATTGTTGATTGATTGTTGGTTTGTTTGAAGTCATTACCAGTGATACTACCCTTAAAAACATCGTTTTCAACAGGGTAATTTCATCATGCTGGCGTGGAGAATTGAATCAGTCCATTGGAAGATAAGATTTAGCCCCAAATCCCCGTTTTGGTGCCATTTGAAAAGGTAGGACTAATATGCTCTGATGAAATGATCATGGCCAAAACATTGTTTTCTCACGCTACAACAAATTTGAAAGCACTGGCGTGGACCTTGAATTCACGCAGATCGTTCTAAGCCATTCCCACACATCCTCCGATACTTTTCGTGGTACTTACAGAAACCATTGTGAGTGTTGGTAGATGAAAAGTTGATGGTAATTTTTACGCTCGCTATTGGACAATTACACGCACGTGACTCAAGGTCACGTGATCACGCCAGACCCAGTACTACCACACTATAACAGTATACTCATATCAAACCACTACAATACGTTCTGGGTCTGTTTATTCAATAAGTACAAGACTCACATCTATGGTATTCATGTGGAAACTGCGGAGGGGCACTTTTTCCAATAAATATAATTGTTTTCATGGAAATTCGAACCATGCTTGGTGGGCTGACAGGAGGTGAATGAGAGGTAGTTTGGCTTTTAGAAGCTTAATAAACTTAACAAGCGTCATCCTGGGCCAAAATATAGTCGAGGGTTTGACCCACGGTCTTCAATGAGTCGGCATCGTTGTCTGGGATTTGGATGTTGAACTCGTGCTCCACTTCCATGACCACTTCAACCACGTCCAAGGAGTCCAAGCCCAAGTCTTGCACAAAAGAAGATTGTTCGGTGATCTCCTTGGAGGTATCGACCTTATCGTAACCTTCCAACAATTCCAACATTCTTTCTTTGGCCACATCTCTGGTTAAAGCAGGAAATCCGGCGTAGAAACGAACTTGAGCTGGAACGCCGGGAAAACGGGATAACATGGCATTACGGGTCACACCGGCAGTGTGGGCGGCTATTGGGGCTCTGATGGTTCTCAACAATGAAGTTCTAAACATTTGGCTGGTGGTTGGTAGAAGTAATGAATGGAGGATTAGTGGATGAGAATTTTGGTTGGTTAGCGCGGTCACGTGATCTCCAAATCCAGTGGAAATTTTCAATGTTCATCTTTCTACAACTAACCATCACCATGTTTAGACTGTTGATTGGAGGTCTTAGGACCCAATTTGCCCCGCTCATGCGTGCACCATCGTCTCCAGCATCGCTTTACAAGCAATCTGTTAAAAAAATCACCCCAATAACCTCACAAATCACCACGTTAATGGAACAAAAGAGATTCGTTACTTTGAACCAAATCAAGTATGGAAAACAAGGTAAACCAAGAAAGCCATACAGTTCCAAGGCTCCAGATTTGGAGACTGCACCTTTCAGAAAAGGAGTGGTGCTCAGAGTGATGATTCTTAAGCCCAAGAAACCTAACTCAGCTTTAAGAAAGTGTTGTCGTGTTAGACTCACCAATGGTAATGTCATTTCAGCTTTAATTCCCGGAGAAGGTCACAACTTACAAGAGCATCATCTTGTGTTGGTCAGAGGTGGCAGAGTCCAAGATATTCCCGGTGTGAAGTATCATTTGGTCAGAGGAGTGTATGATTTGGCTGGTGTGGCCAATAGAGCCACTTCTAGGTCCAAATACGGAGTGAAGAAACCCAAACAATAATGTAAATAGTCCCATAGAATAATTTGATATTTGATAGTTCATATCTCCGTCTTCTAACCTTAAATTAGTCACTGACAAAGTGAATCTGAAAGTGAAAAATCTGAAACATGAAAAATCCACCCCAATATTCTACCCCAATAATCTCCAACCCCATTTGATCGATCTAAATCATGAAGTTTATCAGTTCTATGAAGTTTATAGAGTTTATCAGGTTTATCATTTGATAATTTAATTCTCTCAATCTACTACATTTTGATAATGAACCATAGTTATATCCTATAGAGTTACTTGAAGGTCCTTGATATTTTTTCTTGATATTTTATTTATAGTGTCTTTTTTTATTCATATCTAGGCAACAAATCTTCTACCGCTGGCGGTCTTTCTGTTTTCAATGAGCTTACCGTCATCGTCAACGTTTTCTGGCTTAGCTCTGTTCAAGATCTTCAAGAACTCCTTCACTCTATATCTCATTCTGCTATGCATGTATGCCTTGGAACATTTGATATGATAATGGAAATAGTTTCTAAAGAACTGAATATGAGAGATACAATTATCTCTACGGTCACCTTTGACCAAATGTCTAGGGAATAATACAAAGGTAATATACCCCTTGTTTTCATCATCTCTAGTACCTTGAACTGCACCTTGAATCTCCAATGGAGCTTCTTTATGAGAGTATAATACTTGAGGTGCGGTTTGTACTGATCTTCTTCTAGCATCGACGAATTCTTGTAAAAACACCTTACCAAAGATCTTATCGGTTTCGTCTTGGAAAACGGTGGAGAACACCACGGTGACTCTATCGAATGATGGCTTAATGTAGATACATTCATCCGATCCACGGTACTTGATAACCAACACCTTTTCGTTCTGTAACTCTCCTTGGATTTCCTCAGAGTAAGTGTTACTGTCAGCGTAATGGGCTGCCAACTCATCGTAACGAGCAAATGCTTGTTCAAACGCAGCAGCCATAGCATGTCTCTTTAAAAACGACAACTGTTGCACCAATTCGGACTTCAATTCCTCCGGTTGTTGCTCCAATTGGTCCAAATCCAATACCAAGGAGTAATTATAACTGGGCTCAATTTGATCTTCAGTAACCACACTCAACCCCTGGTATTGACCATACTTACTGTTGAGGTACTCGATCACGCCATACTTGGTCAAATCGTCCCAACATTTGAGATAGATGGATATCAAGATCAATTGCTTGTTGTCTGGTAAAGTGGAGATATGGTAGGTGGTGAAATCGAAATCAGTGATGATTCTGTCCAATGACTTGAGGGTGGAATCCTCAGGGAACACCCTTTGAGTGAGGGTCTGTTCAATCAAGAGATTGTTCTGTTCGATATGAAGCATGGAGTGATGGAGGTTGTTGAAGAAACGGGTCGTGCGGTTGTATTGGAGGTTTGTGATTTGGTGGTTTGGTGAGGGCGTGGGGAGGGCAAACATCACGAAAATTAGAATAAAAGGGAGAGAATGATAGAAGAAACGCTTCCCTTTCCTTTTTGATTTTTATCATGTTATTAGTTTGAATTCTATCGAATATATCATGATTGGAATAGTTAAGGTTGATTTTAAAGAATACTATTCTGAAATGGTGCCAAAAGAAATCTTGTTGAAGTATTTATTAGGAGCAACTTGCTATTGCAAAGGTACTTTGAAACTTATACTTGAACCAGGAAAGAAATTTACTGTTGATGGGCCCTATATATTACCTCCAATACGTTGGCTTGACAGCTTTGAATATAATGCTGAATTCATTATCATATGTGATGTCGATGAACTTCCTAAAGATATAGAAGCTATTAAATGAGAAAAAAAATGAAATACTTTGATTATTGATCCAATATAACACAAAGAACATTTAGCGGATTTCATTTATCTAGGGTAGATGATACAATAATTAATGATATGAATGCTATTAAAAGGATTATTAAAAAATCTTATAAAAGAAAAATAGTCACTGCAATGGATAAGCAAGATGGTAAATATGAAACGTACTTTAATGATGGGTTTTTGGACATAGTACCTTATGATGAAATATTAGTACCGTCTTTTTATCAAATTACTGATGATACTGAATTTATTGAACAAGCATTATCAAAAGGAGTTAGTCTTATTGTTGCATTAAAAGTATATTCATGAAATTATGAAATGAAACTACCAGTGATTGTACTTGTCCTGTTGTTGGTGTATTAACAGCAATAGAGGCAATACTTTCTCTTGCTGCCATTGGTAATATATACCAATTATCTTCACTAATCCCGTCATTATAGCATTCATCTATATAAATTGGATCATTATCACTTATAATGACATTAGCTATTTTTTTTAAATATATGTTCATAATTAAAATCTTCCTTTTGATCCTTTATCAATCATTAATTTAATTCCTTCTTTATTTGTAGTCAAACCATTTTCAGTTATTTATTTTAAATCACCTAATATATAATCTTCTGTTTTAGAAGGTTCAATTGTTATAATTGATTTTAATTCATTTATAGAATCTTCATTTTTAACACCATAAATATTCATTTCATCACCATCACCATCAAAATCTGCATTAAATGATTTACATAATATGGATTAATAAATATGATAAATAGTATTATTCTTACCATGTATTA
This sequence comes from Suhomyces chickasaworum, assembly GCA_030568495.1. Lineage (NCBI taxonomy): Eukaryota > Fungi > Ascomycota > Pichiomycetes > Serinales > Debaryomycetaceae > Suhomyces > Suhomyces chickasaworum. Next base: position 45,048 of record JAJMGF010000013.1, on the reverse strand, counting down.
ATCTAACTAGTTTTAATGAATGTTAATGGTGGTTGTCTATTTATATTGGCACTAATTGGTATTTTAACAGTATTTATTGGTAATGTTGGATCAGGTACAATTACAGATCTAATAGATTTATCAACTCTATGTCTTTCAAAATATTTATGTAATACTCCATTTTTACTTCTAAGTATGCTTCCCCTTTCCTTTTTAATTTCATCATAATTTATCGTTTTTATTAATTGTATTATTAATTTTTTTAAGCATGTTATGTTAGTATTTAAGACTATTAGTTCTTAAACGTAAAGGTAATAATACTACATTTTTATAAAGGCTTATATCACTAGCATTAATATCACCAAACATAGCATTATCTGTTTTTTAAAGTTAAACATATCATCAATTTCAATTATACCACCATCAGTTAAATATGCTTTATCATCAGAATAACAAATTTTTTGATTTTTAAAAATTTAATACTACTTGATATTGGTTCTGGTAAAGGTGGTTTCGCCAATTGGGAGTCGACTAGGTAAAATAAAGGGTAATAATAAAGGGTAATAATAAAGGACGACTAGGGAATTTTCCTGGGATTTTCCTGGCTTTTTCCTCGATTTTTGGTAGTTTCCCATGGTATTTGTGCTATTAATAATGGTCCAGTGTTAGTAGAGTATATCTCAACAAAACTAGGCTGAATTGATGGTGACTACTCCGTAAATAATCGGGTTAGAGCTGAGATTTCAATGGGTTTGATTTCATGTTTTTGTCACAATTTTCAAACTGAAAAATCCCCACTCAATAGAAGTAAACTCATAACTAAGTATGCTGATATTTACCAGTTTCAAGTACTTTAGTGAATCTTTACAATTAAGACAATATCACCAAATTATTCACAAAAGATAATAAGAATTATGATAGTTCCATTGGAATTTATACATTAAATCTAATTACGTTAAATTGTTCAGCTTAACCATAGAGAGGTTGGTTATTTCATTAATTCACTATTACTAATAATCCTTGAGTATATTAAGCTACATTCCTGATCTATCTATCATACATATGCTAAATTACAAAATAAAGTTACACAGTGACTTTGTCATAAATTATGTCACTAAAATCAGCAGAAGAAAGAACTTGAGGTAGGAGATTTAATTATAATAATATTTTCCCTTTGCAGCTTCAGCATTGGATTGTTTAGTTTCCTTGGACCATCCCAAAATATCCTCGCCTGATCCTCCAACAGGTCTTTCGAGAACCACATTCTCTAATCCAACCGCATCACTTAACCATGAGTGATTGACCATTCCTCCGGCATCAGCTCTATTTTCTGGTTGTAATGTTAACATAGGCATCAAAAAATCAGATACTTCCATGGCATCGTGGACATTAAATTTGTACTTCTCCACAAGCACTTCTTTCAACCCCCATGGCTTCAATTTGACAATTCTATGAAGCTCACCTCTAGAGTTAAAGAAGTCCCGAGTATAATATGCTTCCTTAAGCATTGAACGAGGGAATGGACCAACTAATTCAACGATTTGTGCTATATGATCGTCGTCTTTGGTGTATGTCTTACCATCCCTAGGATCGAAAAGGTAATCTCCTGTCAAAAGCTCAAAAACCAAACAGGCAAACGACCAAAGATCACTGGATGCTCCCCAATGGTACCCCATTAATACTTCAGGGGATCTGTATTGACGAGTTTGGATTTCATCGGTGAAATGATGGTTTGTCCAACATGCATTACCAAGATCAGCGATCTTTACGGAAATGAGTTCATCTTCGTTAATGATATCATTTTCCATCATTGCAGACAGATCATGGCCATTGGAGCCGGAAGTGGGAATGGAAACTGGGTCAATACCCGATTGATATGCATTGGAAATTGACATGGATGAAAGTGAACTGTTTAGAGTGTCCTTTTCGTTGATATCCACGCCAGATGATGTTCTAGTGACTGGCTCTACCGGAGTGGTGGGTTCTATATTGAGTGAGTTTTTCATGGAGCCGGCATTGGAATTAAATGAAGTGTTTCGAATGGGTGTGTTTGATGTAGAGTTGGCAAGACCATACACGTTGATGAATGATTTGTTGAATGTTCTTAATGGTGAAGGTAATGGTTGAGATCCAGTGATTAAAGTTTGCCGTCTAGATCTTCTACCATTTCTTCCTAAAGATGGAGTAGTGATTTGCTTTCCCACTTCATCTGCGGCAGCAATTGCTTCACCACCAATTAATTTGGATGAATGAAGTGTTTGAGATTTGACTCTTCTTTTTTCAACTTTAACTTGATGCTCTTCTTCCTCGACCAATCTAACAATTTGTTCCACGTCTCCGATTTCAATCAAGACATTTTCTGGTTTCAAATCGGTATGAATAACTCCACATTTTCTATGAAGAAAATCCAACGCAGAAAGCAATTGTTTTGCAATTTGCTTAACGAATACAATGGGAATTCCTCTATGCTTATAACGTCTAATAAGACCAAGTAAATTCTCTCCTAAAACTTCGAATACCATCACCACATGTACGCCATTGGGGCCTTTATGAGTGAAAGTATCCAATAATTGGATTACATGACCATGTCCAGGATGATGAATATCTGTGGTAGTAACCTTGTCAAGAAGCTTGATTTCATCGATGGCAGTTTCAGTGTAATGTTTGGCACTTCTAACAATCTTCATGGCAACATGACACTGTTTATCATTGTCACGGGCAAGCCAAACAGTGGAAAAATGGCCCCAACCAAGTTTTCTGACAAGAGTGTATTTATTATTTTTGTAGTTTTCACCAATATAACAAGGATGGTAACCACCAGGGACGTAATCTTTAAGATCTTCTTCTTCTGCTGGGTTGATGGAGTTATGTTCGTCATCCGAGTCATCTTCATCTGAATTGTTAATGCCTAGATCGAAATTGGTGGAAAGTGGGGTGAGTTGAGGTTTGAATGTTTTGGCACTGGAGCTGGATTCATGGACGGTGGTGGTGCTTGGTTGAATTAAATTGGGAAACAGCAGGGGAACAAATTCCGAAGGGGTGGTTGCTTCTGTAGGGGTGATTACGGGAGGATCTTCATGGCAGTTTTTCTGTTCAGCTTGCTGGATGGCTAAGGAAAGGTTAGACTTGGTACCCATAGCAGGAGATCAGGTTATGAAAATGATGGAAATTGGCAGAAATTGGCAGAACTTGGCGGAACTTGGCGGAACTTGGCCTGGATGATTGAACAAGGGTTGGTGGAGACGATAGAGTGGTCGATGGAATAAACACCCAATCGAAGGGCTTGAAGGAAGGAAGGACTGGTGGCGGACCAGCTTAGTAAACGACTCGGGAATATACACAAATGAGCCGGGAAAAAGCGCCAACCTAGAGATTCAACGAGGTAGAATGTTCTGGTAGGAATACGAGCCTCTGGTTACGGGGAACAACAGTGATTCTGCGATCCAAGGGGGCAATGATACCGATGATGATGGATGTCTAGCTAATGACTGTAGTGGGTATTTCGCACAGTTTTTCAGGCCTGCATGAGTTCCAACGGGGGAAGACGGAGCTTACCACGACACTGGCACGACAGAGGACAGAGCACAGAGCACAGAGGAATTGTGCGGTATGGGTTTTAAACAGGGTGAACTCGGGAGAAAACGGAACCAAATTAATTCGGTGCTGATTGACCAATCAGAGCTCGAGATTTGCAAAATATTGAAGGAAATCCGACCCCCTCCCCCTGAGTCTTACTAACCAAAAGCTTCCACCGTCATGCGTAGTATGGTGCGGTTACCAGCCCATTCTAGCGAGGCAGATGAAGGTCAGGTGATTTGAGATGAGGGTTTACTGGCTGGGCAGGGGGATTGGGGAGGATTGGGGCCCATGGGGGACCACTAGGGTGGGGGCCATGAGGTCCACTATTAGCGCGTGGGGGAGGAGCTGGTAGTTATAACAGTTTGGGTAGTTTAGCAGTTTGGCTAATTGGCAGTTTGGCTAATTGGCAGTTTGGATAGTTATAATAGTTTTAGTGATGTTGAAGCTTTATTGAGTTAATGGCTTAATCGCTTAATGGCCAATTGGATCAGGATCAAGACACGGGGTCTGGTTCATCTCATCTACTTTTAGGTTTGAGTGGAAGGTGGGGAACGAAGTTACACTTCTCATCTCACATCCTTAGTTTATTACAGGCTCTGTAGACACCAGTTTATTCTTGCTCTAAAGACACTACGAGAGTTCTGCTACCAAATTACACACAAGCGTGCATGGGCCGAGGACTGGTGGAGACAGTAGGAAATGTCGAGAATCGCATGCGATTCCCATTTGATTCGGGAATCTGATCTAATTAGCCGAAACCAAGTGAAATATCTGAAAAATTAGTGGATAATATTTACCAGCTTAGACAAGCTTTCACATTATGTAGTCTGAGGGGCCGAATGGTTAATGTTCCGGTACTGCGCCTTTCCCGAGTCAATCTTGACGGGAAGCTCACAACTCAAAGTCACAAGTCACAAAAGTTACAATAGTTACAAAAGTCACAAAAGCGTTACGAAGTATCGTGAGTTGTTTGAGCCATGGACCAGAGGCTTTAAATTTCTCGGAAAAGAAATTCCTTTGATCCATTTGACACTTTGTAGAGACAGTAACATTCGTAAAAGAATATCAATGTAATACAAACCGGTTAAAATGTCAAATCTCACTTCTTGATCGAGTAATAAATTATCAATAACCATACACCATATTAATACTATTATTACTATTAATACCAATAACCATTACAATTATTATTAATAGTAGCATAGCTGGTTATATTTCAATAGATACACATATTTATATACTCTATTATCGATATATTTAACCTTAATGAGTGTTATATTTCACTTTATATTTATATACTCTATTCTTAATATTAATACTATTGATACTTCTTGATACTTTTTAATAGTTCTTCCAATTTTATATATGGCATTTTTACTGCTTCAAAGGCATAGTGGTTATTTCCTATAAACTAGCATGTAGCCTCGTCAATTTATTTAATAACTTTATTTTCTATTAGTTTTAAAGGATAGTTATTGGTCTAAATTAATAGCACGTTCAACAGTATCGAGTGAAGTAGTATAATGCTTAGAATCAGCTCAAATTGATAGCTTAAAATCAGCTTAATTTAGCTTAAATTAGCTTTAATTGTATGGACTAAGCTACAGCTCTATGAATTGTGCTAATCTGGTTAGGTTCTTTTAAGATCAATTGGTACTTAATACTTCCAAGTATTTATTCTATTATGTAGCTTAATAGAATATTCATGGTTGAAGTTGATGTAACTCTTCTTCTACGGTATGTCTAATTTCTACGTACCGATTATATTACAGCATCTATATACCTAATCCATGTCGATGTCACCATCTTTGTCAGCATTAGACTCAGTCTTTGGGGCCTCGGTCTTAGAGGCTTCTCTAGCAGCAGCCATCTTTTCAGCCATAGCTTTGGCTTGAGCAGCCTCTTGCTTTTGTCTGTAAGCTTGCTTCTTTTCTTCTTCCTTAGCAAGGTAACGACCTCTGATGATGTTACCAATAGAAGCTAATTCTTCGTACTTGGCAATGTACTTGGCCTTGGTTGAATCGTAACCGTCATCATATAACCAGTCTTCAGTCTTGGTCAACATACCGGTCAACTTCTCCTTCTCGGCATCAGAAGCAAAGTCCTTGTATTGTTCATCCAACTTACCTCTTAATTCATAGATGTACTCTTCAAGAGTATTCTTTCTTTCTTCGGTGTCAGCAACCAATTTGTCTTCCATAACCATGGCGTTTTCCTTTTCAATGAATTGTTGTCTAGCAGATTCATCTAAAGCAGCAGTGGATTGAACAATTTCCAAATCGTTCTTCTTGACCAACTTCTTAACTTCACGGTATTCAGGTTCAGCATCTTCGTCTTGTTCACCTTCCTTCTCGACCAATTCCTTGACCAATTTCTCTTCAACGGTGTAAGCAGCTTCGATGGTGTAGAATCCAGATGGGTCGTTTCTCAACTTCAACTTGGAAGCAATAGTAGACTCACCTTCAGATGGAACAACACCCTTCAATTGCCACTTAGCAACGACTGGTTCAGTACCAGATGGAAGTTCAGCCTTGTTGGTGTACTTGGCTTCAACTTCGAAGTCACCGCTTCTGAATAAAGTAATGATCTTGGTAGATGGGAAAGATCCACCTCTTGGGAAAACTTCCAAGTGGTCTTCATCTTCCTCTTGCTTGTCCCAGAAGTAAGAGACTGAGTAAGGGTTGAAGTCTTCAAACTTGAATGGTCTAACTCTAACAGTTGGAGAGTGAGTAGCACAAATGAAAGCATTACCTCTAGCAATGGCTTCATCTTGGTTCAAGGTGAAGGACAATTGCTTACCACCGAAAAGTTCGGACAACTTAGCCTTCAAAGATGGAACTCTGGTACATCCACCAATGACTTCAACAGAGTCAATTTCGTCAGCAGTCAAGCCAGCTTCCTTCAAAGCGGTTTCGATTGGAACGTTAACTCTTTCCAACAATGGCTTGACGAACTCTTCCAAATCTTCTCTGGTCAAGGATGAGGAAACGTCAACATCGTTCATGACGGATTCAATGTTGAATGGAGCTTGAGTGTTAGCAGACAAGACCTTCTTCAACTTTTCAGCAGCAGTCAAGACTCTGTAGAAAGCCTTAGGGTTTTCTTTAACATCGATCTTGTACTTGGACTTGAATTCATCTGCAAAGTGGTTGGCAATGGCGTAGTCAAAGTCTCTACCACCAAAGTGCTTGTCGTAAGCAGAACCCAAGATCTTTAATTCACCCTTCTTAACAGCGGCGATGGAAACTTGGTAGGAGGAGTGACCAATATCAATGAAAGCAACCTTCTTTGGTTCATCTTCTGGCAAGTCGTTAGCCTTGAAGACACCGTAACCAACAGCAGCAGCAGTGATTTCATTAACAATTCTGACTGGGTTCAAACCGGCGATTCTACAAGCATCGGAAGCAGCACGACGTTGCTTCTCGGTGTACCAAGTTGGAACAGACAAACAGATGTCGACGATGTTACCCTTGGTCTCCTTGAATGTGATGTCCTTAATCTTGTTGATGTACATGGCAGCCAACTGAGTAGAAGTGAATTCTTGTTGTTCACCCATGTAACGAACCTTAGCACTAATACCACCATCTTTACTTTCAGCTAATGGACAAGTGAAGTACTTCTTTTCGATTTCAAAATCAGGATCATTGAAGTTCAATCCAAGGATTCTCTTCAAGTTATCAACAGAGTTCTTTAAGTTGGAAGTTTGTTGATTCTTAGCGCTTTCACCAATGAATCTATTTCTTGGACCAAAACCAATCAAGGATGGAGTAGTACGGTTGGAAACTTCATTGACAATGATATCAATACCACGGTTTCTGGCACAAGCAATGACGGTATTGTTAGTACCTAAATCGACACCGAATGGAGTGGACATTTTGATTAAATGAAAAGACGGGATGTATGGAGGTTATTTATGTAGCGGTGAATTTTTTTTCAATGGTTTCGTGCTGCACACAACCATAGAACAGTCTAGAAGAATCTGGAAATGTGACTGGGAGCAGTAAAGAGTGCGAGTGTTAGTGGGAGTCTTAGTCGGCAGCTCAGTGCGAGTGTCTTAGCGGGAGTTCTTAGAGATTGAGAGGTCGCTCAGTACTGAATCTCTAGACATTTAGTGGTTATTTATGGAGGAAGAATTGGGATATTAACTGGAATATTAATTGGAACATTGCACTATGGATGTTTAGGTCTTCGGAAGGTAATTTGCAAGATCCATTCTGGTACCGTTGGGTTGGGTTGGGTTGGACTGGTTCCCGGCCTGGGTGGTTCCACGATGGCAATTTAATTGCTGCGAACATGAACCGGGCACATAACATAATACCATGAATGTATAGTGATTTTCAATTACAGAGTCCAAGTCCCATGAATTGATTCAATTCACACTATTGGTAAACCTTCTAGACCCATAGTAGAAAATTCTTGAAATTTCCTGAATCTTCTAGAGTTACAACTTGTAAAGAATTCAACCTTCACCAACACTAACAAGTCTTGGTGGTCTTGGTATTTGGATCAATACACCAAGCGTATTCCTAATTAAGAATTACGAGCTTTGTTAGTTCACTATTTCAATGCATAATTACGTATCCCAAGACTTCACAGTGTTTCTGAGTAATCAAAATTAAAACTAGTTTGTTAATAGTTAAATTCCATAGAAAGCTACAAGAACAAGAACAAGAACAAGAACAAGAACAAGAACAAGAACAAGAGCAAGGAAAAGGACGTTTGATAATTTATAGTATTTTCTCTTGAAAGGTTGAACTTAGATAGAAATGAAATGCATTTATTCTCAAACTTTGAAGGTAAATGTTACAATTTGAATTGATACTTGATAATTGGATTGATTATTGAATTTGTATTAATTGGTAAGTTCAGTGACTATAGCTCAACGTTTTGGCTGTTTCGCTGTTTGGCTGTTTGGCTGTTTGGCTGTTTGACTGTTGATTTGATGATTGTCATTAATTTTAACTACTTTGCTCAGCAATTGTAAGCAAAGTCATCCATCCAGGACTCTCAACTAATTGTAGAAAATCTCCGTATTCTTTCTGTTTGGTGAATTTGATTAAAAGATCCAATTCTTCTTTGCCCAATATTTCTGTCTTGGCCACAAATGCTAAAAAGTGGAAGTCACACATGTTCGAACCAGTACCACCTCCTCCACTAAGATATTGATGTATTTGAGGTAAATTCTGTAATTCTCCGAAAAAGCCTCTGTTTTCAATAGGGAAACCTGTGCCAGTGAAAAGAGGTTTTGGTGCAAGTGGGAACGAATCAGTCAATGAAACAAGTAAGAAATCAACAGGAAATGTTGGTTTGGCATTAGTTTTAACTTCCAAGCCATATTCATTGATTTCCAGATATGAAACATCGGGGACGTATCTCTTCTCAGTAGTTGAATTAACAAATAATTTGGATGGTTGGGTTGTAGCACTGATGATGTCTGCCTTGACCAAAGCTTCGGCACTACTTGAAACCTGGTACGATTTTGGTTCAATTTCACCCTTGAGACCACCACTGATCACGGAAGTGACGAATTTGGATGAGTATTTACCCGAGGAGGAATGACGAGTCATCAGTGGATGGGTGGATTGGTTTCTTGCTGCCATAAGGATCTCCAAATTGGTAAGAAAGTAACTATCTTTATGTCTCTTGCATAAAACAGATCCATCATTATTTCCTGAATCTGTCAAGTCGGTGAAAACCACACCTACTTGATAAAGACCCAATTCTTTCGCTAGCGAATGTATTTGATCTTCATTTTCCCAGGGTAAAAGAGTAATTCCGTCTGCTTCTCCTACTTGGGGAGGTTCATAGATGGCTTCAACCACCGCTTTCATGCCCAATGGAACCTTTTCAAAAGGCTCGTATCTTCCGAATAAAACTCCAAATCTTTGCACTCCGGTCTGTCTCCATGCATCTATGAACTTATTCAATATTTGTGAATCGGCGTATTCGACATGATCCACCATTCTGAATTTCTGAAGTTGAAGAGTAATTGGTGGAGGTTGACACTTGGAGCAGATTCCCTTGGGGTAAGCTTGGTGTCCATTAGAACAACTAAGATCTATTTGATAGTTGGGTTCGTCCAATGGATGGATATAAGACGATGCGTTATTGCGATTATTTTTGGAATCATTCAATTCTTTGAGGTGGCCGTGGAATGACAAATGCTTGATGTTGTTCTCTTTTCGATAATCGGCATCCCATGGAGGTAAAGGCGAACAATATTCACACATGCCCTTGTCACCATGACGACAATATCTGGACTGTTTTCTTTGGATCAACCCTGGTTGCTTTTCGAGAAGCTCGTCAACTTCTGATCCTGGCGTATAGCTGGCGGCTAAGTTGGTGGGAATGTCTTTCACGGCAATAGTGGCACCACCAACGGTCTTTTGATTGGTAGTACTGGAGCTGGAGCTGGAGCTTGCGGCCTTGGTGGTTTCATTCGAGACTGTTGCGGAGTCTCCAGTCACATACAACATGTCACCATTCTTGAGCCCCAATTCACCCACCGTCTTGCCACATAGGCCGTTTGCCAACTCTCCTTTCTGACCAGGTTTGTCGCTAATGTAGATGGATTGAGGATCCATGTTGGTAAGTTTGGGGAACAATTGTTCCAAAACAACGAGGAAATCATCCCCGGTCTCGGCCGAGATCCGGAACATTCCATCTTTGGATCTGAAACGAAGAATCACCATAATTGTAAGTGGTATTTGACTTGATGTATAGTGACGATGGCAAATCTAGATATCGTAATCGAAATCGTGTCACGTGATACACATTTCATAAATTATTACTATGATTTCAGTATATAGTGCTATAGTACGATTATGGAAATAGAGAGGTTGGATAACGTTACCAATTCCTCCTGCTTGTTCTGTTACTCCAAAATGGGAATTTCCCAGCCCTAAAACTTGAAATTTCGGGTTTTTATTGGGATATATTTGGAGAATTGGCACCTTTTGTAGACATTATTGTAATTAACTTGAGTTTATTGGTACATTTCAAGTTATTGCAGTTGAGAACAATTAATTTGACAGTTGAAGCGTTTCGATAAACAACTGTGGTTGATAATTTGATAAAAACCGTCAATTTATTTTCTTTCCTTAGTGTAGTTGATGGAGAATTGTCAAGGACGTCTAAGCATTCAAGAAAACTCGTATGCAATGGTTCATGTTACTGAATAAGCGTAAGGGTTGTAATTTATAACCCAAATTTTTCTTGGAATCGGGATTTTCTTCAATAATAGGAGTATCCTCTTCTTCTATCAATATGGTCAGTTCCATGGTGGTTTCCTTTTTCAATACCCCCAAAGATCCATTGGGGCGGATAGGTTTATAATTCACCATTTCTTTGAGCTGGAGTTTCCGGGCATCTTCTTGTGAAATGGTACCGAATTGAGATCTTAGATTAGCAAGTAGAATCAAGGGAATTTCTATCCGAGCAACACGGCCAGTTCCTGCTTCAGTTCCAGTTCTTAGCTCATCTCCAGTTCCAGTTCCTTCTCTAGTACTTCTCTGACCAGCAGAGAGTACAGGGTGCTTTTTGCCATCTTTGACGGGAACTCGAATGGTGACTTTGGATAAGGTCAAGTTGGAAAATGGCCCGGTGGTTTCCATCTTATGCACCGGTTGGTTGAGGATAGTATCCACAACATCATCTTTGATGGATTCTATGAGGGTGTTGAGATAGTTTTTCGAGAGTTTGGTATGGTAATTGGTAGTATTGGTTAAAGTGATGAGCGATTTGGAATTGATGGCTAAGGATTGTGGAGAAGACAAGTGACTTGATGGAGATTTGGCAAAGATCTTTATCGGTATTACTACCGAAGGGGCTATTTCGATAAACGATATTTGGGGTGGCATTCTAATGGTGATGTTCCACAAGTGAACCTTTCAGAGTTAATAATTGCATAGTTAATATATAGTGCGCATAGTCAAAATGGCTGCAGGGCCAAATTGGGTCAATGTTCAATGTGTCAAGTACCAACGGGTCAAACGGTCAATGGCCAAAGGGTCAAAATAGTCTTACCCAAGTTTGGAATTGAAACGATTCAAACGAGAGTGAAGGCTTGAGGTAACTTTGGTATGATCCTATGGATGATTCTATGAATTATTTTATACAATTATACACTCCATGTCTCTGTTACTACAGCTAAGTACATAACTATTTCAGTCACCGCATTACCAGTACCACTACTAGAACGTATTGCATTAATTGTCTTATAGTTAAGGTTTCCATAGTTAGCGTTCCCATAGTTAACAGATATCCATAGTTAACGTTCCCATAGTTAAGGTTCATAGTTAAGCATAGTTAAGGTCCATAGTTAAGATATCCATAGTAGTCAATCAACGCTATTCACTTAAGTCTATTGTCTATTTCAATACATAAAGGCCGCTAAAACTAAGGTAGTATAGAAGAACAACCGAGGTGATTTTCTTTCGTTCGTTTTGTAGACTCTTTCTACGTGGACTCTACTGATTAATCTATTGTTTAGAGCCGCAAATCATACACTACCTCCAAAATTTAACCTTATCAATTATCACTATTATCACTGATGGCAGTACAGTTATCCCAGGAGGATCTGGATGCAGTGGTGACGATATTGAATCCTCATCAGCCCCAAAATGGCTCACTATCATCGGCGGATCAAACTCCACTTCATGCCAATCATGAATATGAACTCAATCAATCCGAGTCATTGACCATGTTGTACAATCTCCTTTACGATACATCATCTCATCTTTCTAAAGTGGATATCTTGAGTATTCTCGATTCCTTACAACAGCGAGAAACCCTGCTACCATTCTCCATTTCTTCCGTGGTTTCTAATGATATTCAAGGTGTACAATGGCCCCTGGACCTCAAAGATAAATTCTACAAAGACAGGTTCCGGTTAGGAAATAACAACTGGTTCCATAATATTCCTGGATCAAGAGATAAATCCTTCTACGTAAGTTCAATCCATTAGAATCCAATTCAACTTACCAAAACTAACCTTCAGGATATTAATATCAACTCCTTTAGAGGTAACACTGATTTCTTCACGTTTCATAAATTCTATTCAAAACTAAAATTACACATCACTCATTTCCAACTTCGAAACTTGGTTTGTTGTGGGTCCAATATCTCCAATGGAATTTATTATCCCCTGTGTTACTTCCAGGATAACAATTTTCAACCGGTACAACATAATTCATTACTAGGGGAAAGAGAAAATTTGGAAATCGATGATGAATATCTTGCCTTCTTCAAGATTAATCGATTAAGGCCTGATACAGAACCATCGGCAAAGCCAGATTCGATGAATTTGAATTGTATTGTAGACTCCAAAGATCTACAGAATCCAAATACCAGAATATCCACCATCACCTGTACCGATAACTATTTGGCTTGTGGAACATTTGAAGGATGTTATATATTAGCTGATGTTTCACAACCAGATCATACCAGGATGTTGGGAGAGTTCAATGTTACTCACAATGTTGATGGAATTACAAATCATATCATCATCAATGAGACAAATAACGAACTCATAGTGTGTTCTAATGACTTTTTCTTAAGAGTTATAGATATGGAACAAAATTGTTTTACTAACCTGATGGCATTACCATTTTCCATCAACTGTGCTGCCAAATCGATTCACAACCCTAATGAAATATTTATTACCGGTGATGATTTGAGTTCGTTTATTATCGACAAAAGAATGAACTTGATGGAACCACATTCGTGTCAAGAATTCAAAGGACATAACGACTTTGGCTTCAGTTGTGATTGGTCTCCAGGCAATGAGAACCTTCTCCTCACAGGAAATCAGGATAGTTGTGTGAGGTTGTGGGATAAGAGAAAGTCCGATAGCTCATTATATTGCTGGAGTGGAAGTTTGGGTGCAGAATGGCATTCTAGTGGAGGGCCGGTACGAAATTGTAAGTTCAGCAGTAACGGAGATTACGTTTCATGGGCAGAAAGTTTAGATCATGTTGGAATCATGCAAGTATCAGATCTCCAAAAATCCCAGAGGAAAATCCAATCCAGGATCCAAACAATAGATTTCATTGGAAAATGTACTGGATTAAATTTTGCCAATATAGAAAATGGACATGGTGAACAATTAATCATTGGAGTAAATGATTGTCCTTTAGGAGGGATTTTAAGTTATAAATTAGAAAGCCCTCATAAATCTTTAGATTTTGATTTCGTTTTATAATCATCAACCAGAAAGAACTTCATTAATAATCATGTTAGAATATTCAATAAAACACAAATAATAGTTTAGCGTATCAACTCTTTATGAAGTTGACGAAATCACCACATGTCATCGACATTCTCACTAACTTGCATTTGACCACCGATCTCCATGACCAATTTATCTAGATCCTGAATCTTCCAGGATTCCTTAACCATTGTACAGATAACTCTGATCTTATTGCGGGCTTTGTTGAGTCTTTTCTCGAATTCTTCCACATCTTTATCCTCATTGGTTAAGGAAATAGGTGTGATAATATCCTCAAGTTGTGACAAATGTGACCCCAACGATTTCGACTGGTAACTATCCAAGTTCTTCTGCCACACCGCAAGTAGTCCCTGTATATATCCCACCACGATAAACCTTTGAAATCCGGTTTGATACCCATACTCTTTGCCCTCAATCAAATGATCCCGTGTAGCATCGGCTTGTCCTTGTTGATACCCTTTTTGGTATGATTGCTCTTCCATATTCAAGATATCATCACCATCTATCTGAAAGTCCACTTCCACGTCCATGATGGTCATTATAGTTACAAAAGAAAAGACTAGGATTAAATAGGATTAAATAGGAATAAAGTGAGTAATTATTGTTATATTAGTTCCGAATATGGAGATGCGCATCTCACCATTCTATCACTAGTTAGAATGAGTGGAACTGATGAAAGTGATAACAATAGTGATAGTGAAAATATCATTGAGGATGGGTTGGGGAATCTGAGAAGAATCAAACAACGTCAACGACGGGGATTGAGACTCAATTATGATTCGGACTCTGATGATGACTATCAAAATGGAGAGAATCAAGACCACACCAAAGCTCCAGTCAATAGACCAAATGATACCAAGAAATCAAGCAATGAAATAATCAATGATTCAAATATTGGACAAGAAGATGAGGATGAAGATGATGATATGTTTGCTAGTGATACCGAGGAGAAAGAGCCCTCGAATCAACTGGCAAAACAATACAAACAATCCAAATCAGTTGGCCAATCAGGGTATCTCGACCTAGAAGAGTTCCAAAAGCAAGAAGGGATAGGTCGGTTCGATTCTGAAACTCAATACATAGCTGGAGATCAAAAAATCCACCATTCTGGAGGCAATAACGAAAGTTCACTGCAATTAGAAGATGTGAATGAGAATGAGAATGATGAGGTTGATGAAGCTGATGATGCTGATGAAGCCGATGATGCTGAAGTGGCTCATTATTATAACGACTCAGAGAACTTTAATAGAAACAACAAAGTGAAGAAAGATCCCAAATTCGAAGCGTTCGATTTGAATGAAGAGGCCAGCGAAGGTAAATTCGATCTTGATGGCAATTTCATTAGAAATAAGCAACAAGAAGTTAATGTTGAAGACGATATTTTGGCTGGTTTCAAAAGATCTGATATTCAAAAAGCTAAAAAGGCTCAACAAATAAGACATCATAAAGCCCAAACTAAAATCATTGAGGAATCAATTAAAACTACTGAAGAGCATTTATTAGTTTTGTTACAACATTTAGAACCAGCAGAAACTCCTTTGGAAGCATTGGCTCGACTTAAACCACCAAAAAAGACAAGAGGAAAAGGAAACACAAGTCAAATTTCTCAACACCATTTAGCTCTTGAATCTATAATAATTGATATGACCCATTCATGTTCATCCTTGATGGGAGAGACTGAATTCGGTGAAATTTATGAATTATCTAAAGAGGAATTGATACGTCACTATAAAAACATTACCGGTGAAGATTATCAACAACTTAAAAAAGGAGTGAAACGGAACATTGATGATGTTGAACAAGATGATGTTGAACAAGATGATATTCAACAACAAATTAATTATGGTGAAAAGATTTGGGAATTTAAATGGAAAGGTACTGAAGAAGTCAATGGTCCATATTCAGCTTATGAAATGAATCATTGGAAATATAATTATTTCAATGATGAGGTTGATGTCAGGAAAATCGGTGAATCCGACTTCTATGATGTTAAACAGGTAGAATTCAATGTGGATTAATGTGTATTAATGTGTATTAATTGGGATTGAATGGTATTATTCGTCATCTAGATATTCTATTAAGGGAAAATCGGTATCTTTTGCAAGAGTCTCCACTGTTTGCCAATTAAAATTACATCTCCATCTAACTCTTGCACCCAAAATATCTGAATTGGCAGATTTACTCAATAATCCCAAAGAAAATAGAGTTGTGATTTGACTATCGAGATCGGTGTTTCTACTTAATGTGAACTTTGATCTCTCCAATTCCTTTTGCTCTTCATTCTTGGCAATATCATCATGAATATCGATCTTATTATCCATTTCAGTTACGTTCAATGATTGAGAATTGGTTCTATAGATAATGCTCAATATAGCCAACATTCTCTCAAGATCAAAAAAATTGGGTGAAAGTAAACGAGAGTCAATATCGTCCTTGCCTAAGTGACCTCTTCTAACTTTTGTTCTATCTGAAGGAGCACGCTTCTTGTTTTTGATGGCCCTGAGTTTGGAGAAATTATGCAAGTCGTTTTTAGGTAAATTGAAAGAGGCCAAATATGAAGCAATAAGAATAAATTTGGAATGAATGGGCAAATCTTTGACATTATTATTTCTAACTTCTTTTTCTTCTTTCATGGTTTTAAAATCCTTAATGGTGGAATTACTAATGATATTCTCATTGTTGAATAAATCAACATTCTCTCGATATACCTTGACAAATTCCCCTAATTTATACTTACCCAGTCGTATTGATTCAGTAAATTGAGGCCATATAGTCTCACAGATATTCATCAATAAATTCAAATCCGATCCTGTGTATGCAAAATACAAATCCACCACGATCTTAGCGAATTGACTCCAGAACTCTGAACTGGCAGGATTGGTATCGATAACATCCACATTAAATCGGCATAATTGATGGGTTTGTAAAATCTGTACCACTTGTGCTTCAGTGTAATTTTTAAAGTAAATATGTGGCAAAGCTCCAGTGGCGATATCTCTAGATTCTTCTGTTGATATGATGAATATAACACTAATATTGGAGATATGAGATTGTTCTTGAAGTCTTGAAAACGCAGAAAATAGTTCTTGAGTAGATTCCATACATTGATCGAATCTGTCCAATACTAAAGCATGATGTTGGGAGTAATTGGTGCTTCGTATAAATCCATCTAAAGCATTCATGAAATTTGGAAAGTTTTCACCCAATGTACCAAATCTTACTTCAGCAACATAATTGGCTCCCACTCCACTATCTTGTTTGATACGTTTGAAACATCTTTGAAGTAAAACCTTCTTCGTTATACATTCATCACACTTAATTATGGACTTGTTAACTCCCAATGCTGATAGATAATTCTCCACTGTATAAGACTTCCCTATGGACTTATACCCATGGATTACTAGAGCATGTGCCAGTGAAGAAGCATCTCTAGATAAGAATGAGTTCAAGAGATCTAGCTCATCTTCTCTGCATGGAACCTTGCTCTTCAAGAGCTGGAGTTCGGTGTCTGCAAGCATTACGGTTGATATAAAGTATAGTGAGTATTTCTGGAGTATCGTAGTACTGTATATAACTAAAATGATAGAAGTCAATGGATAGACCCAGAGGAAGTAATTGGGTGTATATAGCTCTAAATAAACTATTACATTGGAGCTTTAGCTTTGATTGATTTTATGCTTTTATACAATGTTCTTTATAAATGTATAATGAGATATACAATAATTTTATTTAGGATACATCCCCCTATGGGGAATGTATCATGTTCATGAGGATTCTTCTATAATTCCTTTCAATAATTGGAGATTATAAAACTTTGAAAGACCAGCAAATATTTCTAATCTCCTCTCAATATCTTCATAATTGATGGTTTCCACCCATTGACCAGAACATTTACAATATTGACTCATATTGTTTCCTCTGATTTGATTACATTTCAAGCATTTATAATCTTGGGTCAAGTAATTGGTTAAGATCTTGTGATATTGACCAATTAATTCTTCTTCTAAGGCTATTTTATTGTAAGCCTTGTGACAATTTGTACAATTCCAAATAAATTCTTCAGTGTCTCTGCAAAAATCAATATCTCTCACGAAATTACAGTAGTCACAAATAACATGAGGAACCTTCAACAGAGTACTTGGATTTTTGAAAGTAGCTTCTTTGCTAAATTCTTTAACATCGAAAATAGAAAGCAATTCCTTTCTTAATAATCTCACTTCAATAGTTCGCTTATTTGATAAGCTAAAAATTGCACAAACATATTTGACTAATTCAAGAATTGGATTTTTTAAATGAAGATGTGACCCAGGAAGAATTGGAAATTCATATTCTTGTGAAAAATTTGGGTTCAAAATTGATTCATTTTGACGAGTATATAATTTTTGAATTCTTTTCTCAAGTGGTTTTCTAAAGATTTCAATAACTCCACTATTATAATCTTCATCTTCTATTTCTCCAGATTCCATTTTCTTTTGACCCTTTAAGATATGAGTGATTTGAGTGAGTCTCTGAGTAGAAGATTGTGTACCTGTCAAAGTTTCACTCTTATGTTTTGTTAAAGCATTCAAGAAAATAATCATCCAGTCTTCAAATTCATTTTGGAATACAACTGGTAAGAACTGTTTAATTTGCCATTTGTTAATGGGGATCAAGTTTTGCGTTTCCTCATTAGTAATTTCCGTACAATATCTTCCTCCATAATTGTATTCATCCATCCAAACTAAAATATCCCAATATTTAACAATATTAAGATCCAAATAATTAAATAATGGACGGGAACGTGCTGCCTTAAGAATATATTGACCATATGCATAAGAATTTTCAACCGATACTTTAGATGTTTGAATAAGCATTTTGTTTCTATTAGCAAATATCACTTTGGAATTCATTTTTCTAAATTCTCCAATTAATTGTAAGAGAGCTTTAGTAGTTAAATTATGAACATGATAATGTAATGAATAATCATACAACATTGATTCTTTTCGTTGTACCCAAATCACTAAATTATTCATCATTGAATCAGCATTGATATTGTTCTTCATGGCGTCATCCCACCAATCTTTTACCATTGCTCTTAAGATCATTAATGCAGGCGTAGAGAAAGAATCTTCTGCCATGATGGAAGCACCATTATTTTTATCATTAGAAATGGTATCATCCGCTAAATCTGTTCCTTCAGCTTCATTAATAATACTACTTGTAAGAATAGTATTAATTGTCAAGGTACCAATTTCTACCTCTAAACAAGCGGTTTCATAAATCTCAGGATTATTGATATTAGGAAAATCCAAATTTTCAAAATCATTAGCATTATCTAATTCCACTCCTCCATGATCCGGTAATGGATCAGAAGACCACCATAAGACAATATTATTGGTAGATAATCTTCTAGCATATTCAATATCAATTAAATATCCAACGTTTTCCACTTGAAGATTACATAATGGAATGTTTCCATATTTTGCTAATGAGATCAAATTTTTTATCCAAGAAGCCAAAACAAAATAATGATTAACAATTCGTTTGGAAATCAATGATTGCCAACCAACAGCTGGTAATGATAATTCACTAATGTTCATTTTGATAGTTGGATATTCTGTAGTTGAAGTCAAAATATTCAAAATCTTGTTATAATAAGGAGATTGAATAGCCAAAAGGGATTTCGATTTACTTTCATAAATTTTGGATAATGTTTGATTAACTTTCTTGAAGAGTTTGGCACTAGTATTATAGTATTGAATTTCAAAATTCATTGTTTCTTGATAATCAATAATATTATAGAACTTACTAATTCTATCCTTCTTTGCTCGATAAATTTCTTGATAAATTTTATCCATATTTCCTGGTAATTCTTGAGCATTATTGGAAGGTTTCAAGACAAACATTTCCGTGGTTTCATCCCAAGATTTGAAGATGGTGAAAAATTCATAACTATTGGTAACAATATGAAGCAAATAAACTATTCCCATATCAAATCTTTGAAGGTAATCTCTAGTATCCACTTTATTAAGGTCTTTAATATCAAATCCATTTTTCAATCCTTTCCCTAAGGCACCTACCTTTGTATCATCAAATCTAACCGTGTTCCCTAATTCAATAATAGCTCTATCGATAGCTTCAATATTGGTTTCATACATTCCTAACAAGTTCTGATCTTGTAAAAGTGAATTGAAATTTGATACTTCATTTTTAAACGTGGTTTCAGCCATAGTCATCTTGTATAAATTAGAACCATCATGACCATTTGGTAAAACTGCTGAAGACTTCTCGATTTGACATCCTGGGATTACCTTTCTAGGGGATAATTCACTTTTAAATGCTGCATAGATCTTCTTGGGAACATGAAAGGTAAATTTGTGTACTTTATTATTGGCCAGAACATAAACCTTGATATCACCAGGTTTGGTGGGATCGATTTTATACTCCAAAATCTCCCAATTCGATCCTGCAACATTTTCGGCTTGTTTCTTTAAGATTCCGCCTACTGTAGATCTATGAGCAGATTCGGAATTTGCACCAAATATTTGTGTTCTTCTTTCTCTGTTTTTGGATTGTATCTTCCATTTAGCCTTCTGATATTGAAGAAATCCGACATAGTCTTCAGTCATTGAAGGACAAGGACCATTTAAAATGGCATTATTTCGTTCTTCTTCTTCGATATCAATTGTATTTTTACTAGCGATATTTTTTCTTTTTCTTGAAGTTACCTTACTGATTTTAGCTTTCTGAGCATCAACGTCAATTAATCCAAAATCTTCAATGTCTTTAACTACCGCATCTTTCTTGGTGGATTTTCCAAAGAATCTTGTCACTGATGATTGTCTTTTACTATCATCACGAATCAGGATCTTTCTTTGTAACCAATCAGGATGGGGAACTCTAGGAACAGGATTATCAACGTTTTGTAAGGCAGCGGGAATCGAGATAATTTTTTGAATTACTGATGCTAATCTTTCAGCATAATAATCCCAATCGATAACATCACGAGGTCCAAAGTTTTGTAAAGATGGATCTTTTAACCACTTTTTAAGGAAAAATTCTTTCTTATCTGAAGAGAAAATCGACACAGGAACTGCTCTTTCCGTAACTGGTGAACCTATTGGTTTAGCACTAATAATATACTTAGTTGCTAAACCAGCATCTTTAACCATTTCTTCACCTAAAAATTCACCCAATCTTCTAGCAGTAGTAATACTGGTTGATTTTTGAGTACCATATTCTGCCAAACTTTTAGACATTGATCTATTTTCACAAATAAGTTCAATTAAATCTTCATCTTCTAACATTCCACCTTTTGTCTCTAAGACATCAAGCCAATTATTAGCCACCGTAGCAACTGCTTGATAACATCCTTGTAAGGTATTTCCTTCCAAGAATAATTTGAAAATATCTGATTGAAAATTCTTAATTAATCTTAATTCACCTCTTCTCTTTAATTCGAACCCCTTCAATTCAGCTATTGATCCATCATCATTGAAAACAGCATATCTCTTCTTTAAACCTTTACCTTCTTCTTTAGAAGTTGGTAAAATCATTGCTTTATAAGGACCGTCAACTTCAAAGAAAATCGAATTATCTGATCTTGTTTTATACTTAAAAGTATCGGGATCAACCAAATCTTGATATTGATGATTAGTAAAATCTTCATGAACTAAATAATTCAACATAGAACAAGGATATTCTAAGAAGATTTTCTTACCATCCTTACATTTTAAATTGAAATTTTCTGGGAATGATTTAGGTAAAATACACCAAATACCATCAGTATCCAATTCTAAAGGTCTACCAATTCTTTCAACCAATTTTCTGGCCATTTGAATGATTGTAGCCCCAGTTAAACATGTAACTCCTGCCATTTCCATAGAATACCAACGAGAACCTTTTCTCATGACATATCCATAAAAGGAATTCAAAATAACCTTATGGGCAAGTTGTAAAGAATCGTATAAGACCACCATTTTTTTGGCTTCATCTTTGGCGATTATATCCTCAATTTTCGATGATTTCCCTTTCCATACTTTTGCAAGACCTTTAAATTCATATCTACGATCTCTGAAAGATCTGACGGTATCAACGTAAAATGGGTTTTCTCTCTGACAAATAATGGCTTCTCTATTAACAACTTCAGTTTGCTTTATTCTATGATAAACCTTTCTAGAATAATCACTTAACCGTTTCTTAATTAAAGATGCTTGTTCAGCATATGGTAATTCATCAAAAGTTCGGACTGGTAACCAAGGTTTTGCTGCAGGAAATGTTTCATGTTGTAACGTTCTTTTGATCATACTATATTCATTCATTTCTGCTGGATAAAACTCTCCTCTCCAAGACCATGGAAGTCTTCTATCACAATTTTTACCTGGACGATTGAAATCACAAGCTGCACAATCCTCTTCTTTTTTCATTGAATCAGGTTGAAGTCTATTAGATGTCATAATATTTGGATACATTGAGGCAACATCAACATGGTAAATGAGTGGGGTTTCAAACCTTGAAGGGTTATCTCTTAAATCTTCCAAACTCAGTTTAATTTGATTATATATTTCATCATAATTCGTAACATCTTCGATCTTCTTACCATTTTCAACTTCAATACAAAAGTTAATGGATTTTTCCAAATTCTCGATTAATTCATCAATAGCAGTGGGATCAACTTTGAAATCTGTAGCAAGATCACTTCTGAAAACTCCCGCTTCCAATGATTCCACATGTCCTCCAACATAAGTTTCTGATTCCAATAAATGGCCATCATAAAATCTTTCAATGGGATCTGAATGCTTATTAGGTAATAAAATCCCTTTTTCATATGCTTGAACTTGTAATAACATTTCACATAAAGTTCCCGTACCTTTTCTTAACACTTCATCAGGATTTAAGGGAATAATCGTACATAACGAAAAGATAAATGGATGAACATATTTGTAATACAAATAATAAGTTGCAACCGCATCGGAAACGGAATATTCTGATAAAGTTTGAGGTTTTTCATAAGCATAAGGTGTCATTAATTCCGGGTCTAATTCGGTAGGATTATATCCTAATTTTGAAGTGGTAACTGCTTTTAAACCTTGAGAACCTTGAGGAAGGTAAGAATCTCTTTTGACCCATCTATAACAATCCATATGAACACAATATTTGGATTTGTATTCACCTTCATTATCTTTAGCAAAACCAATTTCTTGGAACATATCAATGTCATGAAATCTTGATCTATTTTCCACAAACGGCCAATCAAAACTATCACCATTAAATGTAGCAATCACCGTAGGTCTAACATCTCTTATATGTTCATAAAATCTCATCAAAACATGCTTTTCATCCATTTCATTGAAAATAGTAAAAAGTCCAGGATATTCTGGTTTAGGAGTATATTCAAAATCTTCAATATCTTGAGAAATGATTTCTCTATTAGTAATTAAATAACCTTCACCATCAATCATATAAGAAATCATCATAATTTGATCGATTTTAGCATCAGGAAATTTCAATGGAGCTTTAGTAGTTTCTATATCGAAAGCCAATACTACTGGATCAGCAAACGCAATTTTATCTTTATCTTCTTCCAATTTAATTTCTCCATGTTTGGCATAAACATTATACCACTTACCAACTCTAATATCCATATCGATTGAAACTCTAACATGATAAGGAACATCATATTCTTTAATATCATCGATGAATTCCGATGCATCATTATAATTATCATTTTCAGTAGTATTATCCAAATCCATATGAATTTCTGTTCCATTGACATTATTTAAATTGTTAAAATTCATCACGTTATAAATTTCTCTATTATCTCTTTTTAATTGATTCTCTTTAATAATTGGATTAAGAATTCTTCTAGCTCCCAAAAGATCTTGAAGATTATGGAAAGTTAATTTTATTAATGTTCTCTTAATTCCCACCAAATGATTTGCTAATGATAAATCTTCTTTAACAACTCTACTAAGTTGTTTAAGATTACATTGTTCCAAGAACTTTCTCGCCCATTCTTCCACTTCGGCTTCTCTTCCAGGCATTGTCTCAATGAAAAAGTAAGGATCAAATTGTACTGTAGTTTTGAATGAACCACCTTCTTCATCTAGAAAGTAATAATCCACCGCTGAATGACCTGATATCGATTCACTCGGTATGGTGGTAGCATGCATGTTTATGAGCCAACCACGTCTTGGTCTTGCACCTTCGCCTTCTCCATGTTCAAACCGTTCAAACCCCATGGCTGAATCGATTTCATCAATTCTCTCCACTAATTCTCGCTTCAGAATAGCATCATTAAGCATGGGATTGTTGGCCACATAAGGATCCACATATTGTTCATTGCGGGCTTTGTATTGAGATTGTACCTTGTTCTTGACAAAGCGGGCCGATGTCGACCCTTTGAACTTTGACATGGTCTCGATTTGGATTGGTGGGTGGTGGTTAGTGATGGTTAAGGGAAGAGATATGAAATGCTGAATTACCGCATTGGTAAGTTAAGTGCGACGCGTAACGCGTGTGATGTTCAAATACTAAGTACCAACTCCAAAGATGGTAACGATGGCAGCTCCCGTGTAGAGGAAGCTCCCTTGTAAAGGAAGCAACATTGTAGAGGAACAACATTGTGGAGGAATTGGGATTACCTCTGATGGTTCCTAGAATCTTGATAACTACGTCTCTCGCAATAACTTAGTGATTTAGTGAAATTCAGCTCAATTGTGCTAAATCTCATGCTTTGAGAATGAAAAATCACTGTAAATACCACAATAATTCAGTGAAATTTGATATATTCGAGTATTGTAGATGATGAAGTAAAATTAAGGTGAAAGGGTAGAGAAATAAGTGAAATGAGTTACTAATTTGAGTGAGTCTGGTACCCTTTTGCGAAAATATCAGTACCAGAGTAAGTACTTATCTACAAGACGTGTTGTTGAATTTGCTGTGTTTGTTGTATTTGTTGGTTTGTCAATGCTGGTTTGACGTATTTGTTGGTTCGTTGAATCTATTATCCTTTTAATAAGGAATGGATGGTTGATGAAGAATAATTGTTGCTTGTCTTTATTCGTTTCATGGTGGATGGAAAC
The DNA here is from genome assembly GCA_030568495.1 of Suhomyces chickasaworum. NCBI lineage: Eukaryota > Fungi > Ascomycota > Pichiomycetes > Serinales > Debaryomycetaceae > Suhomyces > Suhomyces chickasaworum. The sequence goes on along the minus strand of JAJMGF010000013.1, from coordinate 20,199 downwards.
ATTGAAGAATCATCTGCTCATGTAAAGTATAATTAATCCTTGAATGATCAATGAGTAGACGAATAAAAATTGGACTCTGATTCTTCTTTGATTAGTAGTAATGCTATTGGTAGTTCCTGTGACATTGTTAGGTAAAACCATGAATTTCAAAGATCTCATCAAGAATACGGATAAGTTAATGATCAAGAAGAATATCACTGGATAATAAACCATCCATCCGTCACCAAATGCATGCTTCCAACACAACAAAATGATGATGGAAACGTATTTGTATCCTGAAAAACTCACAAGATCCCATAATGAGCTTTGAGTGGAACAGTTCAAAAGATACAATCCGATCTTGAAGATCACTATGTCAAGGAACGAAAACGCAAGCGTTTGTGAAGCCAAGTACCCGAACACTTGAGGGTGGAAATCTCCCTTCAATCCTTGGAATGATGCCCACAACAAAATGTAAGTGACAAATGACATCAATGGAATGTACAAGTCTGGAGCGTTGACATCATAGCTAGGAGGAGCAAACTGATCTTGGTTGCTAGAAGGCTCGCCCGTCACATCGGCCGTGGTTAATCTATTCCAGTTCTTATTATGATAAGGAAACAAGATCAATAAGATCTTCTTCAACACGTAAGAATTGCTCACTTGAAAGTAATACTTGAGATCTCCCGTACCAGGGAAGAAGGTACCGAAACTTTGTTGTATATATTGGTTAGAGGTCTCAAATTGGCTCTTAGCAAACTGGGACGCAAGAGAGGCGGCCTGGTCGTTGAAAAAGTTAGGATATCCGTTGGATTGCTGACCTTGACTAGATTGAGTAGCCGGTGCTGTTTGACCAGAGAATTGATTCTGGAAAGGAGGTTGTTGTGGTTGTGGATGTTGTAAGTTTGACTGGCCAGTGAATTGCTGGCCTTGAGGTTGTTGGAACTGGCCTGCTTGGCCTTGTTGGAAGCCTCCAGCGTTACCGTATGGATTGTACATGATGAACAAGTTTGTGGTAGCTGTCGATTTCAAACATTTGGTATCCGCAGTGTCGACTGCCACATTCGGACATATGCCATTTGTGCGGGCTTCTGGCACTCGATGCAGTCTTGGGTTCCTATCATATAGCAACAGCAAGGCTGCGATAAACGGGTAAATATCTTATAAGTATAAGGCAATAGTTTAGAGAAATAAAACTTCAAATTTGTTAATTGTTTCTTTCTTAAATATGGTTCAAGGAAAAGTACTCGTGGTATCCAATAGATTACCCGTTACCATCAAAAGGCAACCAAATGGATCATACGACTATTCAATGTCGTCCGGTGGATTGGTAACAGCCTTACAAGGATTAAAGAAATCTACCGAATTCCAATGGCTTGGATGGCCTGGATTGGAGATCCCAGATGATGAACAAGAAAGAGTCAATCATGATTTGAAGAATAAGTTCAATTGTACTGCCATTTACCTTAATGATACCATTGCTGATCTTCATTATAATGGATTCTCCAATAGCATATTATGGCCTCTCTTCCATTATCATCCCGGAGAGATGAACTTTGATGAGAATGCTTGGGCTGCTTACATTAGAGCCAACAGAGAATTTGCTATCAAAATCGCTCAACAAGTGGAGGATAATGATATGGTTTGGGTTCATGATTATCACCTCATGCTCTTACCACAAATGTTAAGAGAGGAGATGGGAAATTCAAAGAAAAACATCAGAATAGGATTCTTCTTACATACCCCCTTCCCATCATCGGAAATTTACAGAATCTTACCCGTTAGAAAGGAGATCTTGGAAGGTGTGTTGAGTTGTGACTTAATTGGATTCCATACTTACGACTATGCTAGACATTTCTTGTCGTCAGTATCAAGAATAGTCAGTAATGTTACCACTTTGCCTAATGGAATTGAATTTGAAGGCAGATCCATCAGTATTGGAGCTTTCCCAATTGGTATTGATGTGGATAATTTCACTGAAGGTTTAACTAAAGATTCGGTGATTAATAGAATTAAACAATTGAAATCCAAATTCGGTGATACCAAAGTGATTGTGGGTGTGGATCGTTTGGATTATATTAAAGGTGTTCCTCAAAAATTACATGCCTTTGAAATCTTCCTCACAGAGAATCCGGAATGGATTGGAAAGGTGGTGTTGGTTCAAGTTGCAGTTCCTTCTAGAGGTGATGTTGAAGAATATCAAAGTCTTAGAGCTACTGTTAACGAATTAGTGGGTAGGATCAATGGTAAATTCGGTACGGTGGAATTTGTTCCAATTCATTATATGCACAAATCGATTCCATTCGATGAGTTGATCAGTTTATATCACATGTCAGATGTTTGCTTGGTTAGTTCCACCAGAGATGGTATGAACTTGGTTTCCTACGAGTATATAGCATGTCAGCAACAAAACAAGGGAGCATTGATTCTTTCTGAATTTGCTGGAGCTGCTCAATCCTTAAATGGTGCTATTATTGTTAACCCATGGAGTACTGAAGAATTAAGTGATGCTATTAAAGAAAGTTTAACCTTACCTGAAGAAAAGAAGGAGCTTAATTTTAAGAAGTTATTTGACTATATTTCCAAATATACTTCAGGATATTGGGGAGAAAGTTTCGTCAAGGATCTTTACAAGTGTCAAGGTCCTGAGCCAAAGAAGTAAGGAAAATCCACATATATTCCATAGTGTCCATAGGTAAATTTACAACATTTCGGAGTGGAATTTTCTACTGTCAAGTATCCTTATTTAGAATGCTGGGTAAATCTATATACTTCTGCAATCTCAATATATGAATATATGAATATTACAATTAGTGAAAAATAAATAATATAATTAAAACCTTTGATAACCATGAAATGAACCCCCTCCATCATCACCTATTGTGAAGCAAATCAATTAATCCACAAAATCTGCAAAATCATCAGGATTTAACTTTGAAAACGTATGAGATTCCAAATTGGCCTTCGTTAAAGGAGTTAATTTCTTGTTTTCTTTATTGGAATCCTCATCTTCAGATGCATTTGCTGGTTGAATTTGTTTCTGAGTTTGGACTGGTGTTGGTGCGTTCAACTTTCCAGAAATGGTAAGTTCTTTACCAGGGATTTCGGTAGTAATCACTTGTGGTTTAATTCCTAATTTCGATAATAATGAACTGTTGGAGAATAGATAAGATGAGGCAGGTGAAGTGCCAGAGGTTGGTTGAGTCAAGATTTGACTTTCTGAATATAATGCATTATGTGGTAATTTTGTTTTATGAGAATAGAAATGATATTCTTTTTTCTCTGCTATGTTTGATTCTTGAGAGTTTTGTAATTTGGTATTGTTCTTTACAATTTTAGTTTGGGGTTTTGATTTGGTCTTTGCCTTTTCTTCTTCTTTGAAATGACTGATATCTTCTTCCATGTTCTTTGCAGAACTAAAGGCCGTCATTAAATAAGGCATTTCGTCAGACATAGTGGTTTTGTGAAGTAAACTGGAAGTCGCAAGTGAAGACATGGATTCTCTTCTTCCAAGTCTAGGAGAGTTTTCATCATGCAATTTGGTGATCGAATGGATCATTGGAGGTTGTGAAATGGTAGAAGAGTACATAGAATTGGAACCCATATCTGAGTCTGAGTAATCAAATACTTCATCATCAAACTCTTGATGGGTTCTAGGAGTAGAATTCTGAGGACTATGACGACGAGAAGATTTGCGAAGTGCTATTTGACGACTGGAGCTTGAGCCGGATTTTGAAGGCTTAACATATTCTTCATCTGCAGAATCGATATAATCTTCATATTCTGAATCAGGAGGTGAAGTTCTTCTCGTCACCACCTCCTTGACTTTTTCCAATTTGAAGGCATCAAACATCTTCTCCATATCATTCATCACTGCCAAGCATTCATACTTTGCTTCTGCATCTTCCATGTCTATAGCTTGATTCAATTGTTTTAATAAATTGACGATAAAGTTTTTGTAGGTCAAAACGGTGGCATCTCCGTCGGAATTGTCAAGCATGATTTCCAAATCTTTTCCTATTACGATGAGTTTTGCCTTCAGGTATGCCACGGTTAAGTTGTCAGCCACTTCATTCTTGATTTTGATATTTCTTAATATCAATGAAGTTAATAGTGTCCCACTATCTGAAATGTATTCGATGGGACTCATTGTTCTGGAAGCTTTGGTGATGTAGTCGATGTCTATGGAGATGCGGTTGATTTTTTTGTTCATTTCATTACACGTAACGATGACCTTATCGGCAACGCTGTTATTGAAGCGTTTAACCTTGTCATCTTGATGATTAAAATGGGATTCACTGTTAAAGTCTAGAGAGAGAAATTCCCAACTTTTGAATACCAAGCTAAGTTTTTCAAGGGTTTGAAGGATGGTGAAGCTGGACTGGCACAACTTGCTGACTTTTCTCTCTGCTAAGGAAAATCCATTGATGATTTTGATGAGTTGAGAGGTCTTGACTTTGTCTTTATTGAGGTCGGGATCTCGGCTAAGCCGCAAAATCGGGTCTTCGAAGGGTTCTATGTCTGTCATAATATCAGGGATACAGATTGTTATGATGAAAGGGTAAACTTTTCAGGTTCAAATATGACCATCAGGAGACCGCTAAAGTTGGAAATTTCGGCTATTGACAAGTTTATATGACAAGCCTATACGACAAGGAGTGAATATCAATAAGCTGATAAGCGATTGGAAGGAATAACGATGTGTGGTGGGATTCTAAGATGATGATAACCCAATTCCCTGACCTCTATGGTTAAGATGATCAAGATAGAGAATCAGGTGGTTTTGTTTTGCTGACGATTTTTTAGGGAGGTCGCACTTTAGAACCCGATGTGCCGATAACTAGAGAGAATTAAGAACAACTAAAGGAACAACTAGAGAGAACTAAAGGAGCAAAAGGAAGAAATAAAGGAACAACAGAAGGAAGAATAAAAGCAACAATTAAATCATCATATAATTAGTGAGGATTTGGTCTATTTGGTCTATTTGGTCTATTTGGCTATTGTCTATTTATTTAGGGAGCCTTTAGGGTCTGGTAATCTGTTTCTGGGAATCTATAGTGAGCACCGAGAGACACACAAGTAACGTTCAACCACGAAATAATCAAACTTTCAACAGCCTGTTGGTTCTCGCAACGATGACGCAGGGAAGTGCCATCAGTAATATTAATTGCTGTATGGTTTTTGTCTAATGGGATTGTTCTAATGGGATTGCTGTAGTGTAACTTGTGGTGTATTTTGTAGCTTGCTCTGGGTGAGACTCTCGTTAAAATATTATCCTGGGGAGATTTTGTGGCTGCGAATAAACCTCGGTGAGGAGAAATAATATATACAGCAGCCAGGTTATTTGATGGACGTACAAGTCATTAAACCTACAAATTATTAAATGATATTTATTTACAATTACAGGTTAAATTCTATACCTTTAGATTTTATGACCATCCCATTAGATTGTAAATTTTGATGATGCCTGTAGATTTTGGTGGTATCCTTTTAATGGTGGTGGCTATATTTGTTCTCGGTAATCGGAAGGGTTATTTTGTGTAAATTACCTAGTTGACTTTGATAATTTATTAGGCTAATTATATAATGATCTGATGAGCTGGGTGGTTCCACTTTAGACCAGATTGAACTAAAATCCGGTGGAATCTTCCATAAAATAAATGTTGACACTGGTGGCAGTGGTACCAGTGGTGGCAGTGGTTCATAGTGAATCAATTGAATCAATGATTCGATTGAATTAATATGAATCAAAGAGGCTCCTGGTGTGATATTGAATAGTTTAATATCCATTTCTATTTCATATATTATGTCTTGGCAAGCTTGTTCGTATGTTCAAAATCATCAATTTAGTATATCTGAGGCTTAAACTAAGTGATTGACCATCTGATTAGGTTGAGATGATTTTTCTTCATTCTTCATTCATCGTCCTCCCCAAAAGTAGTTGTTGTGGTTCTCTAGTATTAATATTTGGCAGATCATCATATCATATATATTGATGTCTTCAAGAATTTATCTTTGCTTCATTCTATATTCTTCTCTTTCAAGATCTTACGTCTCATCATCTCATACCACTGTTCAATATCACTATTGGAATGAATGGCCACGATTATCAACGTCATGTTATCAAACCCAATTCCAGTTTGATTATTGGCCATCATAAGACAATCTTGTAATACATACTCCACAATCTTGCTTAATTTCCACCCTAAAGCCAATTTATCTCGAATAAGTTGAATTAATCTGCCATTTTTACAACAGTCCCAAATTCCATCACATGCAATTACCATAAATTCGGGGGTGGTGGTAGACATATCATATACCAAAAGTTCAGGCTCAACTGTCACCTGGAAAAGCTCAGGAGGTAAATGGACCAAATCATGCTTAAAATACTTTTTGTTCTGAAGCATATACTTATTCTTGACATTATCAATGTAAGGAGCTTTGAAGCTAAAGTCTCCAAATGCTCGCGACAACGCTAGCACCTCATTTATTCTGTTATTCATCACATAACCATTACTATTTTCCACCCTTATACGCTCATTCATAAGGAGAGGCTTGTGGTCAAACGAAAGAGTTTTGGGTTGGCCGTTGACCGACAAGATGCAGCGGGAGTCCCCCGTATTGGCCACGATGATATAACGATCTCGGATGATGGTGGCCACTATACCTGTGGAACCACAATCGAGAAGATGAGGCTGGGTAGACAAATCATGGTCAACGTGGAAGAAGGAGTCCTTGATGCATTTCATGTAGTCTGCGAGAGGAATGGGCTTGGCTCCAGGGACACCCACCCGGTTTCTATGCCAATGATTGAGATGCTTGAAGATCATTCGGGGAAGGTGTTCACTCAAGTATTCCGAGCATGTCTTTCCACCATGACCGTCAAACACTCCAAACACCGCCAAACTCTCATCTTCGTTGATCTTCACGTCATGGGCGTCCTCCATCGTCATGCGGTATCCCTGCATGGAGCCAACACAATAGCCCAAGGTTTGATGGGTTTGGTAGTCAAGGGTCTTCTCCTCGATAGGATGCGATAATAGTTGTCCCATTGTGCCGGTTGGGAGAGTTGTGGTGGGCTACCGAGAGATGTAGGGGTAGCTGATAGGTGGGAATGGTTGGTTACTCGAAGGCCACTATGATGGTGGGACTTTTGTAGGGTATAATATCCAGGGATAGTGTTGCTCAACAGAATTTATACACCACGAAACACCAAAGAATTGGGGACAATTGCCGGTTGATATGTGACGAAATAATCCTATATTGTAGGGAGTTATTGAAGTAACTTGTGAAGGGACTAGATCAGATAGTGGAACCAGTCAATGGCACTGGAAAGGGAGGATGAAGAAAGAGTTGGAGGATTAAACATTAGTCGTCCGAGCCCTGCCGGAATTTATGGAGTGCGACGACTGGTGGTACTGGGGGTGGGACCATATCTCCCGATGGCGGTGGGGGAAGGGGAAGGGTCTGGAGGTGCGGAACGGTGTTGCAGTACCGGAAGTGGGAACCCCTAGAGACATGGCCACACTACAAGCAATGGGCTGAGGTCTACCATGGTGGTAATGAAGGTTACAATGAATAAACTACCAAAGAGTCAAATACCAAAGAGTCAAATACCAAAGAGTCAAATACCAAAGAGTCAAATACTCTAAGGAAATACCCTAGAGAAGAATACCTCATAGAATCGTCAATTAGTCTAATGGTCAAATCAAATGGTTAATAGTCAAATGGCCAAATGTCATTTCGCGTGGCCTTTACTGAGTCTCTACTGACATCTGGTGCTGGTGAGATCTGGCCCCAAGCCCCCCACAACATGTGGCAGTGACTGCTTATGATAGTTAACTCCATCAGTTGGGCTCTTTTCATCAGTTGGGATCTTTTGTGTTGGATCTAATCTGGTGACGGCTTATCTAATCTGGTTGTGGGTTACAACTCTGGCTGGTCTATTGCACTGATTCTAGACCCTTGATTTACCCTTAATTACCAGTAATTACCAGTAATTTGTTCAGTAGTTCGCACTGTTAGAAACAGGTTGCATCTGGTTGAGGGTGGAGGGAGTTATTCATGGATTGTTGCGGTATTGCTAACATTCCATCGTTATCAGCAATATCACGGAGAAGTGACTTACTCTGGGATGAAGCAGCTGGGAGCTTATTAGGTCTAATGTGGATTCTACTTTATAGGTTGCTCTGTCTCTAGACATCTACTCAGTACTTAGTAATCTGTCTATAGATTCTATGCTCTGATCTCTCTCTATACTATCTATTCAGTACTCTGGACGTTATCTCTAGATCGGTCTCTAGATCGGTCTCTAGGCTTCAACTCGTCTTTAGACTGGAACCTTTTAGTGACAGCATCATATGGCCCTAGTAACTTTGCTCAAGTTGTCAGCAACTTCTTCCCCAACGATTCTACAGGGGCTCTCTAATCATAAAGGTGTAAACTATGAAGGATTCTGGGGAGGACACAATGGTGAATTTAGGCGACTTAACCTCATCAACTCAAACCGCTTCTGACGTTATCTTGACATTTCCATTGGCCCACTTTCATCTTCCTTCGCTAGATGTTGCTAGTGATCTCTAATGTTCTTAAATGCTGGGAGGTGAGGTGCCCCGCATCTGAGCCTCGCTGTCAATCCCTTCCCACTGCCTCTCCCTCCCCACTGTATCCTCCCCCACATCAACCATAGCCCATCACGTGGGGGAGACGGTACAGTTTAAGGGGCAGCAACCCGCAAATGATTACCCCGGACCGATATTCCATATCCTCCTTATTCACCACACCATGAAGATTCCCATCATCAACAGAAACTCCGCCGATGGTGACCACCACTACAAGGCTCCCCGGTCGTTCCCCATTGGTCCGTTCACCAGATATGCCCACAACCCCATTTTGAGGCCCGACCCCGAAATCGAATTCGAGAATGGCTACCTCTATAATGCCACCGCTATTGTGGTGGACGGTTATGTGTTCATGCTCTACCGTGCCCAGAACAAGCAGAAACAGCTGTCAGTGGGTTTGGCATGGTCGGAAGATGGGTTCAACTTTAAAAAGTATCATAAGCCTATCATCTATGCTACTGAAGAATGGGAAAAGGGGGGAGGTGTGGAAGACCCCAGAATTGTTCGAGACCCCCTTACTAAATTATTCATTGTGACTTATACCGCTTATGATTTAAGAACTGCAAGATTATGTGTGGCTACCTCTGAAGATTTGTTCCATTGGAAGAAGCATCCTTCATTCATTCCATCTCATTGGCAAGATTTGGCTCGGACTTCGGATAACAAAACTCTTATTCGAAACGAATGGCTGAAATCGGGTGCTATCTTTACTGAAAAGAACAAGGATGGAAATTACTATATGATTTGGGGTGATAGTGATCTTCATTTGGCAGTTTCAAAAGATTTGGTCAATTGGAAACTCACCAGTAGTGATTTTAATTCCAATAAGTTTACTCAACCAAAATTCAATTATGAGAATAAACTTATTGAATCTGGACCTGCTCCAATTAAAATGAATAATGGAACAAATCAATGGCTTTTCATCTATAATGCTAGTACTACTGGTGGTGAAGATATTCCTAGTGAAACTTATAGTTTAAGTCAAATGTTAATCGACTATGATAACATTCGTGATGGTCCAGTTGCTCGCTTAGACAAGCCATTCATGAAACCAGAACAAAAAAATGAAATTGAAGGTCAAGTCAACAAAGTTGTTTTCTGTGAAGGACTTGTACAATTTAAAGGCAAATGGCTACTTTACTTTGGTCAAGGTGATTCTGAATTAGGAGTTGCTTATGCTGAAGCAAAGTAATTAAAATTTAAAGAATATTATAAAAGTTATTAGAATACATTCTATTTTTATTATTAAGTTTTTATGTTGTTCTGTTGTTATGATTATGTAATTATGTAATTATGATTATGGTGTGTAACCTCTATTAAATCTATTGGAACCGTTTTTTGCCCTTTTGCAATCTTTTCCTCTCTATTATATCACGTATCATCAATCCTAATACTTCATCCACATTATCCGATGAATTATCTATACCCACAAACCCACAATTCCAATGTTGGGCCACTTTCTTACCATTTTCAATAAATATTGGTGAAGCCATTGGACTATTAACGTTGGTACAAAGAATCCAAATTGGTGGGAGACAATCACGATCGGAATAATCCGTTGGATAATCTAATAATTTGGTATTCTTAAATTCATTTCTCATACTTTCAACCATCTTTGTATTATTGGGTTCTTTCCACATATTTTTCATGGCGGATTTGATGGAAAAGATATCGTGTTCTTTACCTTGCTCCCATCTTCTCTTGAACGATATATATTCACACCAAGCTTCATCTAATGCTTCCTTCATAATACTAAGAAGACTGAAGGGGTCTTCACCAGGAAACTCGTCGATATCTGGTAAATTGGGATTTTTAGATGTGGTGGGTTGAATTTGTTTTTCTTCCACACTATCCAGATATGATGGAGGAGACATTGAGGGAATGGCACTATAAACGAAAAAGTATCCGTCAACATTTCCATTTAATTCACTGGCCCCACTGGCTACCAAAAGTGGATTGGTAGAAACTGGTTGTCTTGGTTCATCGGCAAGGTTTCTTAAGATTTCCCGGCCAAGTTTGATATACAATGAAGCTTCTAAGAACGGCACCACTTGATTAGGATTGAAATTGGGTGTATCGATGAGTTCTACCAACATAGGTGTAACATGGGGTGGGATATAGCTGGAGTCTTCGATCTCTTCATGGCTTAAATACGACATATAGTACTGATTTCTCCCGGTTTCGATTAATGAAGCAGAAGTAGAGGCATACTCTGCTGCCGTTTTGGCAGTTTTGGAAGTCCGGGCCAACGACTTGTAGATCACAGGACTCAAACTAACGTTGTTATTTCCTTGTAAATGGCTCATGGAGTGGCGCACATCCTGATCATCAAGAATATGACGTGTATCCACATCTTCGGTGGTGAAATTATGAAGGGTTGGTGTGATTTGGTAAGTGGGATAATAAGTATCTCTAAAGTTACCTAAGGAAAGCTTGGAGATGGTGGATGTTTTGCCAGACTTGGACCCTCCAAAGAATGCCACTCGGATGGGATTGGATACGTTGATGGGATCCTGGATATTCTCATGGGTTAACAGTTGAGTCTTCTTGGATAGAAACGACATGTCCTCCTGGAAGTTCTATTTACGCTGTAACAAATCTATGGGGTACCTGAGATCGCCTGCTGAGATCAGTGTAGACGAGCAGAAATTGAGTGCGAGATGGGCCCACCAAAGACAAACAAGGAGGGGGGAAGGAATTAGGAGGAGGAACGTCTCGGGGGAAGGAAGTCACTGTGGAAGGAAGTCTCAGGGGAATTTCTCTAGGGAGGAAATGAACTTGATGGGTGGCTCCTATGAATAAACCTCACTAACTTTATCTAATGAGTCCAGATGGTATTAATGGCTTAAGTAATAATAACAATGTAGTCGCGATGGATTCTGTTCTGGGGAAGTAAAGTCTCGCGACAGCTCTCCATTCCACGGTGCGGCGTCCCTCCGTCCCTCCTACAGATTCGTTGGGAAGATTAGTGGAGAGTTCATCCTCACTCCGAATTCGGTACTCCTGAGAGTGATAACTAGAGACTTCCCCTTTAAAGGGAGACTTCCCATTTAAAGGGAGACTTCCCCATTTACAGGGAGACTTCCCATTTAAAGGGAGACTTCCCCTTTTACAGGGAGACTTCCCCATTTACAGGGAGACTCCATTTCTACCAATGAGACTCCAAGTTTATACATTGATACCTGTAAGTAATTCCCAAGTTTCCACCCTCTGGCCTCATCACATTTCTCCCTTTTTGGTGTTTACGTTGGTGGTAATATCTTATCTGTGACATAAACTGTAATTCTACCCAACCTGCAATATACCTCAGATATGCATGATATAACTCGCCACTATCACTACTAGTTAAACATCAAGTTACGCTTCCGTTGGCGATTGGAAACCTCAATTGGATCTTGGATCTTTTGTTTGCATAATCCCTCCAGCTAACTTCCTTTGGCACGGTTTGGACCAGGTGTCTACCGTGCACCCATACAATCATGGAGGAAGACAAGTCCGATATCACCTCCCTACTGGCAAAGGTACGACACAATGACCACATCAACGACGCCGGAAGGAACCACATCAACAGGGTGTTTGAGTTATCCGACCAGCTCCATCAAGGAATCTCGTTAACCGAGGCTGAAATGTCACTTGTCTCAGAATATGATGAGATTCCTCTGTTATCTGCAAATTCCATCAAGGCCCTCTCGATCCAAATGAACAAGCTTCGAATATTAGAGTTAAAAGTACGGCTAAATACCCTCGAAAAGGTTCACAAGGATGTTTCCAAACGAAACACTCAAATGAAGACAGAATTAAATTCTGTTCGCAATGACATTGAGAATGCCACCCCTGCCATCTCCTCACATAGGCAAAAGCTTGAGGATACCTATAGAAATTATTCCAAAAATTTACAGCAGCTTGATGAAGAATACCAAATCAGTAAAATTGGTCACATTCAAAGACAATCCTTAAAAGCCCAACAAAAAGTGTTTAAAGTTGTACAAGAAATGCTCTTTCTGAGGAAAGATGGACTATTATACTTCTACCATCAACCTATCCTCAAACTTCCATCATTCTTTAAAACTAACATTTTGCAAGTGAACCAGTTCTTAGAGAATCTTATTATGTTTCAGCAGCACATTTCATATTTGTTCAGGGTGGAGTTGCCTCACCTAAAAGACCTTGTGGGTTTATTACCTCATTCCAAATTTTTCAATTTGATAAAGGAAAAAGAATTGCATATAACTGGGCAGACTGAAGAGTATGATGATGATGAATACGTTAAATCACAAGCACCTGTTATCCCCCAAACTGCGAATCCCGAAAATATCATTAAACTTGGAGAGTTGATTAAGTTACCACTTTCCTCAAAAACCATCAACAATCAACGTAGGGCCTCCTTACTTAAGGTGGATGGAAACATTTCAGTTATGAGGGAGGATTCAACCCCTTCAGCAAATGAAGGACTGCCGGTGGCTCAAGGTGCCATACATCGCAAAATGATAATCATTCCTCATAGAATCTTGAGTAAACCATTCAACAAATTGAGCGTGAAAGAGTTCTTGAGGTTTTTGTTAATTATGGCCAAACTTTTGTCCAATTTTCATATATTTTTGAAGGTTTATAAGGGAAATTATGATGAGAATATCGATTCCACGCTTGATTTTGAAGCTATCTTGGAGCTGATCCTTCGTCCCAACTCAAATATCCATCCCTTTCCGGAGCAGGATCTCTCGGAGATTTTGGGGCTAAAAAGCTTAATGGAAGAGATATATAAGCAACTTATCAATCAAGCTCGTAAGGATAAGAGTACCCTGGAACTTCCTTCACTCTTACAGGATTTGAATGTTAGTGCATTGATTGCAAATCAGAGCAAACAACAGAATGATGACTGGGATTTGGTATCCAAAATCCTCTGAACTCCTACAGTACTTCAATATCTCACAAGACTCAAGACACAACAACCACCAAACAATTATCCCAATTATTTATTCTAAATCATAGACTGTGTGGCTGGCCATAAAGTCACTGTATAACTGTTGACCCATCCTACAAGAAAAATCTTCCTAGTTTAAGGACATAATTAATATACCATATCTCCCTTGATACTAAACCAGTAGAGGAGTATAGATAGTGTCTGGGTAAATATTTTTCACAAAAAGGCCATCAAGAGACATCAATTAAATCAAGAAATATCAATTAAGTGAAGAAATATCAATTAATTCAAGAAATATCAACTAATTCAAGAAATATCAATTAATTCAAGAAATATCAATTAAGTAAAGAAATATCAATTGAAATTAGTACTAATTTCTCCGAGTTCCATACTTGGCTGTATAAATTGTTCCTTAGTTATTTTTTCCTTATTTATTTGGTGTTTTGGTTATTTTGTACTTTGCTTTTGGTACTATATTTATGGCTAATCTTGAGGCTATATTGTGGCTATACTTAGTGAGTCAGACCTGCACAGAGTCATAATAGGGCCCAAGGGAGCCAAGTTGAGATTGCCGCTAAAGAGGACCAATGGACTAAAGAAGGACCAATGAAGACCTTGGGCCAAAACCGAAGCTACCCCCTACCTCAACCCAACTAAACAACTCAATTCCCCTAGACTCGAAATTTGACTAGTTGTACCCTACCCCACTAAATGTACCCAGTTACTCTATTAATTCAAAAGGCTGTGCGCGTAAAACGTGCCTCCTCAGGGTAAATCCTAGCACTAACCAGTTTTCTCAATGAAAAACCGACACCCCTGGTCTTATCGTCGATAGTTTCTCTGATAAAGTAGAATCACTACTCAACTCAATCGAAGCCAGATCAATCAAATATGTCTCTCTCTGACAAGGAATTGTTCGAATTAAACAAGAAGGCTGTGACTGAAGGCTTTAAAGTCAAGCCTCGTATTAATTATAACACTGTTGGCGGTGTTAATGGTCCATTGGTGATTTTGGATAATGTCAAGTTCCCAAGATTCAATGAAATCGTCAATTTGACTTTGCCAGATGGTAGTGTTAGACAAGGTCAAGTTTTGGAAGTCAGAGGCTCCAAGGCTATTGTTCAAGTGTTCGAAGGTACATCAGGTATTGATGTTAAGAAGACTACCGTTGAGTTCACCGGGGAAAATTTGAAGATTCCTGTCTCTGAAGATATGTTGGGAAGAATCTTTGATGGTTCTGGTCGTCCAATCGATAAAGGTCCAAAGATTTTTGCTGAAGATTACTTGGACATTAATGGTTCTCCAATCAATCCATTCGCTCGTATCTATCCAGAAGAAATGATTTCTACCGGTATCTCTGCCATTGATACCATGAACTCTATTGCTAGAGGTCAAAAGATCCCTATCTTCTCCGCATCTGGTTTGCCACATAACGAAATTGCTGCTCAAATTTGTAGACAAGCTGGTTTGGTTAGACCAACTAAGGATGTTCATGACGGTCATGAGGAAAATTTCTCCATTGTTTTCGCCGCCATGGGTGTTAATTTGGAAACTTCTAGATTCTTCAAGCAAGACTTCGAAGAAAATGGTTCTTTAGAAAGAACCACCTTATTCTTGAACTTGGCAAATGACCCAACCATTGAAAGAATCATTACTCCTCGTTTGGCATTAACCACTTCTGAATACTTGGCTTATCAAACTGAAAGACATGTCTTGACCATTTTGACTGATATGTCTTCTTATGCTGATGCTTTAAGAGAAGTCTCTGCTGCCAGAGAAGAAGTTCCAGGTAGAAGAGGTTACCCAGGTTACATGTATACCGATTTGTCTACCATTTATGAAAGAGCTGGTAGAGTTGAAGGAAGAAACGGTTCCATCACTCAAATTCCAATTTTAACCATGCCTAATGAAGATATCACTCACCCTATCCCTGATTTGACTGGTTATATTACTGAAGGTCAAATTTTCGTTGATAGACAATTGAGTAACAGAGGTATTTACCCACCTATCAATGTGTTGCCATCTTTATCTCGTTTAATGAAGTCTGCCATTGGTGAAGGTATGACTAGAAAAGATCATGGTGATGTTTCTAACCAATTATATGCCAAATATGCTATCGGTAAGGATGCTGCTGCCATGAAATCTGTTGTTGGTGAAGAAGCATTATCCAACGAAGATAAATTATCATTAGAATTCTTGGAGAAGTTCGAAAAGAACTTTATCGCTCAAGGTCCTTATGAAAATAGAACTGTTTTTGAATCTTTAGATCAAGCTTGGTCTTTGTTGAGAATCTATCCAAAGGAAATGTTGAACAGAATCAGTCCAAAGATTTTGTCTGAGTTCTACGAAAGAGAAAGAGAACAAGATGATGATGAGGAAGAAGAAGAAGATGCCGACAAGTCTCATGATTTAATTGACGCTTAAGATCCCTTTGCGATTGGTTCAACTCATCAAAAGTTCTTTTTAATTCATCAGAAACTCATTTGATTCATTTGATCAGCATTTATAGTATAAATTCAATTGAAAATTTGAACCATTACTCAAGACTGTCCTGTTAGTTTTTATTTCTTTATTATTGATTATCTAGAAAAGAACTCATTAATCGTTTACCATCATGTAGTCTACAATTGCCAAAAATAACCCAATTTCCAAAAATGAATTTTAAGTTTTAAGTTTTTATTAACTATGCAAATCTAGGCCTGTTCTCTCTTGAGATTTCCAATATAATTGATGGCAGAACCAGCCTTGAAAAACTCTATTTGATCTTTGGACATCGTATGTTTACATGTAATATCAAATGAGCTTCCATCTTTTTTAGTGACTTTAACCGTCAAAGTACCTCCATTATTTCCAGCCTTTGCCACCAAATCTCTCAAATTTTGAGTGGTGATAACATCACCAGCTGAGATTTTATCGTAATCACTTTCATTACTAAAAGTTAAAGGTAACATTCCTTGTTTCTTTAAGTTAGTCTCATGAATTCTTGCAAATGACTTAACCAAGATGATCGAACCTCCCAAAAATTTAGGAGATAAAGCAGCATGTTCTCTAGCACTACCTTCACCATAGTTATGCTCTGCAACAACAATCCATGGACGGTTTTCTTGCTTCCATTTGATCATTAATTCAGGAATTCCATATTGATCACCATTTAAATCATAAGCTTTATTAACTTCTCCAGTTTCTTTATTCACAGCTCCAATCAAAGTATTATAAGAAATGTTTTCCAAATGTCCCTTATACTTTAACCAAGCACCAGCAGCGGAAATATGATCAGTAGTACATTTTCCTTCAACCTTAAGTAATACATGAGTGGATAATTCTTCACCAGACCAAGGCTTAAATGGTTCCAATAATTGTAATCTATCAGATTCTGGGGACACACTAACTTCTACTTGAGGTTGAGGTTGTGGTTGTGGTTCTGGATAAAACTCTTCACGTCCTAAAATGAACCCGCCATTAGGTAATTCATCACCAGTTGGAGGATTGAATTTAAAGCTTTCACCATTTTCTAACTTAATAGAATCCTTTGTAGGGTTAAAATTCATATCACCAGAATAGATCATTGCAGTAACCATATCTGGAGAAGTTAAGAAATTCATGGTATTTCTGTTACCATCATTTCTGGCTCTGAAATTTCTGTTGAAAGATGTAAAGATAGCATTGGCATCAGTAGATTTCTTATCCACATCAACTCTATCCCATTGACCGATACAAGGTCCACAAGCATTGGCCAAAACAATTGCACCATTTCTCTCAAAGGTATCGATTAATCCATCTCTTTCGATAGTGGCTCTAATTTGTTCTGAACCTGGAGTAACAAAAAATGGGATCTTTGGTTTGAGTCCCGCATTTTCTGCTTGTTGAATGATGGATACAGCTCTAGACATATCTTGATAAGAGGAGTTAGTACAAGAACCAATCAAACCGGCGGAAACGGTCAGTGGCCATTGTTGTTCTTGAGCAGTTTTACCGAATAATGAGATAGGAGTAGATAAATCTGGGGTAAAAGGTCCGTTAACATGAGGTTCCAATTCTGAAAGGTTGATTTCAATCACCTTATCATATTGAGCACCCTTATCAGCTCTTAAAAAGTTGTGATTGTTGTTGGCAGCATCCACGGCGCTGGTGATTGGTTCTCTACCAGTTTCAATCAAATATCTCTTGTGGGCATCAGTGTATGGGAAAGTAGAGGTGGTGGCACCAATTTCAGCACCCATATTACAGATGGTGGCCATTCCAGTACAGGACAAGGTTTCCACACCTTCACCGAAATATTCCACGATATAACCAGTACCACCTCTGACGGTTAAAACACCTGCTAATTTGGTGATGACATCTTTAGGAGAGGACCATCCCGATAATTGACCTGTCAATTTGACTCCCAAAATCTTAGGAGCTTTCAATTCCCATGGAGTTCCAGTTAAGGCATCCACAGCATCAGCTCCTCCCACACCAATAGCAATTGCACCCAAACCACCAGCATTTGGAGTATGAGAATCAGTACCCAACATCATCAAACCTGGCACCGAGAAATTTTCTAATACGATTTGATGAATAATACCTGAACCTGGACCCCAGAATTGAATTCCATATTTCTCTCCACAACTCTGCAAAAAATCGAACACTTCTTTATTGGTAGCGATAGATTTTTGCAAATCATCATTAGCACCATCTTTACCCACAATCAAATGATCACAATGGATGGAAGCAGGTACGGCGGTGGATGGCATTCCACAAGTCATGAATTGTAATAATGCCATTTGAGCAGAGGCATCTTGCATGGCCACTCTATCAGGGTTCAACTTCAAGTATACCTCACCTCTAACATTGGATAATTTACCATTGGAAGAAGCCAAACTATCTTCAGGGTTCACCAAGTGAGAATACAAGATCTTCTCTGCTAAGGTCAATGGTTGATTGACGATCTTCTTAACAGCATCAAGATTCTGAATCAATTTGGCATATGGGGGAGTACGAGATTGATATGCTTCAGGTACGGCAAATTCTGACGCCCTAGTAGCCAAACTTCGAATACTTCTTCTAGTTAACATATTAAAGTAGTAAAGAAGTTATTGATGAAGTAGTAGTTAAAATTTTAAAATGAAAATTAAGATAAGCTGGTGGTTTTATTAGGAAATTTTCAGCGTCCAATAGCCTTTTCGGTAGACATGCTTATGCCATGCCTATGACTCAAGTGCAGCCTACCTGCATAGAATTCTTATCGGTGTCCCAAACAGGAAAGAAGAATCTGGTGCCGCCGGTATTGTAATATTTGGTCGTGTGAGAGTATTAATGTGATTCGTACTACATGTACCATACTTAAGGAAATGGTGGTGATAATAGAGAATAGGAAGTATTCCGTTTGATATCTATTAATGATAAATTGATAATGGTCACATGTGACCATTATGATGTTGGTGATTCAAAATAACCAATTTCCAAACCATCTATGGCGTCCTGTTACTGATTCATTATCATGAATCAGGTCTGACAGCTATAGTGTAATTTTGCGGCCACATAAACTCTTTGGTGATGTTACTTATTTGACAAGGGATATAGATGGTAGACATTTTGTCTATTTGCATTTTGCTTTGCTTTGTTTGCTTATTATTTTTGCTTTGCTTATTATGACTATTCTTTAAGCTCACCTCTCCAAGCACGCTGGACCCATCCACAGTCTCTGACATTGTCATCCTTGGCATCCAACTTCCAATTGGACTGAGGGTCATCGTAGCTTGCCGCTATCTCTCCTGCTGGCTTGGAAATACACAAGTATCTACCATCGGGCAAAAAGCATCTCAATTGTGACGAAGGGTATGGACATGGACAAAACTTTGGAGCATCGACACAGATCCCTGTGTCAGGACATAAATATCTTCCACAATTCCCATTCAACATAATATTCTCGTGGTCTTCGGGTCTTTGGACCGTACCCTCTTGGCCACCTTGACCATTACCAGGGCCTCCAAAATTGTTGAAAAAGTTGAAGAAATCAGCTGAGACCAACGCGAACGTCATCAACAACACGGCTAGCTTGTGTAACATGATTTTGAACGTTTTGGCTGTGGTTGTGTTGCAGTGGTAGTCAACCTGATGATAGTAAAACCTTCCACGTAATGCGTATCATTTAACCAATTAACCATCTCAGATCCCCCACGTGATGATCCCCCACCCTCCACCAAAGCCCCTATAATTCACCAAAAACAATGTCCCAACTATAATTATAGAGATAAATTTATCATTTTATCAATTTTATCAAAAGCAGTTGTGATAATATTTTCTTCTAATCCCCACCAATTTCCTGGCTCAGAATTATGGAAATACATTTCAATTGTGATGGAATCTCCTCGAACTTTTCAACCAGAATCTCAGGCTCATTCTCACTAGAAAAAATATACAACTGCCATATCAATTCAGATAAATGACATCTATATTACTTGATTCAGTGGATAATGGTTGAATGCTGTATTTTTCATGATGGTTCATATAGAGGAAACACATGAGAGAATATTGGGAAGCTTCAAACGAGCAAATGGGAAAGGAGCAAAAATTGAATTTAAAACTTAAAAATTGGGGCGAGCTGGGAATTGAACCCAGGGCCTCTCGCATGTTTGTTGAAGTATCCAATTGCTTGAATAATCGCCCAAAGCGAGAATCATACCACTAGACCACACG